>CM060833.1:154417500-154877500 GCA_030762175.1 Metallyticus violacea | reverse complement strand
TCCCCATTTACTGTGGTGTTCCTCTTCTTGAAGTCAATGAAGAGTATTCCTTCACAGTACCAAAAGATTGTAGTCATGATCTTCTTGGTTGACTGAGTGACCTTGACCTTTAGAGACTGTGCTTCGCTGGGTTTACGCCATTCCATTGATTCTCTTTGGGACAAGGAGTCATAGTAGAGGACCATAGTTTAATCTGCTGTAACAATGGTTTGCAGAACTTCTCTCTCATTACCACGGCAGAGCTCCAAAAATGCCTGATAACAGATGACTCGTTGCTGCTTTTGAACTGAGGAAAGAAGTCTAGGCACCCATCTTGCACTAACCTTATTCATGTTTAAATGTTCATGAATAATTCGAAGGACTATTGTTATAGAAAAGTCCAACCTTGCTGTTACTTCCGTAACTTTGAGCCGCCGGTCTTCTATAATTTCTTCTTCCACAAGAGCAATGTTTTCAGGAGTGAGCACCTCCAAGGACCGACCTGCACGCTCTTCGTCTTCAATGCTTTCTCGACCCATTCGAAAAAGTTTGGCCATTCTTTTACGGCAGAATATGAGGGGGTGCTTTCCCATATACACCAACCAGTTGCTTTTTAATTTAATTTGTAATAAGACCTTCTTTTGAGAAGAACTTAATAACATCTCGATTTTGAACATGTCACAATCTTCTACCCATAGCCTTCTTTATGCAACAATATCTGAACAACTGAACACAGCGGAGTGGAAGTTACAGCTGCAATTATTAACTTAACAGATAAGATATGACATCAGATAAGGGTTTTGTGATTGCCATAACCCTTGTCAGCGAGGACGAAAACGTATGGTCCTACCCTCGTAGCTTCTTCTCTTACTAGGTTTGCCTGCGACCTCCCGCATTTTTTCCCCCTTAAACCCAGAACTTGTTTCTATTAATGTTTGATACCACAATATTATGGAATTGTATTTGGGTACATTACACACACCATACTCACGTCGAAATTATTTTTGAATTTGTTTAGCACTCTCAAATTTAGCATACCAAAGAACGCAATGCGTTCGCTATTGATTTGTAGGAGCCATTTAAATCATCGACGATTTTCATTTGTCATGCATTGTTCATTTTCATTCTAGCCACGCAGGGTAACTCCCATTTTTAAAGGAAAATGTTACCAGCAAGAAATGTTTCCTACTCTCATATTAGTTTTTATAATAATATGTAATATTATCCATACTCAAACTGATCAGCCTGTATATTCTCCTTGAAAATGGGGGATTGGTTTGCATTGGCTAGATGTCGCAGTCTGTATGCAGTGGCGGCATGTATCACTTTGTTAGCTTGTTTTCAGTCATGTTTGTAATGCTGCTACGAATTCCTCGTCATTGCCACATAACCCCTCGCGGACTGTATCTTTTAGAGAACCGAAAAGATGAAAGTCAAAAGGTACAAGCAAGACGCGGACTGTAGTGAGTCGAGGAAGTTAAGTCATCTCTTCTCAGTGTGTATGGCTTCGCTTTATTATTTATTTAGTCACATCTTTGTGAAGGCCAATGCGCCGGCACTGTTTCTTTAACTTTCGAAGATTTTTCTACGCACATTCTTCACAGCTGTTTAACCAAAAGGTAGCACATTGATCATTATAATCCTCTCACAGTCCAAAAGAATGTTTTCATGACTTTATCAGACCGAGCGTATTATTTTGAAAGCCTCTCTCCGAAGAGAAGGTTTGTGACGCACTCCCTGGATCGTCTTTTGTTTCAGGCTCAAAGTGATGGACCCATGTTTCATTCGTTAAAGTGCTGCACAAGAAATCGTCACTTTCATCCCTGTAACCAGCAAGAGACGGTGAATTTTTTAATCCTTATGATCCGCAGTTAGGTTTAAAGAAATTCATTTAGCCAAAATATATGAATCTTCTAATTGGTGGATAATTGCGTTTGTATTTCCGACAGAGACATAGCCGCTTAACGGAGTAGGCGACAAAAAGGTTGCCTATCATCCGATATGGATAGAGTTGGGAAGCGGAGCTAAAAATTTAGGAAGAGGGAAAGGGAGAGAGAAATAATAATAAAAAGTAAAAAAATAAATAAATAAAAGGAGAACTAATTATACAACAGAGAATAGTATTTGTATTTAATAAAAGTGTATAGAAGTGCCAGGCGCCGAGGCAAGCAATATAAAACAATTTATAAATATATTGTAGAAGCCAAGTTACCGAAATCTGTGAAACCTTCTAGACTCTCTTCCAATTCTGAACAAAATTACAAACAACAACAACGCTCAGCTCAAGAAATTGTATTTTTAGAAGGAGTAGCTAGCTATATGTACAAAAGTTGTGGGCGACCAGTCACCATAAGGTCAGAGTATGCTTTTGCTCTGTAAACACATGACTCTTCCGGATACACTATGTTTCCATGCATATTACTTGTTCCTTTGCGCAGCCAATGAAAAATCAAAGTTTCTTGTTAGACTTATTGCAACGTCTCTGACATTTCTTTCCTTTCTAAAAACTTGCCACTGTTTTCCAAGTTTTTATACTCTTGACTTCTATAAGTGATAACATCAAGTTGAATAGCGAGTCGTTTTATTGTTAATCTCGATTGTCGCAAATATTAATGTCGACACGATTCATCATTGCATTAATGACCACAATATGACGCTGCCTCATGTTTTCCGACCATGATGGCCCTTTCGTCCAACGACGCAATCGTATTAAGTGCTACTGAAATTTGGTGATTGTCTCATTTTCGGCAAAAGTAATTGAATTTCTGTTATTTGTTTATAACACACATCATGTGAATAATTTTGAAAGCTAATTGTATCCACTCTCAACAAGTGGAATGAGATGAAACTACTGGAGATGGTATACAATGGTTCAAGGGCACTACATATAATATATTGTATTTTTTTCAGAATAAAGTGGCCGAGAAAATAATGTATTTTCAATACTTATTGAACACTCGGACACTAAACAGAAAGGAAAACTCTGAATATTTTGCCTCAGGTTCCCGGTAAAAAAATGAGGCATACTTGATTGTTTAAAACATATATTAATTTTGAATTACTTATTTAACAGACTGAGAGGGTACGAGAATCTGCCCTATATGTGCGGAGAAAGAATCTGGGGAACATATGCTGATGTACTGTAAGGGACGAAAGAATGAGGAAAGAGATATAAACCGGCCCTGTTTGTTAACGGGGGGAGAGAGTAGTGGCAGAGCTGGACTTTGCTGCTGATAAGAAGGAGGAGGAGGGAGTAGGTAATTTTTTAAACCAAGTGAGACGCTCAGATCGAAAGAAGCAGACAACCGGGAAATGGATGTAGGGTAACATGAGTCACGACATTGCTTTTTAAACTAATTGCACTAATTAATTTATTTCGTGGTTGTAGATATCTGTATCTTAAGGCTAACGCGATGTGGGGTCGCGGACTACCGCGGTATGATGATGATTTTTCATGTTTGTATTATGGCGAAGAAGAAACAAATCCTTAACATATGAAAGACTTTGTCAAATTAGTGATTTTTATTTTTTACAATTAAAGATGTTGCTGATTTGAAGGTCTCGTGGCTGATTATTGATGACGATTGATCAGCCGAGTGAAGATCTCATTATCTGACAAGCTTTTGACCCATCATGGCTCTAATGCCTTCTTTAGGGCGTTCTAGTAAGTATCAGAAACTCTGAAGAAACCCACGGAGCTATGATGCCTGAAAGTTTGCAACTAACAAAAGTTTCATGGATATTAATTGAACCACGTTCTTCTGACAAAAGTTAATAAAATCTCTCCTTTACCGGTCTCTCTGAGTATTCATATCAGTACGTTTATGTTTTGATATATGCGATTTCGAAGTGTTGAAAATTGCTATCGAAATCCTTCCATTAACTGATGACTTCGATTACTCAGCCTTTAATGGAAATAAAATTGGGATGTTATAAATGCGACACGAAAATGTGACAAACTCTGTACTTACTTCCTTCTTTAGAATAAACATCACATACCTTTCAAACAACTTCTTTAATTCCCATATGAACCAACTGAGACGGTAGCGATTAATTTCTCCTATACAACATTTTTATCGATGTCGGTAGGAAAAATGCTGCAATCGTTTTAGATCTATATAACGCTTATAACCCATATAGACAAAGTCACTATAGATATTGCACTGATAAATGATAAAAAATTGATCTCAGCGCACAAAAATTAAAATGCTACACTTATACCTTGTGCAACCATTTATTTTTTTTTTCAGTAATTATTATTGAAATATTTATATTTACTAAATATGAATGATATTTGCCATTTAAGTTTACATTTTCCCATTATGCAAAAAGAAAAAAGAGGAAAAGCGCTATAAAATTTAAAAGAAATATCCAGAACTATATAGAGTTAGTATTAAGAATTTTCGAGAGAGCGCAGCACACGACAGTTTCATCACTAGTAAATACCGGTAGATTGCACTAGATATTATTTACATTGGGCAGAAACATCGACCTTATCATGGCATTTGTTGATATATTACCAATGATATTTGATCTGTTATTCAGTTCAAATATTGCCGCACAGATGGTGTTCATTAGTAGTCACTTTTATATATGATCTGCCTCCTTTTTATCGTTTTGCTGACAGATAAACGTTATTTGTGTATAGTAGCAAGAGTGGGGGCGGTGAATAATATCCACAATTGGAGTTAAGGGGGTAATGCTTATTGATATTTGCAACACAGCTCATGAAAATCATGTCTAAGGCGATATTGGGCCTCCAGCAAGGCCCCCAACCAAAATCGAACGTGTTTAGACAAATCCAAAATGAGTGTTACGCCGCAGGCTATGGCAGCTTGCATGTCCACACTTAAAATCATCAAACACCAGAAGGTTATCAATAATTCCTAGATCTGTTACCCATATCTTTAGGAAGGTGTCACAGAACTATTGCTACACAGCGTTGCAGCAGAGAGCATTGATCTCCGCCAACATATGTTCAATTCTGTGGTACGTTTTAAACTGATCTAGGCAACTGATCTAGGAATTATTGATCCTGATGATAGTGTTCGGGTTAATCAATAATAACTTTCTGGTTCTAGTGTATCGAGTACCCACGGAAATCCCACTAGCAAGCGTTGCACAACCATAAGATAAAAAAAACTAGGTATGGAATGACATGAAGTTATCGGCTCGCACTTTTTTTCTGAGGCGCCAATGATGCAACATGCATGGTCATTTCGGATCGCTACCTGGTCATGATGCGAGAGTTTGCCGTCCCCATTTTCATCCAATTAGATGGTTCCAACTGCATATACTACCCGAATTTCAATGGAGCCGGCGTATTATCTTTCAATTTGGCGACATACCTTAGCCGACATGTTCACCGCATCTGACAACTCCGAATTTTTTCCACTGGAGGTGTAGTGTTCGAAACACGTAATAATTCTAAACTTCCGTTAAGGTAATATTTGCAATATACTGATAATGAAAATTTAATTTATTCAGAAAATTCCATTGTAGTGTTTGCAAACACTGCATGTTATGAAATACAAATCCAGTTGTGGGAGGTTATTCAGGGCCAAGTATCAGTTTTTAAAGCTAACGTCAAGTCTTCTAAGATTTGCCAGATTGTCAGTGCGCGTTACCTGTTTGTCAGTTTTTTACTCCAACGTACATTTTATTTTTATGCACTGCTGACGGGTTTACACGAGCTAAACGCTTGAACTGGTGAGATCGTGTACAGCGGAATGATACTCTTGTATTTGTTTCTTCCGAGATAGAAATAACCACAATACTGGCAGGACGAGATAAAACTAATGTTAAATGGGTAAAAATCTAAACTCGGTTGAGGAGTTGAACTTTCAGGGATTAATAACGTCGTTCCAGCCAACCATCTGCTAGCCACGCACGCAATGGACAGCCGGCTGCCAACCGAACAACTTCCAAAGTTATCGATCCACTGACAGTTGGTTGATGATATACTTTGTTGACGACCTTAATGTCCACTTAAAATATGTAGGTTTTTTTTATAACGTCCTGTATTCCAATTTTTGTTGGACATATTTATTGCTATTGAAGAACTGATCATGCCTCACAAATTACACCTAGATGAAATTTGCTCTTGCTCCAGTCACATTTTATCCTACTTGCAGCCTTCTAAACCCAAGGTCGCGGGTTCAAATCCAGCCAGGATCGATGGCTTTTTTTCGGGCGTATAAATCCTAAGTATGGCTTCCTTCGGCAGGGAAGTAAAGCCGTGGGTTCCATGTCGTACATTTACGGCACGAAAAAGAACCTCAAGTCTGAAAGAAGAGGCCTCTGAGCAAAATTTGTCGGCCGTTTCACGCCCGGAATTGAATGGGACGCTGATGACCTGAGATGTTAAATAACGTCCTTAAATAAAACGAATAAAAAAAAACTACTTGTAGCCAAGCATGCAGTGCCATATTTCATAAGAATTAATAATAGCAGAATAATAATTAATATTTTTTTACAATCAAATAAAGGTGTGGCTTTATTGTTATATCGACAGCATTATTGTTGTTGATTGTTATCTCAGTGACACGCCCACTTCTATTGCAACATACCAGATGCGCCCCTATACGTCAAAAGGTTGAGCAATACTGTGTAGTCTGAAGGAATATGTTGTATTGGCTTTGGGTTCGCTCCATGGTGGTTGCGGGGAGGGGACGCCTGCGTCATCTCGACGCTGCTATGACGTCAGTCACTCGGCCGCACGTTGAACAAAGAGGTGCGGGGAAAAGCTAATATGCAGGCCACAAATATACTGGTGCTCCCTAAGAAATTAAAACGGGAGCGGTTCATCCGATATATACACAGCTGTGAAGCGAACGATGGTAAAGTGTGACAAATGCGGGAAGTATCTACGCACATCACATGTTGCATAAAGAGACTGGGGAAAGCGGATGACGCTCTTAAGCTCTTGCATGTATCATTTTTAGAGATGTCATTTCGATATGAAAATGTATGAAATATTACACACTGATAACGTGAATCATTGCTACGAAAGGGGACAAACAGAACTTTCACGAAAAAGGATACATATAATAACATTTTGTACAAGGCATACTCTCGTGTTTTTTAAAAATAAACAATCCTCTCATTAGTATGATTAAAGTCTTAAGGCCAGTGGTTGTACATTGCATGGCATAATTTCCGTTCTTAATTCTTGGGAAAACATGGGCCCCAGTGCTTTCTATTCCTTTCCTTCTATCTTTATATCCAAAACCATTAACAAGATCATATTCCCGACTGATATGGTCCTCTTGTAGCTTCATTCCTTCACTATTTCCAGTCTTATAGTCTATATTTCTCTGTATTTTCCATTAAAAACATGTTATATCTACTACCCTGGGATTGTAACGTAAATAAAACAAATAATGTTACAGTTTACTGACTTTTAATTGGTAATATTGCATTTTTAAAAACTGAAAAAAATTTAAGGAAGGTTAAAAACACAAATTTATTTTTTTATTTTAATTAACGATGCTGCATTACGTTTTTATAATGTCTGAAAGTCCTTTAAGTACAAACAAAGGGCTATTATCTTTTGCATTTGCGTAAAAATTTCTATTGATGCACTATGCTTTCCCCAAATGACTCCATTCATCAGAATAAAAAAAAAGTCATATAAGCACCAGATTTAACCTATTACAAATGGTACATATGCATGGTACGAGAGTAGGTCCATAAGTTCCCGGCTTCGACGATATCGTCGATACAAAAACCTTATCTGGTGTCATACCTCATCTGTTAAGTAAATGATTGCGGTTGTAACTTCCGCTCCGCTCTGTTCAGTTGTTGAGATATAGTGTATAAAGAAGGCTATGTGTAGAAGTTTGCGATATGTTCAAAATAGAGTATCGAGCTGTCATTAAGTTCTCCATAAAAGAAGAGCTTACCCAAACGAAATTAAACAGCGATTGGACGGTGTGTATGGGGAAGCACCCCCCTCGTATTCTACCGGAAAAAAATGAGCCAAACATTTTCGAATGGGTCGAGAAAGCATTGAAGACGAGCTTACAGGTTGGCCCTTGGAGGTGCTCACTTCTGAAAACATCTCTCTTGTGGAAGAAGAAATTATAGAAGACCGGCGGCTCAAAGTTACAGAAGTAACAGCAAGGTTGGACTATTCTATAACAAACTTCTATAAACTTCGAATTATTCATGAACATTTAAACATGAATAAGGTTAGTGCAAGATGGGTGCCTAGACTTCTTTCCTCAGTTCAAAAGCAGCAACGAGTCATCTGTTATCAGGCATTTTTGGAGCTCTGCCGTGGTAATGAGAGAGAAGTTCTGCAAACCATTGTTACAGCAGATTAAACTATGGTCCTCTACTATGACTCCTTGTCCCAAAGAGAATCAATGGAATGGCGTAAACCCAGCGAAGCTCAGCCTCTAAAGGTCAAGGTCACTCAGTCAACCAAGAAGATCATGACTACAATCTTTTGGTACTGTGAAGGAATACCCTTCATTGACTTCAAGAAGAGGAACACCACAGTAAATGGGGAGCACTATGCTGGCCTACTGCACAGACTACGTGCTTCCATCAAAGAGAAAAGACGAGGAAAGCTGAGTGTTCCTGTGCACCTTCTTCATGACAAAGCGTCTGTGCACACAGCTCTTGTTGCAAAAGAAGCTGTGAAGAAATGTGACTTCAAGGAGTTTGACCATCCACCCTACAACCCAGAAGTAGCTCCCAGTAACTATTTCCTCTTCTCAAAACTTAAGAAGTACCTTCGAGGAAGGAAATTTAAGTGAACCGAAGAAGTAATGGATGCTGTTTATGCCCATTTTGCAGACAAGATTTCTGAGTATTTTAGGGAGAGGGGAATTGAAATGTTAATTCAAAGATGTGAGAAGTGTATTGCAATAAAGACCATACTCAAAAGGGAAATGTAGTTTTTGTCTTTATCATACCTAGAAAAAGGTTGGGCCGGAAACTTAACCGGCCCCCCCCCCCAACTTATTCCCTGAGCGTCAACAGATTCCGTAAAAAATCATGAAACATGAAATGCAATGAACTTTATTGAAAATATATCACAACAGACTACATGATACGTTACTCAAATAGACACACTTTATCAATCCATTATAAAATTATATCTAAAAATAAAATAATACTTATCTTAATTTGCCTTCTGATATTTTCTTCTAGAGTTGCTTGTTTACATTCTGATCCCAATACACACGTTTCCAGGTTATTAGTGTATATCATATTGCTGTATTATCCTATCCTTGTTTATACTTATCTAACCTTACTTCTAAGGTTACATTTCCCTCTTAACCTCCTCTTAATCATTCTCATCCATTTCTCACTAACTTTGCTCAAAAATTTCCCTATCATTTTTATTTTCTTCTCTCCTTTTACAATTAAAATCTTTATAATTAATATTTCCCCAACTACATTCTTCCATTTTTGTTGCCAAGCCTATTCTCTCCATAACTTTGTTACAGTATAACAAATAATGAAAATTCGTATTGGTTTCTCCACACAACTGACATTTTTCTATGTCTTTATCAATTCCTAATCCTTTTAAATTCATAACTCCAGTTTCTAGCCCATGCAAACCTTTCCCATCTCCCTTATCACATTGTTTTATATAAACCCCTGCTGGGGAAGTACTACTTCGAATATAGTCTCTTTCTCATAACCTTGTTCATAAGAAGAAGTCAAGAATTAATTATTTCAAATAGGGCATGCACAGTTTATTAAATGATTCAGTTAATCCCTACAAATTAAAAACGTACCATAATGTACAATGTACAATTTTAACAAACAAATCTTCGAAATGCATACCAGAAAATAGAATTCATGGTGATTGAAGAAAATGTACTATTTTATATTCTGGCGGTACAACTACAGTCTTCACCGACATGCGTGGCGAGATTGTTAAAGCACGGATTCGTGATCGGGAGGTCCGGAGTTTGAATTCCGCCCGGGCCTTGCTCCTTGACTTATGTTTTTCCAGGTTTTCCTCCAGGGGGATAATCTAAATCTAGGTCTGGATAGCTTGCTTCCTTTTTTTTTTTATTATTATTTGTTTATTTATGGACGCTGTCAGGTCATCAGCGTCCCATTCAACTCAGGGCGTGAAACGGCCGACAAATTTTGCTCAGAGGCCTCTCTTTCAGGCTTGAGGTTCTTTTTCGTGCCGTAAATGTATGGCACGGGACCCACGGCTTTACTTCCTTTCCTAAGGAAGACATACTTAGGATTTTTACGCCCGAAAAAATTCATCGATCCTGGCCGGGTTCGAACCCGCGATCTTGGGTTTAGGAGGCAAGTATGGCAACCACTACACCACCAGGAGACCGATAGTTTGCTTCCTTAAAAAAAAAAAATCTTTCTTCTAATGTATCATCAGTGTCTATCGTCTGTGGTATCTCAGCAGTAAAAACCCAAGTTAAACACTATTAAACAAATCGTACGTTCTTCAATGTAACCGTAATGAATATTTTTTAGGATAAACGTAAACATTGCAGGTCCCCTGATAGAGATAGGCAATACTGTGAGGTGGTTGACCCGTTCAATTCCCTCGTCCTTTCAGAATTTCTTAGCTTCAGTTTACAATATAACCCTAAACAAATGTAGCGAACACCTGCTCATTCAATTATCAGTGCCCAGCGAGTAAAGCATAACGCGATGATCTTCTTGGCTACAACATGCGCACAAACGAAAAGTCCGTTACTCAGCAACTTCTTAAACTAATCGAATTCTCGGTCTTGTAGAGCAACTTTAAAAAGAATATAAAGTTCAAATTATAGCATTATTAAGTAATGAAATTAAATAAGTTACGCCAGTATTGGGGTATTAGAGAAACAAAATTAGAATTCTTGCAGTGGATAAGTATCACAAAAAAGTAATCACATTTTAATGGTATATTATTATTAAACCACAAAATTAATGGTATACTATTAATTATAAAAACTAATCACCACTGAGAGATAAGGTATACTGTGTGAGTATTTTTAAACTTTTTTAAATGTAAATATATTTATGAACCGAATCCTTTGATATCTTTATATTCACTAAAATAGAGAAAAATGACAGAAAGTTTCGAGTTGCATTGTGTATTTAAGATGTTCACATGTTCACATGTTTCAATGAAGAAAAAAAAATGTTACTATTTAAAAACAATTACAATATGCTAAGTAAATATAAACAATTAACAATAAATAATGGAAAGTTTCGTCGATTTTCATTAGCTTTGAAATTTAATTTAAGTTTTATTGTAATAAAAACACGTAACGAAAACGTTTACTGAAGGTTGTTACAGAGCGTTCTTATATACAAACACATTTTAGATTAATATTTCACATTTACTATCTTCACGATGATGTTTTTGTTAAATATAAAACATATGCATCGTTGTAAATACAGTTGATGAGCTGGATTAATAAATTTTTTATTTTAAAACAATAGAGAGAATGTGAAACGCAAGTGCGCTTTTTAAATTTCGGTTTTCAAGTATACCCCTACTCCTAATGGCCAATTTCCCTAATTTTCAGAAAATATTGTTATTTTATTTAAATAGTACGTATCAAATGTTGTTGTGAAGAAACAAATATTGATATCGCTAGAGCAAATTTTAAATACTGAGTTTCAGGTAAACACCCGCTCCTAATGGCCCTATTTCCTTGATTTTTGAGCTATTTTTATTTGATTTAAATTATATATACAGCATTTCGTTGCGAAAAAGCAAAACTGGTGCCGGTAGAGTAGTTTTTAAATTTTGAGCTTCAGGTAAACCCCCACTGTTAATAATCTGATTTCATGATTTTAAGAAACTACTTTTCATGTTTCATTTAAATGGTGCATGCCGAGTTTTGTTGTGAAAAAACAAATATTGGTAATGCTAGAACGACTTTTAAATTGTGGGTTTTAGGTCCCCCCCCCCCTCCTTCTAATAGCCCGATTTCACTGATTTTCAGAAAATATTTGTCTTATTTTATTTCAATTGCATTTGCAGAGTTTCCTTTAACAAAATTTAAAATTGTGGCTGCTAGAGAAATTTTTAGGTGTACCCCTACTACTAAGTGCTCCATTGCCCTGATTTTCTGAAACTACTTTTATCAATTTATTTTTAAGAAATATACCAATTTTTGTTGAGAAATACCAATAAATTGCGGCAGCAAAATGTATATTATTATTATTATTATTATTATTATTATTATTATTATTATTATTATTATTATTATTATTTATTGTTAAACAAATCGCTTCAAGCTAACTTCCACTCCGAATGGTCCAATTTTAATGGTTAAAGAACTCGACAAATAATTTGTAAATTGATAGTTATATGACCAGTTTCGTTGAGAAAAAAAAACAAAAATCGCAACTGCCAGAGTTAGAGGATACACACGCTCACGCACGCACGCACACGCGCGCGCGCATACACACACATACCGAGGGTGCCAAAAATGTATACAAACTTTCACAGTTGATATCTATTTAATATATTTCAAAATTGGACCGAAAAACAACAGTAATATGTAATATGATGTTCTGTAAACAGACGTGACTCATATATTATGATAGCGTTGCTACGTGACAGGTAAATCAACAATGAACAAATGAAGCCAAGATTATCGTATGATGTTTTGTAAACAGATGTGACTCACATTACGTTATGCTAACGTTGCTACAACAAAATAGAGCCAAGAATCATTTGAACAGCGGAAAGCAATTTAGAAATGGTATTGGAAAACCGAAAATGTTGAAATTCAAAGACAATGGAGACGTGTGTACAGAGCAGAATCGCCAACGCGAGTAACAATTGCATGCATTCGAGACAAATTTAAGACTCATTGTACCCTATACCTTAAAAAACCAGCTACACTGGCAGCACTTCGGGAAGAAATTGAAATGGCATGTGCTGCATTCGCTGAGGACATTTTCGCAAATGTTGCTCAATTAGTAGTTCAACGTACCCACAAATGTATCGACACCGATAGTGGGCATTTTGACCAACTGTAACTGTAAAAGTCTAAAATGATTAGTGCTATCATTTTATGTTTGTGTGAATACAGTTTTGCTATGTTAACACAGTTTTTTCTTTGCTTGAAGTGCGTATACATTTTGGCACCCTCTGTGTACACACATACACAAACACACATACATTATATATGTACGAGGTTAAGCCCATACGTTTCCTGCATAACCATTTTCTAGCTATGATAAAGACAAAAGCTATATTTCACTTTTCAATATAGTTACCCTTTCTTGTAATACACCGCTTACATCTTTGAATTAACATTTCAACCCTCTCCCCCAAATAGTCAGAAGTCCTGTCTGAAAAATGAGCATAAACAGCCTCCATCACTTCTTCGTCACACTCATATTTCCTCCTCAAAGGTCCTTCTTGAGTTTTGAGAAGAGGAAATAGTCACTGGAAGCTAGATCTAGGCTGTAGGGTGGATGGTCCATCTCCTTGAAGCCGTATTTCTTTACAGCTTCTTTTGCAACAAGAGCTGTGAACACAGGCAGGCACATTGTCGTGAAAAAGATGCACGCTACCACTCGGCTTTCCTCGCCTTTTCTCTTTGATGGAAGCACGTAATCTGTGTAGTAAGCCAGCATAGTACTCCTATTTATTGTCGCGTTCCTCTCCTTGAAGTCAACAAGAGCATTCCTTCACAGTGCCATAAGATTGTGGCCATAATCTTCTTGGTTGACTGAGTGATCTTGGCCTTTAGAGGCGATGCTTCTCCAGGTTTACGCCACTCCATTGATTCTCTTTTGGACAGGGACATAGTAGAGAACCATAGTTTCATCTGCTGTAACAATGGTTTGCAGAACTTCTCTCTCGTTGCCTTGGCAGAGCTCCAAAAATGTGTGACAACTGATGACTCATTGTTGCTTTTGGACTGAGGAATGAATTCTAGGCATCCATCTTGCACTAACCTTATTCATGTTTAAATGTTCATGAATAATACGAAGGAATATTGTTATAGAAAGGCCTAACCTTGCTACTATTTCTGTAGCTTTGAGCCGCCGGTCTTCCATAATTTCTCATTCCACAAGAGCGATGTTTTAGAGTGAGCACCTCCAAGGGCTTAAAAAAGGTACAAATGCCGCTCATCTACGACAACATAAGCTGACAGTTAAAGATGAACTAAGTGTTGTATTTTAAAATGATTGATTTCGCTGAAGATTCTGTTCTGACACATTTGCTCTATAGAAGACGATATCTGACAGCCCGATGGAAGTTTGCTCGTCTCCTTGCGATTCTATGTGAAAGGTAAGTATATAATTAAGGCAAGAATATTCATAGAACAAGAAGAGACGAAGCTGTTTTCGCTGCTGTACCCGTGAATCCTTACTTGAGCACGCTACTTGAACATGTAACTAGCATTTCGATTACATTGCACTCTTAAATGTTATTTTGGGACTCTGAAGGGATTTTTTTCATCGATGAATTGCGTCATGGTGAAACACCTAATCCCGAAGTATAAGCCAAAACTCTTCAGAAGTTGAAGAAGAGAGTTAGGCTCATCTATTCTCATAAATATCAGAAACCTCTTTCAGAGTTTGTTTTATTTCACTTTAAAATGCACTGAATTATTCAATTCTTTGACCATAAACTGCTATTTTTCAATATACTTTCCTTCGCTGAAGGAAAGTATAGTAAGTACTTGACGTCGCTGAACAACACTGCACGCCAGCCTCTAAGGCATTTTTATACCGTACCTAAGACTGCCTCTTCACACAGACACACACACACACACACACATATTATTGTCCTTATTACTCAGTGAGAAATCGTCGGCCTCCAATCCAGTTTCGACTATTGCTTCATCTATGTTTCAAATAGGAGTTTTCCTCAAACTGTTCGAAAATATTGGACGGCTTTTGTGTTCATCGGGCTCATATGTAGTAAACATTTACTAAGAACCATTATTCTGGGACCTCCGGATATAAGAAAATAAAATATTCACCGTGTTAAATTACTGTCACAAATGTACCTTGACAAATAGCGCAGTTCAAATCCATTATCTGTTGCCCGCTTGTACCATGGTGGGGGCGATTATTTTGTTTTTTTTTATTTGCGATGTTTCTTCGGTATTGCGGAGACAAGGTACTGCGCCTTTAGCCTTTTCCAAGGTTGTATTCTAATTTTTGCTTTCTTGTGAAGTATGACCAAAGAGGACATTAAATCCTACTCCCCCCCAAAAAATCATGTTCGAAATAATTATGAAGCTGGCCTCAAACACTCTGCATATACTGAGGGCACATGTAGAAGGTTGCTTGAGTCAGTTTTTATTTTTGTGTTTTTTCTCGAGTTCTGAAGACGATGTTCGATAAAATGTCGCTTATACCTACACTAAAATCTCTTCAAATCTACAGGGATCCTACCTACTAGGCACCGAAAATGACAATGAAAAAAATTATATATACGCACAATTTTTTACTCAACGAAACTCGTATATAGCCATAAATTAACAAACTTTTCCTCGAGTTCGTTAACCAGCAAAATTGGACCATGGAAATGGGGATTAACTTAAATAGAACACTTTTTAAAAAACATTTAAACATAGTTCTAGCGGCCCAAAGTTTTTTTTTTTCAAAGAAGCTCGGTATATTTCTTTAAAATAAATTTAAAAATGTACTTTTCTAAAATCATGGCAATCGGGCCATTGGGAGAGGTAGTATGCCTGAAACACAAGTGAGGGTTAAAGTAAAATTAAAAAATTGCTCTGGCGGCTGCAATTTTAATTTTGTTAAAGAAAATTCGGTATATGCTATTGAAATAAAATAAGAAAAATAGTTTCCGAAAATAAGTGAAATTGGATTATTAGGAAAATAATATAAACTCCTGCGTGACAAACTTTTGTTAAATATAAAACATATGCATTGTTATAAATATAATTTATACGCTTAATTAATTTGTCCTTTCATTTTAAAACAATATAGAGAAAATTTAACGCAAGAGCTCTTTTAAATTTCGGTTTTCAAGTATACCTCTATTCCGAATGGTCCAAGTATAAACAATAGTTCATTTAGACTACTGGTTTGAGTCCTGCAAGGTTACAATAATAATAATAATAATAATAATAATAATAATAATAATAATAATTCTGAGTTGTGATTTCTTCTGGCCCGTTTACTTAACTTGTCTAACATACCTCAGAAATCAGTTTAATGCAGTTTCGATTTTGTGCATTTTCACAAAAATGTTTCGTTGCTTTCATGAACTTGTATTTTTATATTATTTTAGAGTACGATATTCTTCAGTTATCAGCACGGATTTTATTGAGGGTTACCGAGACATGATCAAACTGTGATCGCGGTGAAATTGTAGTCATGGTGCATCATAGTTAATTCTTAACCGCTATCAGGTGACTGTGCGCTAGGTTGCTGAACGATCACAATCAAATACTCTAAAGAAAGCATCAACTCTATAACCAAAGAGGTTGTAGTGCTATTGCAATCTCCTTGTCTATAACGCTTTGTTTTTGTTTTGTGTTTCACATTATGTAAGTAAAAGAAAATGGAAAACAAATAAAGGTCGCCAAATTTTTCTAACAGCATGAGATAAACCTTCTTTGGAACTAGCTATCTCATAGTCCAATAAACTGGAACATAAAAATACTGATTCGTGTTCTTTAAAGGAAAAGAAGGAGACATGAAATGATTTAGCCATGCATTTCAGTATTATGCCAGGCGGGTTATAATTACCAAATAAATAAATAAATAAATCACTATTTGTTAAAACAGCATGAGTAATGAAGTGAAAATTATATTCATGGGTGAAACAGGATGATTGCGGTTAATAAGAAACTCTAACCTCTCAGTAATTTCATTTACTAGCCACCACACTGTGTCCTTTGGTAGGTGGAATCTTTCTGGAAATTTCCTGTTCCCACCTCTTCAAAAGGTTCGTGCTAGTCCCAATTTAAGTATTCCAGGTATATTATCTCGTCCTCAATACTTTCAAGAAAATCAAAACGTGCAGCCGTTTTATGTACTTGACCACAATCAACGGGGTTGATCGGTCCAGCACCAGCGGTCAAAGTTGACCATAATCAACTACATCGTTTAACTTTGAGCATTGTCCATGCACGGAAAAATAGCATTGAACGTGCTCAAATGCGATTTGACCGCCTTCAAATATTGACCAAGGATTGTGCACATGGCCATATATCTTAATATTACTATCCCCCCCTTTTCTTTCTTACTTATACTCTGCAATACTTTCAAATATTTCTTTTGACAAGGAGTTATGCTTCACCTATAATTTTGCGTTTTATAGCATTATAGAGTCTTCCATCATTTTAGCATACGCAATTTATCAGCTGTTTAGGAGATTATTCATTTAAAAGTTAAACCACAAAATACAACACAATCATGCAGCAACGTGTTAATACCCATCTTTTTTTGCTTGCGTAGCTCAGAATTCTAGGGCCTTATCCTGGCTCTTGACCTCATTTCATTAATCTCAGATGAACATAAATGAATACATTTTCTTATAATAGTCCCAAATTCAATGATTACTTTTGTTTTCCGAATTAGAACCGCGGACCTCGATAATCAGCCTTAATGGATAGAAAAATTAAGTACAAGCACAGTTGTCAGAATATAATGCGGGACAAACCTTAATGACCTCGTCCCATCCCACCGACTTCCGAGTGTCTAGTGGTGTTATCGCTTTCATCTAACAATAGTCGGTCCTGGTGGTATAGTGGTTACCATAACTTGCCTCCTACACCCAAAACGCGGGTTCGAACCCGGCCAGGATCGATGGATTTTTTCGGGCGTAAAAATCCTAAGTATGGCTTCCTTCGGAAGGGAAGTAAAGCCGTGGGTCCCGTGTCGTACATTTACGGCACGAAAAAGAACCTCAAGCCTGAAAGAGAGGCCTCTGAGCAAAATTGTCGGCCGTTTCACGCCGTGAGTTGAATGGGACGCTGATGACCTGAGATGTTAAAGAGCGTCCATAAATAAATCAATCAATCAAATTAATCTAACAGCGACACACTAAAACGATAGCTGGTAATTCTGCAACATTGTTTACTGAACAACTCTAATGTAGCGCATTTCTTACGCGCATATCAACGTAACATAAATAAACGGCTGGATAGCTGTAGTCTTACTTCCAGGGAAAAGGGGCTTGGAGGCTTGTCCCGTACTATATCCGATATTGATTCATGAGGGGGGAAACTGCTTTAGGGCTCCTCCTCTGCCTTACTGACGATGAGGAAGATTAAAGACATGTAATATGTGCTAAAGGGAAATGCCAGCTGAAAAGGCGCACTGTTTCTCTGAACCCCACACTTTCTGAATAAGATATTGAAAGCTAGAGGGCATGTTACGAGCTTCCGATATAATCCTATCGCCCACTTCTGTTTGCCTATTAACATCATGTTGCATATTTTTCATCCACTGAGGCATTGAAAATGCTTGACCTTTTCGTCTTTTCGCTGTCTAAAACCATGCCATAATTTCTGTTAGATTGATATACTTATTTGATTAGTTCGTATTTGAGTGATGCAGTGGTCCTGGTGGTGTAGTGGTTACCACACTTGCCTCCTAAACCTAAGATCGCAGGTTCGAACCCGGCCAGGACCGATGGATTTTTTCGGGCGTAAAAATCCTAAGTATGGCTTCCTTCGGAAGGGAAGTAAAGCCGTGGGTCCCGTGTCGTACATTTACGACACGAAAAAGAACCTCAAGCCTGAAAGAGAGGCCTCTGAGCAAAATTTGTCGGCCGTTTCACGCCCTGAGTTGAATGGGACGCTGATGACCTGAGATGTTATAAGAGCGTCCATAAATAAATCAAATCAATCAAAAAAAAGTGATGCAGATATCTTTATTGTCTGGCTTATTTTTACAGCAGAACCTGCATTACTCTGTACTACTAGTAAACACCACATCATTCTGTTCATCAAACTGATATCAACAAAATTTTCCTTTTCTGTTTTGTACTTGCTAAATAACCGGTGCATTTCCTTTGATGAATAAATGAATAAATATATTTATATTTACTTATTTTGCCTCAACAGTCAACATACAGTTAACTATGGAAAAATATATACTGAGCAAAGTTGCATTATATTCGTTATGACCTCTGCATATGCTTACTGATGATGAAAAGGGAATGATCGCGCTTGTGCTACTATTAATTTTCCCCGATAATTCTTGGAATATTTATTTTTACTAAATATGAACGAAATTTGCCATTTTAATCTACATTTGCCCAAAACGAAAATGAGGAAAAGGGATATAAAATTTTAAAACGTGAAAATGTTGTGATTGGGGTAGATTCCGGTAGTATCGTATATTTAAGATGTACACGTTCATTGACTTATTTTAGAACAAAATCCTTAATCACACCTTCCAGATAATAAAAATTATACGTCAGTTGAGTTTCCAATTAAAAAGAAAGGGGAAATTTATACCGAGGGGGTAAAAAAATGTATACACATTTTCAAAGTAGATATCTATTTAATATACTTCAAAGTTGGACCGAAAAACAACAGTAATGTGTAGTATATGATGTTCTGTGTGACTCACAAACATTATGATAGCGTTGCTACGTGAGAGGCAAATCAACAATGAACAAATGAAGCCAAAATTGTGGCATGTTGTTCTGTAAACAGATATGACTCACATTACGTTATACTAGCATTCCTACAACAAAATGGAGCCACGATTATCGTTTAAACAGCGGAAAGTAATTTTGAAGTGGTATTGGAAAACCGAGAATGTTATTGAAGTTCAAAGGCAATGGAGACGTATGTACATAACAGAACGGCCAACGCAAGTAACAACTGCACGCATTCAAGTCAAATTTGAGACTCATGGTACCGTATACCTAGAAAACCAGCTACACTGGCAGCACTTCGGGAAGAAATTGAAACGGCATGTGCTGCAATAGCTGAGGACACTTTCCCAAACTGTAAAAGTTTAAGATGATTAGTGCTCATCATTTTCTGTTTGTGTGAATTCAGTTTTGTTATGTTAACATAGTTGTTTTTTGTTTTTGTTTTTTTGTTTGAAGGGAGTATACATATTTTTGGCACCTGCTAATATTTATGAATGTACGTATTATTTGTGCACTGATGATTTTATTATACTATCGTTCAGTTTGTTGTACATACAGTAGATGGTATGTATTTTTAAATGAAGCATTATGACATTTGCATACACCTATATTTTTATGGGAAATTTTCCAAATTAGAAAAATGTTCATTGAATTCATTTTTCTTCAACCTTCAATTATAGCACATACCAAACGTTTAACCGAAGGCTGAGTTCTTGGAGTTTATACTGAAGGTTGGTCCAAAGAGTTCTTTATGGAAGAAGCGGTAAAATAAAAAAGGAGAAGAAATTCATTTGATTAATCTAAATTAAGAACATTCAAAACAAGTTATTGTAACTTCACATCTACGCTTTTGAGTACACTAACGTAGGTGCTCCCAGTGCTACTGACACATATACTCCTAATTGGGTTGGGTTGTTAAGGTTAAGGAGGATATCCTCCTTCGGCAATTGCTTACGGTGACCGACGTCCCGATTTAGCCTTGTGTGTCCTGCTTTTTTAACATTCATTGAGCGCTTCTGTCCATACTGTGATAGGGGAAAATTAGTATTTTAGATTACTAAGAGGAAATTTTCGAATTTGATAGTAGCGAGAAAAGATATAACTAGCGCAGTTCCACTACACCGTGAACCTTCCTTAAGCGGAGTTTAGTTGTGAGTCTTGTGGCAGTGTAGGGTATCGATGACTACAACCAACAATATGCTCATTGACATCGTTATGTACATTAGAGTCTCTATCAGTCGCGGCTCGTTGGTTTAAATTTTGGGAAAGCTGTAAATCCTGGCGTTTACAGAGGTTACCAAGGCTTCATTTTTAAATTGTTTACATCTTTAGTTATTGTCATTAATAGTTTTTATGTTTATTGTCTTGTTAATATCTGTTTTATATTACTTACGGAATTCATTGCCTTGCTGATACACACAGAGTACAAAAACTAAAAAGCGTTCACTGTTCACAACACAATGACACGTGGGAAAAGTTTTAACTGCTAACAGAATAACAAATACTAATGGTTCTTCGTTTGGTATTGTGAAGTGGCATTGGATTGCCAAAGGCAGAAAAGGCGTAGAGCTCCTGAGCCTTTGCTACAACACAGAGAAGCAAATATTCCACGAGACCATGCCTCCCAGCTGTTTTACAAAGGAAGTATAGGGAATCGTAAGGTCGAGCCTGCCGCTACTATCTGTCTCGAAAACCTCTACTGATTCATCTATTCCAAGTATATATACATCCAAATGGGAACAACAAACTTTTTGTTTACTTCTACCCATTCGTATGTAAATTACAAAAAACAGTAATTACTTAGATTTTAATTAAAACTTTTAACATATTTTTACTTTTCATTAGAAAATTTTAGAAGCCTGCAATTACAAGTCGCGACTGGGTTCTATTGAAACATTAACTTATTGTAGCCACAAAATAAACAACTATTCAAATGAAAAAAAAAAAAAAATCACAATCACGGTACGAAACTTCTGTATTTTTGTTCCCGCGTGACACAGAGCGTAAAGCAGCAAAATCGAGCAGGATGCAAACGCATGCTTACTTCTTTTCTGGCGATTAAAAGGGTCGTTGATTAGCCTAGTGTGAAATTTCAGAGCTGTTATGGAATTGGCTTAACGTTGCAAGGAGAACAATGCCTGGTAGAAGCCACGCCTGTTTTCACGTTCGCCAGCGGAGAAAACCGTACGCCATTTAACCGAAACTTTGCCTCCTTTGTGTTGCACACGTGTTGGAGGTGTAAATGCTTTCGCTTGTGCGCTGTTCTGTTTATCGTGTTTATTGTAGCATGCATGCAAAACTTTTACTGTTAAAAGCGCAAGCCTTTTCTTGTTTATCATTTCCTTTACGTGTTATATTGCTACAATACAGTTTCCCATTTGCTTTCGTGTGGTTAACTACTAACATGCTTCCTATAAAGTTACTTATGGCGACAAAATTGCTTCTGCTTCTTCCTGTGCGTTACGATCATACGATTATTCTTCGCTCCGCTCTGATGCAGTCACATCTCCAAACGAATGAAATTTTAAGAGGCGTTCGGTGAAAACAGGCATTGTTCTTCGTGTAACTTTTAAGTTGGAATTTCTCTAGCTCTAACACTGTTTCCGACTTGTAGTGGGCGGATGCAATGAAAGGTTTCTGTTCCGCAATTAAAACCTATTTTGTCGATTTCTGTCCCTGTTTCAATTACCTGGTTGCTATTATCTATTACCATCGTATAGTCTAGCAGTGAAACATCAGGACACTAAAAAGAAAGTGTAAATTACAAGAATTAAATTATTTCAGAGGAACAAACAGTCAGTCAGAAGACATTCGACCACACGGAGTAAAGCAAGCCATCTTGTTTTACTATACCCTAAAATTTATTTGTATTCCTGGTCTACAAATTCACAAAATTCTTTTAACCTTTACAATATCAAATATACCGCCATGGGTGGCCGAAGTCGTTAAGGCGCGTACTCGTGAGCGAGATGTCTGGGGTTCGATTCTCACCAGGACGTCCTCCCTTAAGGTTTTCCTCAGTTCTCATAAATGTCAAATGCCGGAGAGATGCCCAAACTTAGGCCTGGAATGTTTCCTTCCTTTAAAAAGAAAATCCTTTCCCAGTTTATCATTTTATTTCGTGTATTATCAGTGTCCAACTTCTGTGATGCCTCAGTAGTTAAAACGGACGTTAAGCACTATTTACAGTATACATATAGAAATACGAATATATTTTAGTAGCAATGCCTTCAATTTCAATAAGAAGGACATCACCAGCCATCTGGATAGAATTGTGAATTATATAAGCAGAACACCCAACCACAAGTAAGTTATGCCCTAAATTTCCTTTCAGTTTAGTGGAGATGTTGACGCCCTTTCTAGATCCATTTCCAAAATGTAGTTATATTATCTGCTCAAAGAACGATTTTTCTTCTTCTTTTAAGTTAGTACTTTCCAGACACTCGCTCAAAAATGTAGCAATGGTTTCTGAAGTTTCTCCAGAAAGATTTAAGATCCAAAAATTTTACTCGAATCCCTGAATTAGGATTAAAGTACCTAACAAGAAGTGGAAATATTTTTAAATCATTATGATTCGATGCATCCGCCATTTTTTAAATAAAACTACTTTCTGTAAACCAGATTTGGTTCAGAAATGGCAAATGGGGTTTAAACATTTAGAACAATTGTCTCGGTTTTACTATGGACGCACGCAAATTTTGGTTCAAAAGTACCTTGAGTAAGTTTAGAAGTACAGTCCATAGATCTGAAAGATTGGTTGTGCTGGACAGTATGATAAGCGTATGCAAATTTAATAACTTTTTCACCAAAACTTTTACTTTTACAAAAATTAGTAAATACGGTGCTAGAAGATGCACTTGTGGCGCCATTCTTTTATGTTATTCACTGTTTATTTGTTGTGATATATCCATATATTCGATCGCCCCCTCCCCAAGGATTATATTGAAAACACTTATCGTAACAAACATTTGAGTCAGAAATTGTTTTTTAATGCACGGATGTTCCTTCTGTTGGTCACTATTAAAAACACACTTACTTTTCGACAGTGACATTATTTTAAAATGTTTTAGCCCTCGCAGTTTACAAAAATACACTGTATTTTAGTATTTCAAACTTCAGCACATAATACTTTCTTGTACCATTCACAATTTTAATGAATTTCTTTCGACTGAAGCATATGCATTTGCAGTTTTCAATATCGTTGACGGCATTCATATAAAACAGAATGATTACGATTAGTTAGTTGATATCATCTTATCATAGAGCACTGAGCGGCGCAGTTCAATTGTCAGCAACATTAATCGTTTATTGTACTTCCCCAAGCGAAGCCCCCCCACATTGTTGCAGGTGTATGCCGATAATATAAACAGCGATTTGCTTTGTCAGTTGTCAGTAATCTTTAATTTTTTCATGAAACTGATATTAACATGAGAACTATTGTCATCGGCATTTTATGTAGGTAAGCCATTGCCACAAAAAGGGCCATTTTGGGACCCGTTTTACCTTTAAAAATGATGAGACAGGCTAAAAAAAGGAACTGTCTCGGCTAATATGGGACATGGTCACCTTAGCTTTATTTCAACTTTTTCCTCCAGAATTTCAAAAGCAAAAACCTCTTTAACAGGTTTTTTGATGTGTTAACCATGCTGTATATAACACGCACAATGCATGAAATAAACACGCTCGTAAAGAGCAATCTTCTCACCTCACACTGACACTCATGCAGTTAAGGGCCTGCTCACAGATGGCCTACCTGACTTCAAAGTTTCGTTTCACACGTGCAGAGCTCCAGATAAGTCTCTTGGAAATAATAGAATACATTGGATAGCAACAGTGCAGGCTTCTCAACATACGTAGTTGTAAGAGAGCGCTTAAAATATTTACCCAGTTTCGATTATAGGATACATCTCTAAAAAAATGTTATTGGGTAAATAAATAGTAGTGAGCACTGCCACTGCTTTTAGACTTAGATGTGTTGCTGCAAGTATTGTATTTATATTTATTACCGCACAATAAAATACTGTTACATTTACATAGCACAAATAAATATATATAAACAATAAAGAACAACCAGGACTCGCATAAGCAATGATAATTTCAGATAGAGTCATGCCGGGGAAGGACGAAAGTCGGTGGAAATTGCTGCACTTTTTCTGGTGCCAAGACACGTGGTAGTATTCAGCATTCCAGAGCGAAGTTCACAACACGCGCAAGGACATACTTCCAACTTGCGGCAGCATTTTCACAAACTTGCAAATATTCGGATACTTTCGAACCACCTACATTGATGGGGTTATTACCGACTTATTGTTTCCCTTGTAAATACACATTTATTACAAATACTCAAACATTAATAATAGTTTTGTAAGCTAAGAAAAAAGATAATAAGTCACTCAGTGATTACACATGTTTGCAGTTCTCCCAGCTATCAGGCAAGTGGCAAGAAGCAGCAGGATGCAGAAGCAAGTAGCAAGGGCAAAAAACAGCAACATGGGAACCATAGTGCACCACCGCCACAGAAACCTCACTCGGGAGTCATCTTGGAAGCCTCCACCGTTGCTGCTACTGTTCAACAGCAGCTGCGCAACAATGGAGGACAAACAGATGGGACAGTCACGCCTTCAGCTGTCACTATAGAAAGAAAGCCTACAAAGGATGGTCTTACCAAAGTACTGAAGAATGTTGCCACTTCCAGCATATCAGGTAATTAACTAAACTGAGCATAGGTATTGTCAGATGGTGGAAAATAGGGGCAGTTGCACTCCCAAATCAAATAAATAAAACAATTTCAAAAAAAGTAAAACATACATAAAGAAAGCTAAGTTTTAAAATTACTTACAAATGGCAAAATAATAAGTATTCCTTATTAAAGCTCTACCTTTCTAATAGAAAATGATTTTTACTTATACTTGTATTTTTAAATCTTTTGCATCTTTTTAAATAATAAATGTAAAGTTTTCTACAAAGAGTTTGTATTTGGTGAATTTATGTAACATAATTTTCTTTCAAAAATTGGCTGGTTAATCACAATTTTTAAATTGAAGTGCTTGCTGAAATAACTTGGATGATGCGACAACAGATTCGTGGCTTCCACAAACCAACGAATCATCTCATTGCTACATTGTTCTGGAAGTTTCTCTGAGAGCACTCCTAAATCCCATCCATATTTAATCTGTGGTCCTGTTTCGGCGGACTAGTTCCTGTCTTGAAGTGGCAGAAAGCTTGCCAGCCTTATTGGAGTCAATGGTATAGTTCAGATTTATTTGAATTCAAAATTGGATAGGTGTGGAGTTCTTGGCTACAGTTTGTTGTAAATTGTTGTTGTATGTGGATATAGTATAGTTTTCTAGCTAGTGACTATCCATTTCTGAATTGATGCCAGTGACTAAGAACTGGAACACTACTATGATAAAATCAAATAGTAAATAAAGAAAAAAATTGCATAAATATACATATCCCTTCAAATCTAATAACATTGTATGTAGGGCTGTTATCAAAGGTGACATATTAGGAGATGCAAAGAAGGCATACACAGCACATTGACTATAAAAACAGGTGATACATCAGAGAAGGTGCAGTTGTCCATTGTACTTCTTTGATGATCAGACAATAGAATTTTGGGAGTATTTGTTTGTAGGTTTGGGAGATTCCCTACCACTAGTTTGCAACAATGATATACAAATTTGTGGAACAAGAAGGAGAAATATGTAGATCAAGGTTAAGAATATTCGGCTATGACTGGTAAAGATGATGGCATGGAAATAATTTTAGGGAAAAAGTAAGAGAAAGCCATGTTATATTTTATTGTCCATCACACAAACAAAATCTTAAATTGAATAACTTGAAGAACAATATTCAAGAAATATGCAATACAATCTCCATTGTTAAATAAGTATAAAGGTTCTTGAGAAAGTTAGCATTCAGAAGAAAATATGCCATAAACATTACTCTGTGAAACACAATAATTCCAAAATGTTGAAAAACTGAAGATTATTCACCAGAAGGAAATGGCTGCAAGGCATCAGGCATTCCAGTTACATTCTTTTGTCAACAAAACTGACTTCACCGTTGCTGTCCCTCTAATGGTCAAATATCTATGTTATTGGATCCTGTGTAAATGCTTTACAGTCCAAAAGCCTGGAGCTTCTCCAATGTTCAAAACATGCCAAAGGTTGGAGTGATTGATTATTCACTGCATTATTGCAGATTGAGTTGATACAGAATTTAAACAGGATTGCCTATAAGATTGCTGAGAAAATAGGTGTAATTGGCAATGTTGAGATTTGTTGGTAGACAATATTGCTCCAACTCTCCAGCATCCAGCTCTTTAGAATATTGGACGAGATCCCTAATAATTCTTTACTTAAACTCTTTAGTTTCTTTGTTTGAACTTTATACCCCATTATCATGTTAGAGTTGACCATTCAAAGAGAAACAGATAGTTACAGACAGAGTTAGATGTTAGATATGCAATGTATCTGATTTCTTTTTTTGCAGAATTGTGTATTTCATTTGGGAAAAAATAAGGATTATTTTTTTGGGGGGGGGGGCAGTTTCATTGATTAGAAGATTGTGAAGCTTCATGTTTTAAAAAGCTGACAATAAAACTATTTCAACCTGTACCATAACACTTTTAAAATTTGAAGATTTTCATAAGGGATATATTAAAAAAATTAAGCAACAACCTTTATTTTCTCAAATACTGCTTTAGAAAGAACAAAAAGGACACATACACACATCAAAATATGTGAACATGGGGGGGGGAGAAGCATGTTATGGCATTATTTACCATCATTTGGAATATGAATTCAAAATTTGGGGGAACAAGGACAGATTATTAAAAATGCAAAAGGTGCATGAGATGTATATATAATCTTAGCTTTCAAACAGTCCTGTAGAGAAATATTTATAAGGCAAAATATGCTAGTATCATATACATATTCAAGGGCATTATACTTATTAAAGAAAGGAAAGAATTTAATGTGCTCACTAAAACCTATTATCCTATATTACAAGACAGGAAGAACAAATGTTTATCATGGGTGAGCATGAATAAAACTCAATACAATAAGGACCCCTACAAAATTGGTGCTGTATTTTACAATAGGTTCCATTATTTGTAAAAATGCTCTAGATAGAGTATTTAAAATAAATAAATAAATGTTCATGTAAGGATCTATTTTTGTTATATCATCATGTGTCACTGTATATATGTATAATATGTATATGCATACATGCATACATAGTCACATGATACAGACACATTGTTCTGAAAGTAAGCTAATTATTACAACTTATTCAGATTCATATTTACAAAAAATTGCTTCTGCCTTTAGCTAAGAATATTTTATAATGTTCTGGTACACTTTATGAATTATTTTACATAATTATTTGTTCCTGTAAGTTCTTTTTAAAGGCTTTGGTGATTAATTTATGAAGGTGGTTTAGATTTGTTGTTGTTACAAAGGCTAACAGTCTCCCAGAAATTTCAAATGAGATCAGATAACAGGAATATGGGTGCATTTCACAGTTCCTAGTTAACCTATTCATTTAGTGAAATTGCCTTTTGGTAGTATATAATGTGGAGGAACATTAACTTTTAGCAAATGGAATCAATACCTTTGATTTCATGTTTCATGGAGCACACTCTCTTTCAACATTTCATGATAATTTTCCTTTGACAGGGTCTTCGAAAAATAAGGACCAGTGGTACCCTTATTCTAAATACCAGCATATGCAATGATGCCAGAAACACCTGGTTTCTGTTGCATTGCTTGATAAAGGTTTCAACTTTTCCAATAAACACAATGGTGATGATTGATTCTTATATTTATTTTAAGAGTTGCCTCATCTGACCAAATAATGAACTTCTGAAACTTTAATTTTTCACTTCTGTTTGAGAGTATTACTTTATCACTTAATTGACCTAGATTGTATCCCTTTCTTAGATTAATTTTTTATGAAAGATTATGAAAAGGGAATGTCAGATAAATTTTAGGTGCTAATGCAGGATGGAACTACCTTCTTGAACTAGTGGTTAGCATTGCTGACTGCTGCCCAGGAGGCCCGGGTTTGATTCCTGTCATCTACTTAGGAATTTTTCTAAGATAGGGAAGTCTGGAATGGGATCCATCCAGCCTTGGGAGGACAATTGGGACGGAGAGGTGGCAATCTCTGATCTAGTAAGCCACAATATAGTGATCAGCAGGATGCGGAGTGCTGATCACATGCCAGCTGCAACACTGCACTGTACCAATGAAATCATGTGATGGAGGTAGAAGATGTAGTGATCGTCGTGGTAAAGCTTATGCCCACATGGGGCTGTTAAAGGTTTCATTGAAAAATGGAGGATGGGCACATTAATACATTTAGTTCACATTACTCATGGTCTCAGAGACTTGTATAAATATGAAATATATAAATGTTAAAGAAATAACTGTCTCTGTAGGGGATGTTTATAGCAGTAGATATCTTATGTTAGCACTTATATGTTTGCAGCAGACTCCATGTCACTATCGTCACCTCCAGGAACCTCTGTGCAGAGTCCTCGGGACTTTGACAAACTGTGTGAGACACCCCTTCCCCAGGAAGTCCAACAGCTATCTGAGAACCTGCAGAATCTCCTGATGGGACGTGTTGCCTCAATACGAACCACCAATAAGACACGCAAGATTGTTATCTATGTCTGTGCAGCAGATTCTCAGGGTAAGCAAACCAGTGGAGAGTGAGGGATTCTCTATATTACAAAATGTATTCACACCAGATGTATGAGTGATGCTTTTAAAAATCCGAACAAAGTTTAATAATCAATTGACATTTTTGTGGTGCTAAAGAGGTGACCATAGGCAATGGGTTCCAGTTTAAAGTATTATAATGAATGAGAAAAATGGTGAAGAGTAAAATAAAATATGTGAACTTATTGCTAGTAAATTGTGTAGGCTTGCTTTAATTGCTAAAAAAAAAAAAAAATCTTCCAAGTCAATTGAAAACAGATCATTGGTCTTGTGGCTAACAAATGAACATCAATCAATATTAAGACAACTTCTAAACAATTTATATACCATTCAAAAGAGTATACTAAAGATGTTTAAAACTTTAATATTATAAACTGTGATGCACAATTGATCAAGTTATAGGGTGTTAAAAAACATGAGTGGGGGCTTTTGCTATCCAATCAGATACTTGTCTGTGTGAACTGCTTGCACAATGTTTGGCTGTGTATATTGCCTATTCCTAAAAAACAGGTTAGGAAGAGTGCAGAGAGCAAAGACGCTTATAAATGTTATAGTGCTTTAAAATTGTTTAAATGTTACAGAGAACATAATGCAGAGTTAAGGAAACTTTTAAGCACATTATACATTAAATTAAGATCATTTTGAGTCATATTAAAAGCTAACTTAAATACTAAATTCTTTTGTGATCATGCAAAAGAGATAAAAGGACAGGATGGGGAATTTTAAACACATGACAATCAGTATGAAATTATTAACAAAATAGTTTTCCTTAATTTTTCCAATATCTGGATCTATATATTATTCAAATATAAATGGGCCCCAATGATAACAGCTTATTTAGATGTCCAATATGTGCGCAAAAACTTAGGCTGTTATAATGTTCATAAGTTAATTGTTTTTTCATTAAATTATTCATATAAATTATACAACATAATTAAAAATAGTTATAAAAGTTTTAATGTGTATGATGCACCATGATGCATACCGCCACGGGTGGCCTAGGTCATTAAGGCATGGCCACTTGAGCGGGATGTCTGGGGTTTGAATCCCACCAAAACCATCCTTCCTGACTGGGGTTTTTTCCAGGTTTTCTTCAGTCCTCATTACTGGCAAATGCCGAGGAGGTACCCTAAATTACGGCCTGGAACGCTTCCTTCCTTAAAAAAAAAAATCCTTTCCAATTTATCATTTCATCACATGTATCATCAGTGTCCACTGCCTGTGGTGCCTCAGTAGTAAAAACGGGCGTTAAAGACTACTAAAAAAAAACATTGAAACAAGGGTAAGTATATAAGAGCCCATTTCCATAATTGCTGCAAATCATTTTGGTTTCCTTGCATTCCCCTTTTTGGTATTCCCATACATTTCTAAAATGGATGCAAGTTTTTGCAGTGATGGAATCCTTTTAGGAAAATGTTTTCCTGTTAATCCAGAGATTGCAGGTTTGGTGGACTTTTTTATCCCCTGTGTGTATAGGCCTGTGAAGGTTGTATTCAGCAGTTAGGCTAAAAGTTGTTGATAATCAGAAATCCAAGTATGTCAGTGGTTAGTGTGGATTTAGAGCTCTACATATAACCAAACAATTTTACATAGTAATGCCCAATATGAGAAATAATTTATTGTACCATTTTAGGGTTTTACATAATAAGGATTATGTCTATAATATTGTTTAGTTGCTGGTGGGCATCTGGGATGTTGATGTTTTACAATTTTTGTAGCTTTCCAATAAAGAGCTTCCAAATTATTTTTTATTTTATTATTGCTATCAAGTTGGCTGCATTTCAGTATATGTTCTTTGTTTAAAATAGTATTCATGTCTTACACAATGGGCAGTAGCTATCCTTCATTAATTTCTTCCTGAAATGTTATGACAGGCAATCATACACGACAATTTAGCATATCTGCAATACTTGATTTAATAATTCAACATAGTCCATATATGTATTACATTGCTATATAATAGGCTGGAAAATGGGCATATTAGTGAACATGCATCATCTCTGTATTAAGAGAATATTTTAACTACAATTTGATAATCTGTAACTACCCTTTTATCTTGGTATCAATGTCAATGTCAATGGTTGGAGCAGATGGGTCTCAGTTTCCCCTTTCTTTAGTGCCTGTGTAATTTATATTCTTTGGCAACCCAATATGATTAAAACATATTGTTCTAATTGCATTAATCATTCTGTTACATAAAGAAATGAATAACTGTTGTACCAGTTATCTAAGCACACAGTTCTATCCTGTTCAAAAACAGGTTCCATGATATGGATTGTTATGGAGTCAGACAAACTCAAATCTTCATCTCATTGTTGTCAGTCTCTATGCCAATGTAAATGCAGCTTTTGTAGAAACAAAGATCAAAAATCTTTATGCCAAATCTGGCCATTCTGGTTTTTATAAACTACTTCTAACCTAATTCCATCTTATTTCCTTCCCAAGGCACTCTAGATCCATTATTTCTTACTTAAATTTTTTTTGTTAATTTGAAGGGCTAATAAATTTAGCATATCTAAACAACAGCCTCTTGAAAAAATACGTAGCTCCTTGTGGAATGGGAAGGAGGCAGAAACATGAATGATTGTGTGTGTGTGTTTGTGTTGAATGCTTTGGGTCAGGCCTGGAGCTTAAGTCAGACATACATAATGAATTGGTTTTCAGAACATACAAAGAGGAGGTGATAAGAGTTTCTTTTAATTGGATAAGTAGCCTGAGTTAGATGAAAGCACTATGCATTCAGTTTAAGAATGAAAATTAGTTAAATATTCTCCATATTTTAATGTTTTTTTAAGATTTTGTAAATCACAATACATTTAATTGAAAGAATCAGTATGCCATTGCATTAAATGTTCTTTATTCCTTGTTTTGTTTCACTAAAATATCTTAATAAATAATGGAAATATTAATGTTTTTCTACAGCTCTGAACATTTTAATATCCAACAAATTTAAAGGCCAATCTCTGTTTATTAGGTATCTGGGAGCAGCCAGAGGGTGTTTTAAATGGCGAATGGGCAAAGAGATAAACAGTAACTAAAAATGTTAATTGGAACTTTTACAGTGAAACTAATCATATAATTTAATTTAGACCATTATATGATTGAGTTGAACTACATACTCTTATTACTCCACTTACTTGTTTATAATATGGAGTACTAGTTTCACAAACCATTGTTCACATCCTCAGCTAACTGCTGACTGAGTGATGCTATAGAGTGAAAACAATACTGTATTGCATTATGTTGTATTATGCTATTTTGAGTTTCAAGCATACTGTATTTGAATGCTTTCAGACTGTTGTGTTGAGAAGGGAAGTCTACACAACACAGTTTATCCAGAACTTCGAGAATATTGCCGAAGTCGTGGCTATGAGCTTCATATTGTAGACCTTCACTGGAAGACAGGCTTGGAGAAGCAGCAGGATCATGAGTTTCCAGAACTGTGTCTGGGGGAATTAGCCCGTAAGTAACATTTCAAAGGTCAGATAATAGACTCAAAAATGCAGCAAACATGCTTAAGGTATCAATTGTAAATAGTCAAGATTGCCAGATTTCTGTTAGTTCTAAGCCTGCGCATCATTGTAATTTCTTCATCAAAAGCTAACAGTGTCAATATTTAAGGTGCAGTTAGCATGCATCAAGAGTCTTTAATGACACTGGAGAACCTGCTTTTATGGTTATTTTCTAGAATGTAATTAAAAGACCAAAAAATGTTTACAGTCACAAGATAATTATATCATAGCACATTTATTTATTTATTTATTTATTTATTTATTTATTTATTATTTAATACTCTACTGATCAGAATTCCCTGAGGTAATATATATATCGTTAATATAGGATGCTATTTAGATTTTTTCACAAACAGCAACTACAACAACAATAATAATAATAACACAGTTCCATCATTTCCAATAAACTAGTATGTTGAGGGGTCCAGAAAGAGGCTGATATTGATAGTTATGAATGAATGAATAAATAAATGAATTTATTTCAACAAACAACATTATAATCAAATTCACATAAGCAAGCAAAATATCTAAGAATTTAGCAAGGTTCTCCCATACCTTGATCACCAGGTTATAATTCTTTAATGTTATTATTAACTTCTAAATTACATCACTTAAGAAATTATACATTTTCAATAAATTGTTATTTAATTATACTTATTTCTAATTACTGAACCCTTGTCTTTGCCTCATCAGTAGTTTCCAATAGTAATTTGATCTAATTTCTGATAGGTAAATGTTGGGCACGTACTGTGATATAGGCTGTATATTAGCATGTTCTGCATATATCTCATGAACACTTTTAAATATTTGCCTTCTTGCCTCTTCCAACAGTTACTGTGTCTTACTGTGACTTAAAATGATGCAGTATTTGCAGAAAACAAATATTATAGGTCTGTAAACTGCAAAATCAAATGCACTAGTGGTGGCATGCTTATTTGCAGTTTGTTATCATTGTTTTATATTAGCTTCAATTTTTTGTCCTAATTCCGGCTCTTTGCTATGAATGCTTTATATCATTACCTCCTTACATCTTCTATCAGCTATTGTAATCTGCCCATGATTTAAGATGATGCAGTATTTGTAAAAAAAGAATTTAATACATCCATAAACTACAAAAGTAAATGTATTGGTGGCATGCTTATTAGGAGTTGTTATGAATTTTATGTTAGATTAATTTTTGTTCTTATTCTAACTGTATTTTGCTGAATGACAGTCTACAGAATTGCAATTTTCTTTGGGGATTTGTGACAGTTTGCTTGAGCTATTTGGTTATTTGTCAGAAATCATAAATTGATTTTCTTGTATTCATTTTGTTGACCCCATGTAGATGCTTCCGATAATTAATACCATTATCAGCATCATCATCATAGTTGTGCAATACCAAGATAGATACCTAATTTCATATTTTTCTCACCATATAGTGCAATTTTTCTTTAAAAATACAGCCTAAAACTGTCTACAGCTTAAAATCCACAGAGTTGTTCTTTACATAATAGGAAGCTAATAAAATACACTTGTTACCTCTGTGGCTAGGTGACACTATTGACCTTTAAAAACAGAAGGTGAGCAGGTAAAGAAAGATACAGTACTACTACTCTCATTGCTTTTTGCACTTGTTACATAGCTGGTGTGAGTGGCATAGAGTGAGTTAAAAACAAAATCCTGGATTTCAGTTTATGACATTAATGGTACCTGCACAGAGGTGATTTTCATTCACTGCAGCTTTGCAGCTTTTAATTACAAGTTGTTCAGTTTCCAAAAGAATATGGAAACAGTCCAGAAAGACAGGTTGGACCACCACCAACTGAAAAAAATATGCTTGAATGGTGAAAGTAAGAACAGCAGTTAAACAGTTAGTAAAAGAAAATCATTCTTTTCACACTCATGTAGCAAAATGGCCTGAGCTAGAATAAGAAATTTAAATTGTATAGCTATTGATAAAAGTAATGACATCTCTAGGAGCACTAAAATTATCATCTATGATGCAAAAATATGGGCAGCCACACATGGCCTCACAGATTTTGTGGGAACACTTGCTTGGTGTTACTGATTTATGAAGAGGCATGGGCTTGCCATGCACACCAGCACAAGGATTATGCAGAAGATGCCAGCTGAATGTGAAATGAAGAAAATACACTTCCATCAATTTGTGAATAACCTTAGTCAAACTGTTATTGAGAATGAGGGTTCTCTCATTTTTAACATCCCTTTCCGTAGACAGTTGATGTTGAAGGTGTGAAAACTGGCACAACCAAAACAAATGGGAATGAGAAGACACATTGCACTGCAATGCTATCATGTTGTGAGATGGCACTAAGTTGCCTCCTATGTTGATTTTCAAAAGGAAAACCATGCCTAAGAAAATACTCCACAAACGTCCACATCCAAGAAAATGAATGGATGAATGAGAATGGGATGAAGATATGATTAGAGAAAGTATAAGCTAGATGTCCTGATATTTTTCTGAAAAAGCGACACCTCTAGTGTGTGTGACTAGTTCAAATCTCATGCCACAGAAGCTATAAAAACAGAATCAACAATTTAAAGTCACAGTTTGCTGTTTCACAAGCCAACTATAGGAATTAGAACTATATGTCAACAAGCCCTTTAAAGCCTACATGTACAAGGAAAGGACAAAATGAATGAGTGAACCACATCATGATTTAATGCCATTGGAGTGCTAGGTTAGCAGGCAAGAGGAAGGGCATATTTGGAGGTAGCTCCTGTTGTGAGAGGAAAAGGGATATAAGTAGAAATGGTAGTTGATATAGAAATATGTCATGCAAAAATTGTTTCCTTTTTAAGTATAAAAAGGAGTTGGGATGGTCAAAGTAAATTTGAAGACATAGCAAACTTCATAATCATGGGTTTTGTGATAGTTGCATTAGTAATAGAGCGTGGAAATGAATCGAGCCCCCAATGGATTCTCAAGGGGCTTGGAAGATGATGTTCAATAAATTGGATGCATTAGAAGAAAGTTTAAATAATAAGCTAGTAATGCTTGATAAGAAAGCCCAGAAAACCAGATAAGGTGTACAGTGACTGGTTTGGTAAGGGATGTAGGGAGATGAGAATGTTAGTTAAGAATGAGATTTTAAATTCCAAGGAAGTACATATAAATATATTAGAAGTTAAGAGGGAAAATTGGAATAGAGAGAGGGTAAATGAAATTAAAACTAGAATAGAAGAAGGTAGGTTCCATAGAGTGTGGGAAATAATAAGAAAATATTAAAAATTTCAGTGGAGTAGTGTAAATATTAAAGCAGTAGAGTGATCTAATTTCTTCGGAGTTTGTTCAAAATCCAAGAAGGGCTGAGGAGGGCAGTTTAATTATATTGAAGAATTTGATAGCCCATTTTCAGATGCAGAAGTATTTAAACAAGTTAAGAATGTAAGAATTACGTAATGAGGAGTAAATTAATGAGTTAAAATTATGACTTGATGTAATTATATTACATTGTTTGTCTAAGAAATTGTAATTGGCAACATCCAGAAGTTGACCAGGGCTAGAGATAGGTGATTACCTTTTTGTATTGTTGCTTAGTACATCAATAAATCAATAATGCCAATGGAATGATGAAGAGATCATCAATTAACAAATTTGTGGTTCAGTAAAGATGACATGGGATTCAGTATAGAAGGAAATTATTGTGAAATCTTTTAAGAATTGTGAAATCAATAATGCTCTTGATGTAACCAAAGATACTCTGCTATAGGAAGACAACATGAAAATTCAGACAGCCTCATGAGTGAAAATGAAAGTGCTGATAAATAACAGAAAATTGAATAGTATATTAAACTCTATGGAATCATCTAACTTGGTACCAGTACAAGCAGTGATAATAATTGGATGTGTATCTTTCAATAAAAGATGATAGTGTAAACAGTAGGTACTTTTTCTAATTCTTTGTGATGTGTATGAAACTTGTTTGTAATGGACACATGTTTAATGCTGTTTTTTTAGATCATAAAATGCATCTTTATTTCAGGATATCGATTGAAGAGGGGAAAAAAATGATGAATTCATTACCAGTACTTCAATACCAGTACACTATACATTGAAGAAGAACTTTTATATGTATAAATAAAAAATAATGTAACACTATTAACAGTAACTAGAAAAGCAGAAAAGCATAAAACACTAAGAAAAAGTCACATATTTGTAATTGCTATATTTCAAACTGCTTGAGTTCTTCTTTATATATATGTAATAGAAGAGACATCTGCATCTTGTCTCTTAGTTCGTTTAAGAGCCCAGCTCGAAATATCGTGTGCTTTTAAATTTTTTAGTTTGTTAACTTTTTATATTGGAACGTTTCTGGGCTGTTCATATATAAAAGTTCTTCTTCAATGTATAGTGTACTGGTATTGAAGTACTGGTAATGAGTTCATCATTTTTTCCCCCTTCAGTCTATATTCTGAAATAAAGGTGCATCTTATGGTCTAAAAATACAATATTATACATATGTCCATTACAAACAAGTTTCAATTCAGCATCTCTCAACCTCTAACATCAGAAGTATGGTCTGTCCTTTCAATAAGTGATCCACATTGGTGACCCCAACGTGATTCAGGATGCACTAATGCAACTGACATGATCCAGCAGAAGGAACTAAATGAAATGACAGTCAGCACTTAGTAGCATTCAACAGGAGTTGACTGAACTATTTGGCTAACATTTGTTATTATTACAATTTACTCGGTTTCTTTGAAGTTGTATGCACATGTGAAAAGTAAAATGAATGAAGCAAATAGAGACATTAACGGGATAGCAATTATTAGAAATGGAGAGAATAAATAAGAAAATAAATCTTATAACAAATTATTTATGAGGAAATCACTCAAATTCCACTAGTTTTGTTCCACTTATTGGACATGTTTCAAAGGCAAATTTCCTTCATCATCAGCATGGTTCCACCATCAGCTTTCCAGCGTGGTATTAAGATGTTGCTCTTTGGATTTTATATTGATTATAGCAAGTTTATGTTGTTTTGAATTGTGGCCGTTGCTTTTTATATATTTATCCACGTGAGTATCCTTCCTGAATATGCCAAATTCTAGTATGTTATCATTTTTTATAATTTTTATATCCAGGAAAGAAAGAACCTTGTTTTTCTCCATTTCCATTGTGAATTTTATGGTGCTGTCTTGTAGGTTTAGTAGTTTAATTGCATCATCTTTCCATTTTTCATCTACTATTGCAAAGACATCATCAACATAATGGTACCAACATTTGTATATATGTGGGGAAGCCTCTAGTAATTTTATTTCCAAGAAACTCATGTACCTGTCTGCTAAGAATGATGAGAGCTGATTACCCATTGCTAAACCCTTCTTTTGTGTCTTGCCTCTGAATGTGAAATAGGTTTTGATTGGTGCAAATTTTGGTGAGGTTCAGATATTGTTCTATTATTTCTCCAGGTAGTTTCATTGAGGTTAGCCATTTTTTTAAAACGTTTATTAGTTTCTATTTAGGGATGTTAGGGATCATAGAAACCACATCATAAGACACTGGTAAATCTCCATTTTCCAATTTCATAAGTTTAATTCTCTCTATTAATATTGTTAAGTTTTTTTTATGCTTTGACTTTTGTATTTTGGTAACCTATTGAATTGTTTTAACAAGTAATTGGCTAAATTGTATGTGTGTGAATTCATTGTATTTACTATAGGTCTCATTTTATTACCAGTTTATGTAGCCCATAGATTCTGGGTGTGGTAGAGTTGTCTGGTAAAATCTTCTTTTTCTGTTCCTCATTTAGTATGGTTATGTTTTTTAGTAGTTTGCTTACTGAACTGACATATTTTAAGAGTATGAAAATATAATAACTGATCCTACCCAAAAATATGTCAGTTCAGTAAGCAAACTACTAAAAAGCATAACCATTCTAAAAAACAAAAGAAATCACCACATTGAAAGGTTACAAATGAGAGCAGATAAATAAGAAATTTACATTCCATCCATGGGCACTCCAAAAATTTCAAAAGATTTTTAAAGATGATAACATTATTTTGGCTCCAGTGAATAAATGCAGTTTGAAAAACCTCCTAAAAACCAACACAAAAGACAAAATCCTGCCAGGAAAACAATCAGGCATTTACAAAATCAGTTGCAAAGACTGCAATAATAAATATATAGGTAAAACAAAAAGGAACATTACCATAAGGTATAAGGAATACACGAGAAATATAAAATATAAACATATGGAAAAATCAGCAGTAGCATACCATTTCTGGCAAAAAAAACAAAAAAAAAAAAAACCATGAGTTTCAAAATGAAGCAAAGCTCTTAAAAGGTCTTCAGAAACCCTTATCAGTGTGGGGAAAGTATATTCTTGAATGAAAACAAAGAAAATTTAGTTAATTTTGATCTTCCAAACAACAACCTCATCAAAATGTTTAAAAAATCCAAAGAGCGATACCTTAATGCCATACTGGAAAGCTGACAGTGGAGCCATGCTGGTGATGAAGGAAATTTGTCTTTGAAACATGTCCAGGTAAGTGGAATAAAACTAGTAAAATATGAGTTATTTCCTCATAAATAATTTGTTATATGATACTATATTTCACTGTGAATATCCCAAACTATTCAAATCTATAAGAAAATAAATGCTTTTTTTAGATTATGCTGAAGTGATTTGGCAGTTTTATGACATCATAATTTGTTTTTCATTTACAATTGTAACAATTTCATCAATGGGCCTGTACTGTATTTGGAATATGTATGCAAAGAATTTTGTAATGTGGGTTTCAAATCTGCTCACAGATAGATTAGCTTATAGTTAGACCTGATTCTTGCTAATAGAATTTTCCATTATATGCAAAGTAAGCCTGATATATATGTAAAGATTTTATGTATTTGTCTATGTATCTACTGTTAATATCATTTGATTTTAGGCATTCTCTTAGGTACTTTAACAGTTTTGAGGAGGGGGGTATAGGTACTTGGAAACAGGAATTTTAGATCAAAAGAAACCAAAGAGTCAGCAGATGTTAATTTTTTATCTTTTATTTTTTCCATAAGTACAAATAAGGTCTTATGTTCAGAGTTTCAAGTTTTGGCAGCAGCTGAAATCTGTTTATTAGCCACTTTGGATGATAATGGGTGCTGATGTTGTTTAGATGGGTTGCATGCCATTGCTAGAATTATGAATTTTGGGTAGGCCATATATCTTTATTAATGTTGGATTGTTCTCTTTAATTTTGTGGTATCCTGCTTTTGGTAGATATTGGTTCATTTTAAATTATTATTTATGGATTTTATGCACTCATTCAATGAATCAATCTGTTTTCTTCAGTGATTTAATTACCTTTGCATAGACACTGTTTTTGGATTTTCGGATATTTATCTTTTCTAATATTTTTCCTGATTTCTTCATGATAATATCTTTTTCATTAGAGTTTAGCACCTATATTACTATTGTATATCCATTATATAATCTTCTACATCCTTGGAATGTTTTTAAATGTTGTTTGAAATTCCCTTCTTCTTACTAAACAGTAATGCTTGTAAACTAAAATTGTTAATTGGAACATGCACAGTGAAGCTAATCATATATTAAGTTCTTTGTGTGATTGAGTCGAACTAACACTCCATGTGGAGCAAATGAGTGTTAGTTGTTTCTATTCTGAACAAATAACTCTAGCACAAATAATGAATGAAATGATGAAATACATTATTTTGCTTGTATTTACACTGGCTAATGCACCTGATATTACTCAGTGTTATTATATTTATGATTTGCAGGTCAGATGGAGGTTGCTTATGTAATTCCTGTTCTCTTCCTGAGTAACTCACTTGGCACACCTCTTCTGCCAAAAACAATAGAAAATCAAGACTTTGAGATGACAGTAAGCAATGCTGACAACAAGGAACTGCTGCAAAAATGGTACCAGTTAGATGGTCATGCTCAGCCACCATGCTATAGACTTCAGCCAATTGCTAGTCACATTCCTGGATTTAAGGTAGGTATATTTTTGGTTCTGACACTACTTTATGATCAGAAATGCAGTTTATTGTATAGAGCTTCATTCTAAAGCAGCAAATATGAAGCAGGCAGACAGAGTCACTGAACTTTTTAATTTCTATCAGGAGCACTATCTTCATGATAACAAAAATTATTGGATGTACATGGATATAAGTACTTCAATATTAGAAGTAAATTTCACTAATATTTATTTCCACAACCAACATGACAATTAAATTCACATAACAAACAAAATATCTAAAAATTTGTAATACCAAACCTAAGGTTCTCCCATATCTTAATCACCTGGTTATACATACTGTAATTAACCCCTACAATAAATCACTATTTCCATAACTGTGTGTGCCCACAAGTTCCTTCCTTGAACTTCTCATCCACTTCTCCTTTACCTTTTCTAAGAATTCCCCACTCTTGTTTATTTACTCTGCCCTCATATCTGACAACATTTTAATTGCTACTGTATCATGTTGTAGTTTATCCCATTTTTCATCCCAGATACTAGCCCTCCACTTTTTTCCATTTCACATTCTATTAGACAATGGAACACATTATCCTCTTTCCCACTGTAATACACCCTCCCTTAAATTTTTTTCTTAATCCTTTTTAGAAATAATACCACTGTATACATCCATACAAGACCTATTCTTCCAAATATATCTATATATTTCTTCTGTCTCCAAATTATTTTAACTATACTATATAAATCTAAAAAACTTTTATCCTCTAAATCTCTTACTTTTCTATATCTTCTACCATCTGTCTCCCTTCTTTCCAGAATCCACTGATGCTACTTTCACCCAGTCGCCACACATCTCCCATTCCAATTTCTTCTAATAGTTTCTTACCTCTCCAAACCAACTCTCACTTTCCAATATTTCTCTTTGTACATAAGACATTCTTTTAATACATTGTTATTATCTAATTTTAGATTTCTGTGCCAATATTTCAAGATTCTCTCCACTATTATACCTTACATTCATACTCTTCCTATTTCTATCAAATTTATCCCCTTCAGCAAACTTTATGGTAACCACTGGTAGTTAATAAACATATATTATGTTCCATATAAAATTTTCCATTTTAATCTACAAATTGAAATTGGGAAAAGAGATTTAATTCCTCTGGTATAAAGCAAAACTGTTGCAGTATATTGAACTCCAGTTAATAAACTCATCGGCAAATTGGCTAATGACAATGAATAAAATATAATGAACTTTTGTAACAATGGTGTCAAATATTAACATTTTTAAAAAATTGAGTCGAAATTGTAACATACACACCACTAAAATTCAATAAAATGGAATTTTCATTTTTAAGGTTACCACCCGTTAGCGTAGCATTCTTTTGGCCGTTCACAGGTTTATATACCTAGTAATTGTATAAAATATAGTGAAATTTTGTAACAGTGGTGTCAAATATTAACATTTTTAAAAAATTGAGTGGAAATTGTAACATACACACCACTAAAATTCAATAAAATGGAAATGCAGTTTTCCATTTTATTGAATTTTAGTGGTGTGTATATTACAATTTCGACTCAATTTTTTAAAAATGTTAATGACAATGAAATTGATTATCTCATGGTAAACATGAAACATAGTTTGATTATTGAGATGATCTAACCACTAGCAGTTAATAAACATATATTATGTTCTGGTTACCTTAATTTTCCATTTTAGTCTACAAATTGAAAATGGGAAAAGAGATTTAATTCCTCTGGTATAAAGCATAAATGTTGCAGCTTATTGAACTCCAGTCAATTAACTCATTGGCAAACTGAATAATGACAATGAAATTTATTATCTTATGGTAAACATGAAACATAGTTTGATTATTGAGATGATCGTATTTAATTGTTGATCATAGAAAAATTTTTAGACAGTACAGAGTAGAGAAGAAACATTTTACTCTATAGATGAACTTAAGAATTATGAGTATGCATTGATTTTATATAAGCTGAATTCATATTATTTTACATTTGTTTTTATATGAGAAAATAAACATATACTTATTCTTAAAACCATTAAAATGTTTTCTAATGATAAATAATATCATATTGCAAACATAATGCTGTGGAAATATTAATCTAATGCATTCACAATAAAGTCTCATTATAGCAGCACTGTTTTTGAATTTTTGAAAAAAATATAAACAGTTATGAAAACTATTGCATTTACGAAGCTGTTGACAATGGAGAGGTAATATATCCCAAACTTAGGTATTTATTTTTTTTTACACTAAACTCCATTTACTTGCATATAAATAATACACGTTTCGGGAGAATCTCTCCCATCTTCAGTTGCTCACCAAACTGCCGTTACTGGAAATGATGGCTGGACACCCAGATGTTTCTGTGGTGGCCTCTGTTGGTTGAAGTAGGAAATTGCTGAGTTCATCCATAGGAGGAAACTGGAAATTCATAAGGATTTCTTTTTTTTTTTTAATATAAAAACTTTTTCCCAAGTGGATAACTCCAATGGGTTGTAAAGATATTTCAGCAGTTTAATTTCCGGTTTTATTTCATTATTTATGGTCCAAAAGAGAGCTGCTACTGCTGATTTATCCACCTGCTTAAACCAGATATTCCTAAAATGTTCTTTCCTCCGAATTTCCTAACTTCTTTTTGACTATGTAGCTCTGCTCACAATCTGCACATTTTATTTTGTAAATTCCTGATTTCTGTTCTATTGATACGGAGTCTTTTACTGTACAATCTAATAAATTCTTGATGTTGTATCTGTTCTTTGGGGCTAACATTATCCCATGTTCTTTGAAGATTTTCTTGAACTTGTGGTAAACTGGATTGTAGGTGAAACTTTTGAATTTGTATTCTTCTTTTGTGTTTTTCAGTGTGGAAACTTGCCTTATCACTTTTTGTCTTTTAGATTTATTGATAATTTTTATCACTGTGTGGTTGTTGAAACCATTGATTATAGCTGTCTTTATTATTTGTTTGTATTTTATTTTGTACTCTGCTTCTATGAGTGGAATAGTCATCAATCTGTGTGCCAAGCTGTGAAATAGTAGTTATAAAAACTACTTATCAGATATTCTCCTGTCTGACAAGGTCAAAAATATATCCCTGTGAAGAATTAGGAGCTGTGTATAAAAATCTGACTGGTATAACTATTAAACATACTTTACAACCTGTTTTCCAATAGCAAAACTTTACCTGTACACCATATGCTTAAGAGGTAAGAATTAAATCTGCTTTTCAAGCTATTCATTACATGGACTTTTCTTTGGAAAACTGCCAAAAGTATGCAATGGAAAGATAAGAATTGATCTCCTCGGCATCTTCAGCTTACCATCCCAATGCTTGAGAATCTGTGGTTCAAGTCCCAGCCATCCAGCCATTAGGTACCTCAAATTTTTCTTATTTGATTTTGATTCCAAACTTTAGCGTAGTATATGACTTGTGTGAAAAAAAAAGTCATATTTCATGCAAATTAATTCTAATAGTGGTTAATTATGAAGCCTAGGCCACAAGTACTTGAAGGTTTTGAATTGAAAAGCTATGTAATGATATAACCTCTAGGGCATAATAGATTCAGATGGAGGATATTTGCAGTTGTAATCAGAAAGATAGCTTAGGTGGTAGGAGCATCAGTATTACAAGCTGAATTCTAAGTAATTCAAGACCCAGCCATAACCTAGAATCTTTTTTATTTGATTTCAATACAATGTGTTTTTTTTCCCTTCCCCACATATAGTACACATAAGTATTTATCTAAACAAACACATTTATAATGTATAAGCAATTTTCTTGGAAATGAATATCTTGGGTTGGGACCTGCCCCCTAGTGGCAAGTTCCTTGGGGGCAAATGCCTTTTCTTGTTTAAAAATTATGCTATTTCATGTATTAATGTTAATTAGAGAAAGACATTTTAATGTTTCCAAGTTTATTTGTAGTAAATTCAAGAACTTTTGCATTACCAATTGGTTGCACACTAGTCATAAAAAATGCCTTGGCACCTTCATATTTGAAGACATGGAGGTAAAATCGCTTTTTATCGAAATTCTACTTACGCTTCTGTTAGGTAGGGTGAAGTCCATGCTTTTTCAAGTATATTAGTTTATTCAAAAAATAATGATTGTCAATAGTTATAGACACTTTATAAACATAGGAAGAGGGTAAAAGGAAGAGGGAAAAATGATGATTGTCATGACCTTTTTGCTGAAATAATGATGAGTGTTTTACGTCTCTTTGAATTTAAAATCACTTTCATGGTCGTATTTCAATGTTAGTATGCTCAGAATTTACATTTGTCTGAGCTTATAAATGTCAACTTTATCAAACAAAGATGGAATCGGAAGGATCAAGATGAATCTGGTCTTTATAACCATTCATACATATATAAAGTTCAAATTAAAAGAGGTGATGTACATGAAGAAAGTGTATGCTACAAAGGATTCATAGCACTTCATGGTATAACTGCATGACAACAGCTAACAATGTTTGGGGCAGTATGGTCTGATGGAAAAGGTAAGCACAAGAACAGACCTCACTAAGTGATCAAACACAATCAAAGATCAATAAACATATTCAGTTCCTCAAAAGTTGCTCTTCTCATTACTCCTTGAACAAAACTTCCAAAATATATTTACCAGAGGATCTCAGTGCAAAGAAGCTACACAAAATGTATATGGAAATTAAACTAAACAACCCGATTTCTTATGAAACTTACCTATGCATTTTTAATAATAAGTACATTTCCTTTGGTTACTCTAAATCAAATACTTGTAACAAATGTGATTCAATAAAGACAAAAGAGAAATAACTCCATGTAGAATTGTCACTCTTATCAGAAACTAACAATCTTGGTTTAGTCAACCAGAAAATAAATGAGTAAAGAAATGGCCCTAAGAAAGGAGCTCCATATAAGAAGAGCTTAAACTTTCTATGATAGAAAATGTAAATTCCAACAAAGATGTTCAAAAAGTGTAACAGAAGAAGCTAATGCCATAGACCACCAAAAAAACTTGTCAGTTCCAAATATATCAATTTATACTATGTGCTACAAATGCCAGTTCATTCATATAATATCCATGTTCTGGCATCTGGAGTTTCAATAATTTACTGTTATAATCAAACTATTGCAAAAAATGGTTCGGGTAAAGTAGTGTCCATGCTTCACCATAATATGTTCAACATTCTTCCACCCCAAGTGAAATATACATTTTCTGTGATTCTTGAGTTGGAATAGAATAAAAATTATACAGTCTTCCAATATATTCATTATGTGGTAACAACTTGTTGCTATTTAGACAAAATCACAATGACATTCCCTGAAAGGGGGCACTCATATTTGAAGTGCGAGAAAAATATGGCACTGATTCTCAGAAATGAATTACTGAAGTTTTTCAAGATTGGCTTGTTGGTATTAGAGAATGCAAACTGAAAATTCTTTTCTCTTCAAGATTTGTACAAACCAAAATTATCTGTACCTTCAAGGCCATTGAAAGAAATTAGAGTTGCAGTTGAGTGCCAAGCTTCCTTTTACTGAGATCAGGAAGTTACTACAATGGATCCTGGGAAACTACAGTAATGATTGAGAAGAGGATGGCAAGGGAGGTCACACTAGCTGATGGAAAATTCATCTTACCTAGCCTAGCCTAGCCTAGCCTACATGGATGACATTGTTATAAGGGTAATGATTCTTAAATTATTACTGACATATTTTACTAATTTTAGTGCTTGCATTCTATGGTTGAGTTTTTGTGTTACAGGAACTTTCAAGACTTCACTCCAGTGAGACATTGAAAAATTAATACAAGAATCTACCTCATTGATAGTGTTAAAAATGCTGAAACAAAATCATTGGGTTTCATTGTTTTAGATTCTTAGAAATTTAAAATGTGTTATTCTATTATTATCTCACTGCAAAAAGGTCATGCCTTAACTTAGTTAACTTGTTAATATAAACTAATTTACGCAATGACTGTAAACTGTTTCAACAACAATGACACTTCACTGTTTTTCCATCAATAGAGTTCATGATTTTCTCTGCTTCCAAATGTACATCAGATGAAAAAAGTGTTTATTGTTATTATTGTTATAATATGATAATAATTAAGAAAAAGCCAATACAATGTTTAATTTATATACTTTATAGCAGCCACAATTAGATTAGAACTTAATAAACAAATGTTTGCAAAAGAGGATTTCAAAGTTTAAAAAAATTTTTTTTGGTATAAGTTAAAGTGACATTCATCTCCCCCCCCCCCCATGTCTTCATTTAATATTGAAATTCTCATTAGAAACATGTTTATCAAATGTTGTGTAAAAATCTGCTCAATCTGGTTTAATCTCTTTGTTTCAAAAAACCCTACAATCACTTCCTTCTTCGTTTTTCAGTGTATTTCATGAATTTAAAAACACAAACAGAATTGCTTGAGACATATCAATTTCCAATTGCTATGCAATATATTTCATTTCATTTTGACTGCATCAACATTTTTTCCATAAAATAAATTTTAATTTTTTACTTTCACTCACACTTTTTATTGGGTAATTTTATAGCTATTTTCTAGGAAGGTAAGGAATTATGACTTTCTATAAAAAAACTTTTTTTACTTTTATTGTGTATATGGTGATAAGTGCATAATGATTTCAGGAGAATTCTCCAGAAGAGAAAGAAAGGGCATTAGGTGAATGGCGTTCAGAAATAGAGCGAACTCTAGCTGTAATGGTAAATGTATTCCCACAAGAATTGAGGGACACATATCTTACCACTGTTGTGGAGCAGGTAAGAAGATTAGTGCTTATACCATCACATTGCTCTCTCTCAAAGTTAACACCATTTTTTGTTAAGTAATTAATAAAGGTATTTAGAAAAACTGAAAAAAGAATTCTGTAATTTTATTTACTTTTCCCTTATTTCTGTGTTATTGAATTATGAATGCAAGTTGATATTTTTTCTTATAGGAAGTTCATAATACGGTATGCATGAGCCAGGAGCTAGCTCGAAGATGTATATGGTTATATCGAGTTTATGCTCCATCTGGTGGTCAGTCAGATGCTGTATCACCTGGGGAGACAGAGCTTCGTCGCAGACTAGAGGCACTACAGAAGGATCTTAAAGTAATTTTATATCTTAAATTCTACAAAAATAATATACCTATTTAATTAAATTAGTTTTAAAGTGACATATTCACCTTACTAGCTTACAGCTTTTTACTTAAATGGTGATTGATATTCATTACAATCTAGTTCAAGGCTAAGTAACCTAATTTTGGAATTCTAAATGGTTCACAACATTCACAAAGCAATATTTTCACCCATCCTTGCTCAAGAATGATCTTTAAAAAGAAAGAATAGTCAGGCAAATGTTTGATGCAGCAGAAGACAGGTAAGAAATAAACAAGTTAGAAATAGATAATAGGTGCACATAATATTCACCCACTCATCTATAGGAAATTTCAATTTCTCAGCACATCCTGCACTCCAAGCAACCATCTGCTAATCACACATGCAGCAGCCAGCTGTTTGCTGACTGAATAAATTCAATATTATGGATCTGCAGGCAGATGGTTGAAAGAGATACATGACATATGACTATAAAGTAACCATATTAGTATATCATAACAAAAAAAAAAAAAAAAATCTAACAGAGAAATCAGTAATTGATGGCAACAGGATGATAGGATGATTATTACTAAAAGTATTTATTTTTAAACCCAGGATGAAGATAAGAGATAGCAATTTAAAATGTGACTTGATAAAAATATATTGCTGCTTTGCTTTTCATTTCTATAGGTTAGTTGTTTTACACCATTCTGGCCTCAGCCTCATTAAACAGTAATTAAGCAATTAATTTTTTATTTAGAAAGTCCATAGGTCTATATGACAGATCCTGCTGCACTACAGAGTAGAGAAATTTAAATCATCAAAGATCTTGTTACATTATAAAACTGACATTTCCTTAGCTGATATTTCCAAAAGTTGTTTTTTATTTACAGCTAAGAGCGTAGCTCAGATATCATTTGCAGAGTCCAAATATACAGGGTGAATCTAAAGTCCTTCCCTGGTTTTGAAGGTCGATAGAACATAAACCATGACAAACACAGCTAAACTGCTTATCAAGGAAAGAGTATATCTCTAAATTTACATTCATAATGGGCACCATGGCGTAGTTGTAGATTTAGCTGCTGGAGGACAATCATAGGGAAAACATGCCATCACTGGTACACACAAAGCTTTCTGCATCTTACATTTCACTAAATGTAAGTCCATTATAATAGTACAATGATTTTGTACAAAATATTAACAACAATCACCTACAGCCAAAATAATTCATGCATAGTATGAAAAGTTTGAAGCGTCTGGTTGCTTGTGTGATGGACAATGAACAGGCTGGTCAAAAATATCGGTTCAGACCATTGAGCATGTGTGCAAGAAGCATTTGTCAGGAGCCCTAAAAAGTTGACATGTGTTGCAAGCCAGGAATTGCAGGTTCTGCAGCCAACTTTTTCTGCTCAGTCATCAGAGCACATGTGTAGTTCCTAATTATGGCATAACTAAAACTAAAAGCATCATTGTGAGCTCATTATCGACAAATGCTTTTGATGTTTTCTGAATTGAACGTAGTTTCTGCCTGTTGCTCATTTATTTTGTCTAAAGGTATACATGATGGGCAGAAATTACGTTTTTTAAGACACTTCTAAAGCTACCTTTTTTTGGTATGCCATTGTAATATTTTATCAATAGTATCTTTTGGGTATACACTCCAAATCATGTTCTGAAACAATATCAAACTCTGACATTTTTTCTAATTGACTACTGTAATTAACGTGTTGCGTGCTCAAACAACCCTTTTAATGATATAAGCAGTAAATTGGAGTAAGTGAAGAACATTAAAGAGTAAAATCCAGGTTTTAGAAGTAAGTAAAACCAATGCAATTGTACAAGGTGAGTCAAAAAATCTCAAAAAATAACAAGTATAAAACTATAAAAAAAATTATCTGCAAACAATGTACAGAAATTTACTATAAAAATGAAAATGTCACAACTTCAGCTAAGTCAAACTGTAAAATAGTTAATGTTGGAGTACCTCAGAAATCTGCATTGGGCCCACTATTATTCTTAACAATGTAAACAATTTGCCTAATCATGTGCTAATGATACAATCCTGCTATTTTCTTGTAAAGCTCTTACTGGATAGTTATAGCACAACTATCAAATACCATTTAGAAATACTAAGTAATTATGTAAGACCAAATGTACAAAAAACTAAAACATTTATTAAAATGTAAATTGGAACGTGCACAGTAAAGCCAATTATATAATTAATATTATTGTATGATTTAGATGAACTACACACTCTTAATGCTTCACTTACTTGTCATAATGTATAGAACCAGTTTCCACAACATTTTGTTCTCATCATCAGCCAGGCTAAAATTCAACTGTCGAATAATTTGTTAAGCTGTGGGAATGTGTATTCTGCTCTGGTGGCAGTGTGATAAACTTGTAGTTTATGTTTTCATCCCCGGCAGTGTCAAAGTTCATTAGACCGTCTTTGTATTTGTAGATATAGATTTTCCCCCAAGTTGCTAGTTCTGTCAATATATATTGATAGATATATTATTGCAATTTCAAGTGTGACTTTCTATTAGTGTTTTATCCTTTCTATGTTATAATTACTGTTAATGTGTTACATTGCTAATAGTGTTACTTTATTTTTTATTTTATATATATATATATGTTCTATATATTATGACAAGTAAGTGAAGCATTAAGAGTGTGTAGTTTAATTAAATCATATACAATAATATCAATTATAAAACACTTATGTTTCACTACCACAATAATAGGCATGATAATCTAGACATAGATGTTATAATTATTGGAGACACAATAGAATAGGTTAATCATATAAATTTCTTGGGAGTCATTGTTGATAATTGGTTAATTTTCAAACACCATGTAGACTATATTTGTAACACAGTGAGCACATATATATTAAGGAAATTATCACAATGTTTAAATTCAGATAGTCTAAAGCTAGTTACGGTTTAATCTGTCTGTATTTTTGTTATGCAATTGAAGTCTGGGGAAGTACATGTGGTGCAAATATGAATAGACTACTAATTTTTCGAAAAAGTTGTTTGAGATGTATATATAAGATAGACAGAAGAGCATTATGTAGAAGTATTTTTAAGAAATCTAAAATGTTAACTATAATATCATTATATGTGTATAAGATAGTTCTATTTGTTGTTTTAATGTATATTTTTACTGTTTTAGCATTTGCATGCACATTTTCATTCTTTTAATGCATACAAATCTTTGTTCTACATATTGTACATATATGCTGGCTAAGAATGAAAGGAAATACATAGAGAAGTTCAGTTCATTATATTGTATGAAAGATTACTAGTTAAAATTTTTACAAAGAGCATAATATTGCCATTTTGTTATAAAGCAACAAAAATGAACTCAACATTTAAAGCAAGATTTTTGGGCTCAGAAAATTAGAGAAGAATGGAAGAATATGCAGTATGTATGCGTTTGTTTTTCAGACAAAATAATACACATGGAAGGAAAAGAATGGCAGATGATTCACTTGGAACTACCTGAAGTATGAAGTATAAAAAAAAATATTGCCATTAACTCTCTTTTCATATTCCTCCCAAATTCCCTCCCTCATTCTCTTTCCTTCCTTTCTTACTTCCTTTATTCTGTTTATTTCAATTACATAATCCATGTTGAAATATTCCTTATTTATCTTCTTAACTGGATCCAAAATTACTGTACTCTGCCCTCTATTTTTGACACCTAAATCCCTGGCCATACAATCTAAAATCTAATCTTAGCAGTTTTATGTCTAAGAATATAAAAAATGTTAACAAAAATAATTCAAAAAGAAGTCTTAAAATGTTTTATGAATGTGCTGTTCCAGAATCAGCTGAATGAAAAGCACATCCTGAGGATGCCAGTACGATGGGTAGAAGGAGGAATTGATCCACAGATACCTGATCATGCACAGTATATTGCTGAGGTTACTTCACAACTTACAAAACATCTAAAAGCATCTATGGACTCTATCATTGATGAGGATCAAGCAAAGGTTAGTCTGAGAGAAAGAGAATGGCAGAGAGGAGAAACACTTTGCTGAAGGAAAGATAACTCTTTACAGTTTAATTGAATTAGTCATAAATCATAGAGTAAAAACAGCAAGAAAAATCTATTCAGTATTTTTCACTACCTGAAAAAAAGGGGGGAGGGACTTATACATTTTCTTAGGAATAGATTGGATTAACTGCAAACAGATATATTTTGGTATTTGAAAAAAAAAAAATTATAAACTTAAAGGAATTTTTAATTTTATTCATATGCTTTTTTATGATTTCTCCTTAATGTGCAAAAGCTAATTCAATTATTTTCAGGCATATGCTCTAATAATTATATAGAAAATCTGAATTCTTTCTTAGGAAAAGCAACTTCATGATGTAGTAATGATCATTCATTTTAATAACTTATTAACCGAAATAATTACATTCTTATATATTTGCTATATGTTATGACATTCTGTCAATATTCCCAAAATGAATGCCCTCAATTGATGCTACTATAGCATTTTGTTTCTTTTTTCCTTACTGAATGCAAAAATGCATAAATCATGTGAATTTCTAAAGCAATGGGTATTTTGTATATTAACTTTGAGTTTGCTAAGGAATTTTTTGCCTCTATTATGCATACTACTTGTTTCTCATCAAGAATGTTAATAAAATGTGGTGGTCTCTGATGGTTCTAGTAGGAACTTGTTGAGTTCATCCATGGGTGGAACATCAAAATTCATTAAGTTTTTCTTATTTTTAAGATGAAAAGCTTTTCCCAAGTAGATAGCTCCATTGGGTACTTTCAGCAGCTTTAATCTCATGATTTTTGGTCCAAAAGGGAGCTGTTGCTGATTTATCAAATTCCTTAAAATGAATATTCCTAAGGTGTTCTTTTCTCCAAATTTCCAAATTTGAAACTCAGACAGCAGCAATTTTCATACTTATAACATGAACATTTTCTAGCAGATACTTGAGAAAAAATTAGATACTGGTGATGTATGCATATATATATCTCAAACAAGATATGCCGTATAAAGCACTAAATTAAATTAAATTACACTGATGACCTGATATGATAAAGAGCATCCATAAACAAATATAAACTAAATTAAATTCAGCTTTGTTTTGAACAAGATATTGAAATGTAGCAGTTCATTTAGTAGAAACAAATATAATTGTGAGAGCTTTATACCATTCTCCATCAGCAAATTTTGAAACATTCATAAAATATCTTGACATCACTTTACATTCTCCAAATTGATAGCTAATAATTTGTTGTTACATAAACTAGATTATTCAGTCCCAAGCTTGAGAAGAGATCAGTTTAGTGATCTCTTTGGTATATATAACTTGTCTTGTACTGTAAATTTTTCCACAAGAATAACTAAGACCTCTAAAAAGTCATTAGACATATTTGTAAATATAAATAACATAATTCATATCAGTATTTATATATATTAATATATATATATTAAATATATATATTATACTGATCTAGATAGCAAATTTAATAATTTTATAAAATTTGTTCAAATACACTTTAAATCTTGCTTCCAAGTCCAGATACAAAAAAGCTATAATCCATATAATCAGAACCAACAAATAACAGTATATAGTCGATAAAATAATGGTATAGACAGAGTAAGTTAGATATCATTTTGGTACCTGGGGTCAGGTCAGAGCCTGGTCCCCTGGAATTCCAGTACATTGTGCTGATGAACTTGGGACTGGGGTCTGATGCAATAGAAGTGAATAATTGGTATTCTGTTTATTTGGAATTTAGATTAAGGAATTAGTATTGTAAAAATTGTAATTGTGAGGGGTACATCTAAAATGGCCTGGGCCAGATAGATGGAGGTCCCTTGTAGTTCGTATTTTCTTAGCATTGAAATAAATAAATAATGCAATCTGCAGCTTATTTATAATGTCTAACAATATTTTGCCAGTACATCCTTTTGTTTATTTCCAATTAACACACAGTTTGATAATGCTTCTTGTCTAAGTAAGAGGGAAATCATTAAATAATTGTTTCTGGTACCCTTCTAAAGCTTACATTGTTATTTATTGTTGTTGCCTTCATTTTATATCAGCAAAAACTGACCTTTCTTTCTTTTTTTTTTTTTTAACTTAAATGTAAATTGGAACTTGCACAGTGAAGCCAATCATATTAATTGATATCATTGTATGATTCATTTGAACTACACACTCTTAAAGCTTCACTTACTTTTCATAAATGTATGGAACCGGTTTCGAGAACATTTAGTTCCCATCTTCAGCCAGGCTAAAGTTCAACTGTCGGATCATTCGTTGAGCTGTGGGAATGTATATTCTGCTCTGGTGGCGGTGTGATAAACTTGTAGTTTATGTTTTCATCCCCGACAATGTCGAAATTCATTATGCTGTTTTTGTATTTGTAGATGTAGATTTTCTCCCAGGTTGCTAATTCCGTAGGTCCTTGTACTTATTTTAATAATTTTGCTTTATTTATTATGTCATGATTTTGTGTCCAAAAATGATATGCTACTGATAATTTCTCTATTTGCTTGTACTTTATGTTCCTGAAATATTCCTTTAACCGTGATTTTAATAAAAAATTTAACCTCACCAGAGACAAATCACAAGGAGGGAGGCCGGCAGTTGACCAGGAACTGACAATGGGAGCGATGGCTCCAGAAACTAGTTTTCCTTTTTATTAAAATCTTAGTGATGTATATTTACAATTTCGACTCAACTTTTTTAAATGTTAACATTTGACATCACTGTTACAAAAGCTCACTATATTTTATTTAATTAAGAAATAATCTTGAGATAAGTTGTGTGACACATCTGAGTGTGAATCAGCAAATAGCATGGTTCCTTTTTGTTGACCTCTTAAAGCAACCTTGTTTTTCTCAGGTGGTGCTCAAATCCAGTTATGGGATAGACAGCAGACTTTTCCAAGAACTGATGCAACAGACTAGCTTTTGTCAGAAAGCAGCACAATGTAGCATTAATAGGGAGACAGTTTTGCAGGAGATCAAAAGGTAAGACTTTTGAGGTTTAGTTTAATTGTTTAATTATTTTTTAAGTTTTAGTAAGTAATTGTTCAAAATGTGTAAACTCCAGAGAACAAAAGTTTTATATTGCCCCACAGGGTAAAATATATACATGGTAAATAAAAAAAACAGATATATGAAATGTGTTCCAGTCTAGTGACTGACTAAATCATTAATGTGAGATTGACCAGAAAGCTTTTCCTCCTCTGTCAAATGCAGAAATAGGTTCACATATAATTGGTTCACTTTCCATCCCCATTATTTTCACTCAGGTCAGTAGTATCAACACGTGCACTATCATATACATATTTAGCCTCAGTTACAGCAAGTGAGTTCAAATTTCAACTCACTCACAATAAATATAATTTGAATTCATCCTACATCTTGCAGCATGTGTTATATTTTTCTTTAATTCTTTAACATTTATACCACAACCTCCTGTTCATGCTTGTGCATTGAGTCTGATTTAGGAATTGTACTCAGAAAGGTACCCTAAGTGTGGTTGGGATAGTACTTTCATTTATAAAGTAATCAATCTCATGTAGCTTTAAAACCAAGAGAATATTTAGAATGTTTTTTTGAAGTTGCAAAAAAGATCCTCTAGTGTGTTAGTAAAACTCATTGCTGTTTCTGATGTTGCATACTTCATATGTAGTTTCTGCATTAACGGCCCAACAGAAAAAAAACCTCATAATATTAATGAGGAACTTATGTTACCAGCTGAAAAAAAAGTGAAAATTGTGCTTAGTGATGAAGAAGAAATACCCAAATTTGCATTATCGGATATAACACTGTGAGTTACAGAATAAATTAGATGTATCATGATATTGAAAGTAATGTTGACAGCAAATTAGTGGGGGATACTGTATTTGCTCTGCAGTTGGATGAAAGCCATGACACAAGTGGTACATGCCAATTAATTACCTTTATTAGGTTTGAATGTAATTAAGATATTATTGAACAATTTTTATTTGGCCAAGAACTTAAAACCACTACTAAAGGCAAAGATATTTGTGATTGTATTGATAATTATTTTGTTAAACATAATATTTCCTGGGAAAATTGCATCTCTCTTTGCACAGATGGAGCAATGTCATCAACAGGAAAATTAAAGGTTTTATAAGTTTCTTGAGAGTATTGACAACTTATTGTTTTTTGCACAGGGAGAAGTTAATTATGAGAACTTTTAGAATTTATGTTAAGTGTTACTATTAAAATGATAAATTATGTGAAAGAAAAGAAAAGGAAAAAAAGAAACCCATTGGCTTCCTAGGGGTAAATCAATGCTGTGAGCGGCAGAGATTCAAGATGAGCTTTTTATTTATTTTTTTTTTTTTAAGATGAAAAGCCAGAGTATGCTCAAATTTTGGGAGAAAAATTTGGTGTGCCAAACTAGCATATCTTGCTAAACTTTTTGAGAGACTGAACTCTTTAAATACAAGCCTGAAATTATTATTTCAGTCACAAACAAAATTTAAAACCAAATTTTGGGGGTCTTTGGTTATAGCATGTAAATAGTTGCCCTTTTCTTTAGTTGAGAATTTTGAAAATCTACTTGCTGAAAATGAGAAAGAATACCTGAAGAAGTTAATAGCAAAACACCTAAAAGTGTTGTTAACTTCAGTAACAAAATATTTCCATAGCTTTTTCGTTTCAGAGTTAAAATGAGTAATTTCTACTTTTGGTACTTCTGGTGAGATCAACATTAAAAATGCATCAACATACTTCTCAACAAGAAAAATTATTTGCTAGATTTGGCCTGCAATACTACTATGAAAACAAAATTGTTAGAGTATTCAGTGCAGTCTTTTTAGGTTTACATGCAATGTTAGTATTCTAAGTTGCAAAGAGGGCCATAAACATTTTGCTGCCATTTTCAATGTCATTCTTGTGCAAATCAGCATTTTCTGCCATTAAAATAAATAAAGGAATAGACTGCTGCATCTTGAAAATGATTTATGTGTTGGCCTATCAACATAAAGCCATGTATAGAGAAACTCTGTGCAACTCCCCAAGTACAGACTTCCAATTAATTAAATAAAAGAGTTTTCAAAAATGATGATAAAAATCTTTTATCAGTTGTTCAGCATAGATAACTTGAACTTTTTTAGATATACCTTTGTTTTGTTGTAATGTCACTCAGAGTTGCTGCTTGTTTTTTTTAGAATATTGATCTATCTATAACACTGGATGTCCAGCACTAGACAGAAGTTGTTATATTATTGTTATAACTATTATTATTAATAACAATAATAAAAATAAATAAGTGTGTCAGCCAAAAAAGGTTGGGAACCATTCCATTAAAACAATGATAGAAAATATATTTGTACTTCAACCAGCAGCAGATGGGAAGACCTATTATTTTTCACAAAATGTCTGCCAGCTTTTCTTTGTATTAAACTTTGGTGGTATTCATCTGGAGTTATTTCTTGAAGAGTAGCAAGCTCTACATCTGTAAATTTTTGTCATTCTTAATGGCTTCTGTAGATTTTTTATCTTGACTGGAATGTTGCTGCATATACAACTATTAGCTGATCTTTTTATTCTTTATTTTATACTTTATAGAAACTTTATGCTTCCTTTTCATTTTTTTCGACTGTCTTCTTTCTTGCCCTTTGATGATGTGATTTCCAACTTATCCTGGTCAATAAAGTTGGTTTTAAATTTTTTTCAATTACTTACATGAAGGTAAAAAGTTGGGATATTATTATAATTAAATCAGCTACTTTGCATTCTTTACTTCCTAAAGCATATATCTGGAAGTCCATGTAAACATGCAGTAGTTAGCACTTTCTTATTCTTACTGAACTTCTTTAATGCCCTTCCCTTGATGCTCACTTCCTACCAATGATACACTTAATCAGGGATTATATTTACTGGATCACTTGTATGAATCAAATATAACTTTTATCACATGAATTATAGGTTAATATACTACCCTTTTACTGCTATCTTTTCAAAGTGAAGGCTGGTGAAGAACTGAACAATAACCATGAGTTAAACAGGAGCAAAATGTAACTTTTCATTATTGCTTTCTGCATAAAGCTTCATCTATTATATGAGCATCATGAGAATTACTATATCATGTTTGTATGAATTTGTATTTAACAACTTTTGCTTTCACTGATCAAGAGCAAATTAGTTTTCATTGCCTAATAGCACTGGCAAAATCAGCTTTTGACTAAGTTATTTCAGTAGGTAAAGTAATACAACAAGGTTGAAATGTAACCACAAAAATCTGAACACTGTATATTTGAGCATTCATCAAGTTTTGGAAAAAAAATACTTTCCTGAACTTATGTTATATAAATATGAGCAACAATGCAATATTAATTTAGCATTTTTTCTTTTTTATTTATTTAATTTAAGATATATGGAGCTAAATCTAATATATTTGAACTTGCTTGTTAAATACGCTTTTGTTGTATTAAAAATGTTTGCCCACTATTAGTGAAAAATTTGTTTAAATTGCAAATCCAATGTTCTGTGTAAATAATTTTATTTAATTCACTATCATTAAAGTTAAAGAAAAATGTGGTCTCCAATTAAACATGGAATATTTAAATATAATGTCCTTATGCTTCAAGAAGTTACTAGTACCTATTTGATTCTTTTTAAATCACAATATTTTGTGAATGCAGTTTTCCTACATTAAAAGCACATAGTACTTGAAAATATTGTACTCTTTATTACAACATGCATCATGACATACATCATAAATGCATGTTTTAAAGAAAAAAAAGTTAGTTGCTAGAAATAAAATGAATAGGCAACTTTTTTTTTCAAGTGAAGAAATCTCTGGAAGCATATCTTCCTTCAGAAAATCAATTTAAAAAACTATGTAACATTTTTCATATTTCCTATATTTTCTAGACAAATTTTAAGGATTCCTCCAATCTCTGTCATAAATAGTATAAAAATTGTGCTTTAATTGCATTTATTTTTGTCATTCAGAGGAAATTTCTAGCTTCGAAAATTGTAACTCTTAGCTTTTTACCTAATTTCCTTTTTATGTTTTTTAACAGTTATTCGCTCTGTTTTGCTCTAAAGTGAACTGCTTTTGTTATATCTGTCCGTAATATCTTTGTAGAATAATGCTGTAATTTTTTTGTCAGTCTCTTTCATCACATCATATTTCTACTTTCATTTATCATCCCCATAAGTAGAGCTTTCTCTGATGTTTCTGTCTTCTACTATGTTCATAATATAGGAAAATTTGCCATTGGCTATTCTTCTGAATAATAGGAGTTAGTTTGATATCACTTAATGTGGTTTTGTTGGATCATGAAATAACTTTTAATTTCTCACTACTCTTTGAATGATTGTCTCTTTCTTCTTAATCCAACTTTTACTTCCATCTCCACCAACTAAAATTCATTTATATGTTGTGTTATATATTAGCATACAGCCTCAACAATATCAGCAAAAAATACAAGCAACATTACCACTTCTTCTAACCTTTCTCTTTCTTCTAATAGCATTGAAGATATGAGTTTCACATACCGTAATTAATCTGTTGTTTTGCAGTTATATTGTTGGAGAGAGCCAGTACCCTTTGGTTATCCATGGACCTCGAGGATGTGGAAAGAGTACCTTAATAGCGAGAGCAGCACAGTGTTGTCATAACTGGCAGTCTGATGCACTTCTGTTTATGAGGTTTATATCAGTCTCTACGCAGAGTCACACAATGGAGCAACTCCTGCAAAGCATTATAGATCAGTGTTCAGTTCTCACATGTGGTCACCAATCTTGGGCAAAGCATGTAAGTTTAAGTATGGATGTTATATTTCATTCTGATAAATAAAGTTAAGGTAAAAAAAAAATGACCAGCATCTAGATTATGAATAAAAATAGAAAAGTTATTAGTTCCTAGAGAACTAATATGGCTACAAAGGAGGTTACAGCATTTCAAACACTGCACTTTTAAACTTGTGCTAAAAACTAATAAATAAGAACTTTCTTTCAGGAAGAAATATTTAATTTAAATTTATTTCCTTTTTAAGTTGAAATCTTCATTATTATGATTCTTTTCTTACAACTAGACTGTTACAACTTATTGTTTTATCAAAATAAATCAATTATGGTTGTGTTTAAGTTAGCTTTTAATTCTTGCTATATAATTAATGCAGCAGATACAATAGGTTTTTACAACAATGCATGCATGTTTCTTACTAATGATTTACTTTGAATTACAATTTATAGTAACTACTATTAAAGTTATCTTCTGATTTAGTTGGTTAAGGGCACATGAATGCCTTTTTTTATGCATAACTTCCTGTAACAGTGTGTAATTAATTTTATAGGAAGGGTATATTTTTTAATTTTAAAAAATATATCAGTTATAACTTCAATGATGGTAGCTGTTTCTCGAAATGATGTTAAAATATGTGAAACATAGCTACATAAGATATACACCTGAAAATATGAGCCGTATATATATAATAACTTCTGAGAAAATGTTCCTTGTGTACATTTAAAGAAACTTAGATATTAATTTATTCCAGCACTGTATCAGCATTTATCAAGGTGGTCTTCTATTTCAATTTGAATTTCATCATTAGACTTCTCCTGAGCATCCTTTCATGTTTTAGCTTAATCTGAGCATTATCTTCATCAATGGTATGGTTTGGAATAGTCTTGTCAACACAAACGTACATTATTATATTTCCTCAGTGATTTTTGCTACTGCTTCACAAACTGCAAAATGACATATATTGATTTCTATGGTTTAAATCAAGAAATATGAATTGTGATAAAGTATCCAGATTATTGTCTGTATTGATGAAGTCATTATATCCTTGCCTTTGAATCTAAATTTTTGTTTTGAAGGATTTAACCCCAACAGAAATACAAAAGCAGTTAGATTCCACATTAAAGAATTCTTTCCTTTCATTTTTGTTGGTTAAAAGGTAAACTGCTGAATTTAAGCATGGTTATACATCCATTCAAGATGATGAGCACAAAGGGCATCCTAAAATTGTTATGACTGACGAAATTGACTAAAATTCACAATGCCAAACATAGTGATCGCTGATTGAAGGTAAGCAGACTGTTGGTTGATTGACATTCCTAAGACATCAATGGGCCATGTCCATTACATTTTACACAAAGTTTTGGGTATGAGAAAGTTTTCTGCTTGATGGGTGTCATGCTTGTTGACAATGAACCCAAAAATACATTTGAATGAATTTTGCAAGAGTAGTTAGACTTGTTCAAGCGCAATTCCAGAGATATTCTCTGTTTCATAACAGTAAATGACACAGGGGCTCATCACTATACACTAGAGATGAAGGAGTAATCTAAACAATGGGTGGCAACAGATGAAAGTGCACCAAAGAAAGCAAAAATAGTTCTATCTGCAGGAATAGTCATGACGATGGTTCTCTGGAATTCTCATGGTGTGGTGCTCATAGACTACCTCCAGAAAGGCAAAACCATCACCAGGTAACATTGCTGTTCATTACTGGACCAACTGAAGGGTGCTATTTGAGCTAAGGGTACACATCTTGTGAAAAAGAAGTTCTTTTTCATCATGATAATGGGTCTTTGCGCAAGTCTGGGATTGTTGCTGCAAAACTGCATGACATTTGCTTCCAAATGAATCAACATCTTCCAGATTTGGCTCTTAACAATTACTTTTTGTTCCCAAATCTAAAAAAATGACTGGGTGGATGAAGATTCTCATCAAAAGATGAGGTTGAAGCTGAGGCAGATGCTTATTTTTCACATTTAGATCAATTTTATTGAGGGTATTAAAAAGTTGGAAAGTCGTTGCACTAAATGTATTGATTTACAAGGTGATTGTTGAAAAATGGAAATGAAAATACTTTTCTCTTAAATGATGTGCTTTCTTGGTCAGGCCAAGAACTTTTAGAATGCCCCTTGTAATGCCAAAATCTTGCAGAAAGCAAGTCAAATTAAAAAAATTGAATTTAGCAAAGTCCTTGGTAAAAGCTTGGTCATGTGTAATATTTGGAAAATCTGCTTGAAGACTGGAGAGGAAGAGGTATAGGCCATAGATCATTATTTTCTTAGATATACATAATTTGGCATGAAATAACTCAAATATAGAATATTTTCAATGAGAATGATGTAAGGAAGTATTTGTAACATTATATATGGTTCTTTAATTTCCTCTATCTGTGATGTTCCAGAGTGTTGAAAGCTACAAAGAACTGCTTCCTCGTTTATTAGCTGCCTCTTGCCTGCATCGCCCTCAGGTCATCATGATAGATGGCATAGACCAGGTAAGAAGCAGATCTTGTGTCTTACTTGTTTCCTGCACATTCTGTGTTACTAGGTTGCCATATGTTTATGCAGGTTCATACTTCACTGTGAAGAGATAGCTCCATATGATCCACATTCTCACTTCAAATCTCAATAGTCCATCACAAAATGTAAAAATGGTATGAAATGCCTTTTTGCATTATTATGAGGGACATTGAATAAGTAGTTTTCTTTCTTAGAAAATAGAATATTATCTATATTTAAATCTTTACTTATCTCACATAATTTCATTTAGTATTCCACCAGTTCGCAGTGATGCAATCAAAATTTAGTCCCTAAGCGATGTGCATGATAAGCAAAGAATGTTTAAATGCCTCTGAATGTTGGTTAGGGTCTCATTTTCTGCCAAAAGATATTCAAAATGATAATGACAGTATTAGGAAGTCAATAATTTCTATTGCATTATTATGGGAATTTACCAGTTCATCTTGGAGACACAACATATCTCCATGATATATAAGTACCCCAGTTCCCAATCAAAGTTTAAAGTTACTCTATATGCCTGCAAATGTCAGGCTGACTGTTTTGGGGAACACCAAAGAGGTTATCTTGCTAGAGTTCCTTTGTGATGGGAGGATGAATGAGATACTACAAAACATTGATGAGGTTTGAAATCCATTTGATGAAAGAAGCCAGGGGTGCATTGCATTGTGCTTCTGGATGACAACATTAGATTCCATATGGCAGCACTTCTGGGAAATTGTGGTTGAGAACACAGTTTTGAAGAAGGCACTGTCTGGATAGCATTACACCAGCAAAAAAGACATAGAACATGCATTTCTCAGCGTCATCTGTATGCAATGCACAGAGTTTTATAAAAACTGCCCTTTTTAAACCTAGTAAAGAGCTATGACAAGCTTCTCATTGTTCATGTAAACTATGTAGAAAAGTAGAAAAGGTAAGTCTCTTTCTACTGACTCTGTATTTATCTCTAAATACAACAGTCTAAATAAGTGACTTGTAAAACTTATTTTTGGAACAACCTTTGTAGTAATGGGGCTAATTGCTGTGACTAAGTTCATTACTTCATGCTTATTTTAAGTAATGCATTTGTATAATTTAATAGGCTAACTTCATATATCCATAAAATGGAAGACTAGTTTCGGGAGCCATTGCTCCTATCATCAGTTCCTGGTCGACCAGGAACTGATGATAGGAGCAATGGCTCCCGAAACTAGTCCTCCATTTTATTGAATTTTAGTGGTGTATATGTTACAATTTCGACTCAATTTTTTTAAAATGTTAATATTTGACACCACTGTTACAAAAGTTCACTATATTTTATACAATTCATATATCCACACTGTAAATTGCCATTTTGTTAACTGTAAAAGGATAGTAAAGAAGCTATATAGTAAAAGGAAACTAATATTGCTAACAATTTCTTGCTGTACAGGTAAAGGAGTATGGTACGCAAACATTAGACTGGCTGCCTGAGAAGCTCCCTGAAAATGTGAAGCTGATACTCTCTGTTGCTGATGACAGTCCAGCCTATGCTTCTCTAAAAGCCAGCATCAAGGATCCTGGAGCTCTCATTACTGTAAGCAACATTGCATGTTATAAATAAAACACAATGAAAAAAAGTATAAACAATATTCTTGCATCAATTTAAGACCAACTTCGAGATGGAACTAAAACAATGAAGGAACTTATGAATTCTTAATTAGTTGGTGAGTCAATTTAATATTCTTATGCTTTACTTATCATTAAATTATATGGAACATATTTCACAGGCCATTGCCTGCATCGTCAGCCATGTGTCAACTGCCAGATTTGATGATAGTTGGATTGGCTTGATATAACTTTTATGGACATTTTATGAACTTTTGGATTAATTTATCTCCTGTTGGGATCTTGAAGTTCATAGCCTTAATTTCATATTTTATAACAATTTTTCCCATATTCCCAGCTGCAAAGGTCTATCTATGAATTTTAGTAATTTGATTTCCTTTTCTATATTGTGTTTATCTCTCCAAAAGTGATGTGTGACTGCTGATTTTTCTATCTGATTGTACTTGATGATGGTGATCAACTAGCTAAATAACATGAAAGAAAGAACATCATTTTAAAATTATGGGAGGAAAATTTGGGTTACATCACCAAAAGTAGGATTAGACTTAGAGCACACAAGCAATTCCTGGGCTTGCTGATTAAAAAACCAAAAACCACTAGTATATAAAAAAAGCAGATAAAGGGAACAAAATTGTGATTATGCACAAAGTAGAATACTATTTAAAAATGGAAGAGTGGAAAAGAGTGGGAATATAAAATTGGATCCATTGTAAAAGTATATGCAGTCTATAAACAAATTAGCCAACAAAAGCACAATCATACCATCCAACAAGAAACCAAAATTAAAAGCACATAACAGTGCAATTATACATGGCTTATCGAAAATACATAAACTGGGAAATATCATGAGACCAACAGCATAATCAACTGTAGAAATACACCATTCTACCAGCTAACAAAAGGGTTCATTCAAAGATTTTGGAAATTTCTTAGGTTTGACAGCTTAAGTATAAGCAATTCCATGGAACTGGTGAAGAAAATTAAAGTTTTGGTTCTCTGAAAGGATGATCTTCTGGTGTCCTTTCATGTAAATTCACTCTTTCCCAGCATACCAAATACAAACTCCTAATATCCCTTTGTAAATGGTTGCAGTCTCTGAAATTAAGCAAAGAGGAGATTGAGGAATACATCCAACTAACTAAAATCTGAATCATCAAAATTTCTTCAGGTTCTATAGTGAATGCCATGAACAAGAAGAGGTTTAACTAAGGGGAGAATCCATTATCACCTTTTCTGACTGATTTATATATGAATAATTTAGAAACATATATCACCAAATCATTCCCATATATTTTTAAAGTTGGCACAAATATGTTGATCATATCTTTGCTGTGGTTAATAAGAAACATTTGGATGATGATTTGAAATTGTTAAACCTACAAGATAGAGAATTCAAATTCACATCTGAAACAGAACAAGTCTACATAATTCCTGTCTTGGCTTATCCTTAAGCCAAGACAGGTAATAATGTGAAATTTGGAATATATAGAAAAGATACTTGTACTGACAATTCCTAAAGCATATGTCTTAAATCCAAGAGAACATAAATTCGCATTCCTCAACATCTTACCACATACCACATACCCATGCATGAGTTTGAATACGACAAAGAATACTGACAGATAATACAAATAGCAAAAACTAATAGATACAAAAAAGAAATTGTAGTCAAAAAAATCAAGTAATTCAAGCAAGAAAAAAGATTAAAATAGTTTACAACGTTGACACAAGAAAAGAAAGTACCATTGACAGGAAATTTGTTAATCATTCTTTGGCCTCCGAAAATTTCAGAAAATACTCAAAGAATTCAGTATTACTTTGTCCCCAGTGAACAAATTTAGCCTAAATAATCTACTTAACTCTGATGATAATAACAGAATCCCTAATGAAAAGAAACCGAGAATCTGTAAAATCAACTGATCAAAGTTTATATTGGCAAGACAAAAAGAAGTATTGGAATGAGAACATAGATTTCAGAACTTATAGGATATTGACTGCTTGGAACTTCTGAACCAGATGTTTACAGACCACAGCATTTTCTTTCCTCACAACAAACTGACCAGTTTAATTAAACTGTATCACTTTGAGGAAAAAAAACAAATGAATGGACTAATTATTCTTTAACATTTTAAAAATAATTTATATAATTATTCTTTATTCTGATTCAGAAAAGCATATGGCATAACATAAACTTTTGAAATTCATTTTTCATAGTGATCTTCAAGTAATATCAAACAGCCAATAAAGTTTTTGCATTTTTTTTAAGTTTTCCAGCAACAACCTCATCCAGTGAATGTAGCAAGAGTGCTTTAAAATGAGTAAAGACATTTCTGAGAAATTCTATTACTAATGAAAGATTGTTCTGTTTATTTTCTTTGGCAATTCAGAAGATGTTTTCTGAATTGGTAAGTGATTCAAGTTTTAAGGAGTGCTTAATTAATGTGTTTGCAGAAAATAATGTTCATTAAGTCATCATTATGGTTAAGACTTTTATGACCTAAAATTGTCAGAAAAACTCCTTAAAGACTGTGCATTGCTAAATGCTGTGATTAATATAAATATTGCCGCAACCACCATATGGCCTACTTACAAAATGTCCTAAACTTCTTAATGTATGCCTGCCTCGTAGTTGTGACGTGAAGAAATTATCCAAGTCTAATTTATCAATATTTCTGGTATTTTTAAATGAAAGGATTTAAGGGATCTGCATAAAGCAAAACATATTCATGAGTCAATATAGGCTTACTATTTATTACAACTATCAATATTTGCATCATAATTACAACTTACATTGTGGTCTGGCTAGCCTATACGTTCCTGGAGTTGCTATGGTGATGCTCTCTCTACTTCTTTCTCTACAAAAACTGATGCCATGCGAATCTGTTTAATGGCCTTTCTTGACTTTTTTAAAGCTCTAACTGAAGCATACATTACATTTTTTGTCACATTTAACTTTATATTTTATAGTTATTGTTGTTTTTAGCTTGGAGTTGCAATACATAATAATTAATATGTGTAAGTTTCAAAATGAAAGTTTGATGATTGTCTGCCAGTACATATTTGTACATTTAAGAACATCTTTATGTATAAGGCTCAGAAGAATACTTAAACTAAACATTGTCACTGGAAGTTTAAAGAGTAAAAATATTGGTACACAGTAACAATATACTTCACTTTATATTTTTCTTCAGAACTTGTTTCAAGAGCCCTTGCTGTCATTAACAGCTGTTGACAGACTGATATTGTTAGTAGGCAAAAGGAATAGTGGTTCCAGCCAGCTAACACCAGCTGTCTAACAGTCTGAGGAAATCACTCAAATTTCACTAATTTTATTCCACTTAACCCTAAACTTAAGTATTCATTTTTTACACTAAACTCCATTCACTTACACAAAAGTAAGATGCGTTTCAGGAGAATCTCTCCCATCTTCAGTTGCTCACTGATACTTGAAACAATGGCTGGACAAATGGATGTTCCTGTGGTGGCCTCTGTTGGTTGAAGTAGGAAGTTCCTGAGTTCATCCATAGGAAATTCATTAGGTTTTCTCTAATTTTTAATATGAAAATTTTTTCCCAAGTGGATAACTCCAATGGGTTGTGAAGATGTTTCAGCAGTTTAATTCCTGGTTTTATTTCATGATTTTTGGTCCAAAAGTGAGCTGCTACTGCTGATTTATCCACCTGTTTAAACCGAATATTCCTAAAATGCTCTTTCCTCTGAATTTCCAAATTTCTTTTTGTTTTGCCTATGTAGCTCTGTTTACAATCTGCACATTTTATTTTGTTTTTGCCTTCATCTTCAACATGGTTCCACTCTTTGGAATTTTGAGTGACTAAGTGTAACCATGCTAAAGATGAAGGCAACAGCCTTTGAAACATGTCCAAGTAAGTGGAATAAAATTAGTGAAATTTGAGTGATTTCCTCAATAATAATTTGTTATATTATATACTATATTTCACTGTGAAAATTCCCACTATTCAAAACTACTTATAAAACATCAGTTTATTTGGGAAAATTAAATATTCCAAAGAGTGGAACCATGCTAAAGATGAAGGCAACAGACTTTGAAACATTTCCAAGTAAGTGGAACAAAATTAATGAAATTTGAGTGATTTTCACAATAATAATTTGTTATATTATACTATATTTCAGTGAAAATTCCCTCTATTCAAAACTACTCATGATCCACTTTTTTTTCAGAGGAAAAATTTGCTTCCACATTGTTCACTTCATGGAATTGTTAATATGATCTCAATGCTTTTATTTCTATTTCTATTATGATATTTGTCCCAAAATGTATATCAACTATAATTTTTATCTACTGTTTATATTTCATGCTTCTAAAATGTTCTTATTTTTTGGTTTCTGATTACCATTTTGTTCTGTCTATGAAATTTGCCTGCAATATTAACATTGATTTGGTAAATTCCTGACTCTTTGCTGGCCCAAATTATATTTTTGTTTGCATTTATAATAAAGTTAAGATGTTATGTTTATTCTGAGGGGTCAAAACTATATTGTATTTTTTACAACTGCTCCTTAGTTTATTGTGTGTCCATTGATAATATGTCAATTTAAAGAAAAAATGGAGGATTTTAACATTTTATATTTATTGATTTTTCTTATCTGCTAGTGTATGGTCAAAGCCATTGCTGAGTACAGAAGTACTGATTGTGTATTGAAGTTCTTTTTTGCATAGAGGAATCTTGACCAAACTATGGGTTAAACTATTTATAATAGCATGTTAGTTAGTTCTAGAGTTGAAAGTATTGTTCTTTACATAATTGCCTGTGTTTATAGATTTTCTGTAATACCAAACAATATTTTGTTCTGTTTTCTGAGATCTTCAGGTTCAAAAATTGTAGAAAACCATCTTTCTCAACTTCTAAAATGAATCTAATGTACTGGTCTTGTGCATTAAGTAACTTCAAAGCATAATTAATTTCTTTCTGGAGTCTATGCAAATATATTGTCTACATATCTAAACAAAGTTTTAAAAATGAACTTTTAAAGGCTTTTGTAATATGAATTTTTATGACTTATGAATAAATCTGCTAAAATTGGAGAAAGTAGGTTGCCCATAATGAAATGTTGTTGGTAAATTTTTCCATTACAAATAATATAATTCTGATATATTCATAGTTCTGCCAAGTTGGTGTGGTCATCAATTTTCTCTTCAGATATTTTGATGGAAAGCCATTTCCTCAAAAGAATGGCTAACCCCTGTATTGGAATGCTGGTGAACAGGGTTGAGACTCAAAGGATACAAAATGAATCTTTGGTCAATATGAATAAATCATGGTGGATGGTCTGGGGCAGAGGAGTTTATATTTGGTACTTGAACCTTACTCACAGCTGGCCTTTGTGCCTGCGCTCCCAATGGGAACACTCTTGGAAGATGGGGTGAGTTGAGGGAGATACCAGGTGGCAGTAAGGATCTATGGGCAGTAGCTGCAGAGACACAGATGGGGAGCCCCTAATATGTTTCCAGATAGAACAACCTGGTGCAAGTTGAACTCACTCCCCCCAATTGTTTGAGTCCCTTGGAAGGTTTGCTTTCATTCCAGATTTCAGGACAGAAGGCTTTCCAGAGTACAAGCCACCATCATACTTTGCTAGCCTACCTTGCCCTGATTTTTGACTTTGAAACAGAATCAATTAAATGAAAGGGAGTGAAAATTCATGGAATGTAAATATGTAACCACTAGTCACCTAAGTGACCAGGGAAAACCATGAAAAAGCCAAAGTTGGGATGACTGGCCCAAAGGGAATTGATTACAGGACCTCCTGAATGTGAGTCGCATTACTGCCTAAGCCACCTCGTTCAGTTGGCTGATTATAATGGTTGTGTTACTAATTTTATAAGGTACCAAATTGCTTTATAATCCATGTGCCAAATTTTAAGTGGGTGAATTATTATTGAGTTCATGCTCTTTCCTGATTTATGCATTTTGAGGAAACTATAAGGTTTTATTTCCACATTTCTTTAAGGTTTAAAGTTTTTGGATTCATTTTAAAATATTCATTCAAGGAGTCTTGTCTTGTTTCTTTACACATAAATGCATTCTGAGGTAGGTTCTTCATTCATATAATATAAGTATCCTGTTCTAGAATTCCTAACTTATAGCCTTTATCCATTTTTATATGAACTAACTTTCTTTTTTTAATTTGGTAATTTGTAGCACATTACTTCACTAGTAGGTGTTTCTTGCAGAAAATGTTTCAAGAACCTTTACTGTCATCTTCAGCTGGTGACCTATTATGACTGTACAGGTGGACAGGTGATGGCATCAAGTGATTGTAATATTCATCAATTCCAGCAGTGGAATTTCAAAGTTCTAATTGTGATCCTTGTTTTTGAGTATGAAGATTTTCCTCCATGTTGTTAATTCCAGTAAATTCTTGACAGATTTTAATAATTGAATTTATTTAATGAAAGTGCAGCTTTTGATAAAAAAAATGACAACTAATCACTAAATTTTCTGTTTATTTAATTTAATGTTTCTGAAATATTCCTAATTTTTAAGTTCCTTTGTCTACATATACTTGACAAGATTCATGACAGTAAACTTGGTACATTTCTGATTTCTTATTGGTTGGGATTATCTCTTTCAATGAATTTCTTAGTAACTATTTTGTATTGCAGTTTTTTCTGTGGGGCAAAATTTATATTATATTTTTTAAAAATGCTACAGAATTTGTGGTTAATCTAAGGGTGGTAAGAGAATTTCTGAATTTTTTTTTTCTAGATAAAGAGGTTGTTGGTTTCTTTAATGCTTTTAATTCATCATTGTTGATTTTTGTATTTACTAGGCTTTAGCCATACAAGTTCAATTATGCACATCAACATTGATTACTTGGTTCAATGGTGTAAATCCATATGACCTTCAATATTTTGATTGGATCTTGCTGAAGACTACATAAGGGAAAGCATTAGAATACTCTGAAGTGGGTATAAAAATACAACCCATAATCTTAATGAGAGTGTTCTCTTTGATCACACTGACATTAAAATTATTTTTGGAAAGCACCTAGGATCAAAGTTTTGAGAATATGTCGTCTGACAAAAAATGGGTAACTTTTTTCATAATGTGTTTTTTGTTGAATATTATTCTGAAGTGATTAAAATTATAGAATTTTATTTTACATTTCTGTCCATAATGACAAAGTAGAGACTGACTACTCAATGTACAGGAAGGAGGAAAAAAACCATTAACATCAATAAAAAAAATGTTTCAAGTACTGCATAGCATAAGATATATAAAAACTACAGTGAGTTTCATACATCATTACAAACTAAACAAGGAACTTTTATTCTGCTCATAACTTTGTGTTTGCTTTGTAAATACCATATCATTGGAAAAACATAGTAGTGTATCAAATGTTAGAGCTATAAACAACTGACACGTGAAAAATTAATGAATAGTTCACGCATAAGAATGGAATATACATTTAAAAAAATTAAAAAATGAGGTTTTCAAGTGAAGGAAGTGTAGATGATTATTATTTTTGTGATTATCACTGATGGCATTAGTAATCCGTTTTGTTTCAAACTGGTGCATTTACCAATAGGCCACATTGTGGTAGGGTGATGATAGCAATTGATATCAAAGGCATGGAAAACTAGAATATGGAGGAAACTTGCCTAATACATTTGAGAACATAACAGGCTTAAGGCATTTATCCTGAGCTTCACACTAGAGGCAAAAAGGCATTTAAGGTGAATGTGTGGAGGTACTGAATTTCAACTTGGCAGCCAGTGTTTCTGCATACAAAGGAAGTAGGTTTACGATGTTGTAAATAACAGTGTGTTAGCCAAAAGATATTATATCAGTTCCTTGTTTATTTTATGAACAGGACAGCAGTAAATTATTCTATAACATACATGAAGACAGCAGCCTGACTATGCAGTTGTCTATTTTTGTGTGCATACTACAGTACTCCTGAATGAAATCATGGCAAGAAAAAAGTCCTTACACAGAAGGAAATGTTAAATATTAAAGCACATTCAGAAGATGAATTTATTATTCTAGAACTAGGTTGCAAATATTTTTGTCTGACAGTATCACTCGGTGCACAGTAATATAAATTATATTTCATATTTCAGATGCCTGTGCTAGGGAAAGCAGAGGCTCAATCTATTCTGATGGCATCGGTCATGCAATACAATCACAGTGTGAGTAGTCGAGTGCAGGACTGTGTTCGCTCTTCAGTTCAGGACTGTACATTACCTCTTTATGTGAAGGTAAGATTATCTAAAACCTATAGTATTCTACTTATTTTCCTTTTTTAATGAAATATAGTATACTTTTTGGATAAATTGGACATTAAGGCAATTTTTATAATAGCACTGGTGCAGTTTTAGGGTGCACAACTGCAAAAATAATTAGCACTTTTACAAAATCAGTGCAGACAAAATAAAATGCACTGTACTAAGTGAAAAAATTATCCAATAAAGGGCTCAAATGTGCATAAGAAACAGGTTGCAATATTACTCCAAGTGGGAACAAGCACACAATGAAAGAACAATAAAGTTAACATGTGAAAGGGGGGGGGGGGTTAAAAGGCTGAGTCACAAAGTGAAAACAGCTGAGAGGCCATTGTATATTTAAAAGTAAGCTTGGTTATATATGTGAACAGAAACAGTGCAATAAAAGTGCACATTAAATGCTGTTCACAAAGTGCAGTGCTGAATAAAAATAAGCATACATTCTGTACGCTTAATCATTTACTAAAAGTCTATAAAATGATTTGACAAACAGTGCAAGATGCAAATTGGATCAAAAAGTGGCAGTATATCATAATATACCAAAAGGTGAGGAGAGTGGCTGAATACAGACAAATTGGAGGAAGGTCACCATTACAGTGGATAAAACAACAGTGTCTTTTGCATACAATAACCAAAACTACTTCTTCCTAATAATTTACACAAGTAGTATTCCAATTAAAAGAGAGATGTTTGAGCTCTTAGAGCTTATTTGCCAAAAGAACAGATTACTCTTTATGCCAGCATGAGAGAATAACCCTGTGCAGTCTATGGCTAAATCATCCAGAGTAACAGCAAGAATATGACAATCATGACCTATAGTAGAAACTTTAACTGTGGCATCAGCTGCCTCATTCCATCACAGCTTTAAAAAAAAAAATCTTGATTTTTTCTTTGATTATGTACATACATAGTAGGTGTGCATATTTGGTGCAGTATGCCTTGCCAGATGTTAGTAAGATCATATCATTGCTGAACAATTTTTTTCAATATTAGTACTCAGGAGGTTTTACTGAAATTTTATAGATACACAAGGTTTACATTTTAATAAAACTTACATACCTTTTTATAATTATTATATTTATTTCAAACATTAACTTTTTGATTAAGGGGCACAAAAGGTTATTTTAAACATCTTCCAAATGCCATCTTGATTCCCAGTAACATAAACAGAAATTTGTGCTTTGTAGTGGTATACATAGAATTGTACCACTCTTTTTATATAGCAAAGTGGTAGCAGCATTTGGCACTTTAACACATGCCACACTGATCCCTCAGTATCAGTAAGTCACATTACTGATGAAGGTTGGCAAAACAAAATAAACAAATACATTTCGATCAAAAATGAATGTTGGAATCCATGCAGTGAAATTATCATAATTTGTTGAATTAAACGTAAAACTTCTAAAATCATGCCCATATATTAAACTCTCTTGATGTTTCACATTAAAACTCTTTTTATTAATTAAAATCAGTCAATTGGTTGACAACGTGAGCAAGTGACTCACGAAACTAGTCCCAGCTTACTTTTTAATAAAAAAAGTTTTAATGTGAAATGTCAAGAGAGTTTAATATATGGACATGATTTTAGAAGTTTTACATTTAATTCAACAAAAAACAAAACAAAAATATTCTTATAAATAAAGAACATAAAAGTTAAATCATAACCTTAACAGATGAATGGACAGGCTGGGTTACTAGAATGCAATTTGAAAATAACTAACATACTTAAAAACGTGACTTCCTCATCTTTGTTGAGAGAATAATTGTTAAAGAGTTGTGGCCTATTTGACCTAATGTCATACAAGTTCTATGTGTGGACAGTTTAAAAATCATATCTGCATTAGATGAACTGCATAAACCGTAAATTAGAAGAAATAACTCCCATTTTGGAAGCAGCATTGCAATATGTGTGAATCAAATTCAGTATGCTACAGTTCCTTTGTTGCAAAAAATGAACATTTTTAATACATATTTTGAAACAGCAAGCTTTTAAGCTTTGTTTAAGCAGTTCAAAATTATTAAATTGAAGAAATAGTTTACAAATTTAAACAGTGTATACTGTTTACAAAGTATACATTTTGATTTTATTGAAATGTGCTGCTAAGCAGTTTTGACTTGCATAAATATCTGAAGAGTGCAACAAGTTCTTCTTGTGAAAGTTTTCACATCATATTTTCACTTTTTTTTAAAAAAATGTGCAATATTTTAATGCATTCTTTTGTTGATTAACAGTTTTGAGAAGTGGAATTTCTGTTGCTAATCTGTGGGATTTTATATTTTTTTTTTTTTTGGCCAAGAAGTCTGCATGTCCACTTACCTGTAAACCAATGTGGGAGGAAAGTCATGATATTCATTTCTTCTGTAGGTTCTCTAGATATTTGATAAATAATGGATTTCTAAGTTTGCTTGAAGTGCTACTGGGCATACTTACTTAGTTTATTTAGCATTGTTGGGAATAACAGCATTTTTGAAGGCTTTTTGATGGTAGAAGAGTTTTTTAAGACCAGGATAATGACCTCTTATTCACTAATTAAAATTTTTTAAAAAGTTGTCCATTTTTAAAAATGGAAAAAAAATTATATATGGAACTAACACAATGAAGCTCATATTATAAAATCATTTACACTTACAAGTGTAAGTGAAGCATAAAGAGTGTGTTGATGACATATTCAAATGCTTTTATGTTATTCACTGTATTGAACTTGTGCTTTTAGAATATGTAAGTTGGATATTCTGGCATATTTATAACATTTTTTTCCCAATGGAAATTAACTTTCCATTTAATGTAATATAATCACTTATTGTATTTTTTTTTTTTTATTAATTGTGATAGATCATGAAGACTGCCTTTTAAAAACTTATAGAGTCTGAGATTTTAAGATTTCAAGATTGTAAGTGAAGCATAAAGAGTATGTTGATGACATATTCAAATGATTTTATGTTATTCACTTATTGAACTTGTGCTTTTAGAATATGTAAGTTGGATATTCTGGCATATTTATAACATTTTTTCCCAATGGAAATTAACTTTCCATTTAATGTAATATAATCACTTATTGTATTTTTTTTTTATTAATTGTGATAGATCATGAAAGCTGCCTTTTAAAAACTTATAGAGTCTGAGATTTTATGATTTTAATTAAAATTTCCTGAATACCATACAGGTTCTAGCATGGCAAACATCTTGGTGGACAGACAAGGATCATGACATTGTTCCAAAAGGAAATCTGACTGATCAGCTCTGTCTGATGCTGGAGGAATTGGAAACAATACTTGGAAAAGAGAGGGTAAGTAAATCCTCTTCAAATTTCTGATGTTGTTAAATTTGTTTAATAAAAAAGTAAAGCACATTTTGCTAGCACATTTTGCTGTGTTGTAGGTTGAACATGCATTGGCATTACTTACTGCTGCAAAGACTGGACTTAGTGATTCTGAGATGCTGGATTTACTTGCTCATGATACCGCATTCCACAGCATAGCTACTTATGGTAAGGCACTGCACCTTTTAAATTTTTATGAATGCTTTCATAAAGGAACTATAAAACATAATTATTAATGTAACACCCATAAATATTCTTGTGTTAAGGTAAATATAATGAAAATAATTTATTAAAATTAGAAAGTCTGCTCCTGTGGCTCAGGCACTAAGCATCTGCTTTTCAATTGAAAACACTGAGTTTAATTCTATTGTCTTACATCAACGAGAAAATGGAAAGTCAGAAATGTTAGGCATCAATGAACTCTGCACATATTCATCCCATCGTTAATTTATTCTGCTCTCATTCAGATCAGTGGCTATTAGTATGGGACAGGTCCATTTCTTGGTTATTAGACTCCTGTATGCTAGATATAATTGACTGTCCTAAACAATGTAGATTGCAGGTACATTCATAGCTTGACTCATCCCATGGAATACTATTAGTATGTTTCTATGACAGAACCATATAATTGAGAAAAAAGAAAATCAATAAAATAGTTAAATATAGTACATATTTATTTAAAGTTTATAAATACAGAAAAGATACCAATATATCGAACCTAAGCAACTGTTGATCATTATCCTAGAACAGCACTCTTCTTGCTTTCTTATTTACAAGTTCATCAATAACATCTGATAAGTTTAATTTTTCACACAATCATTATCTATAACTAACAATCATTAAACCTTTCTTGAGTCATGTTGTTATTAAATTTGTTTTTATAAGTGTAGTTTTAAGTAGCAGGAATTTTATGGTTAAATTTAGTATCATTTTCCAATTTTTTATGAGGAAATCAGCCAAATTTTACTAATTTTGTTCCCATTTACTTGGATGCATTTCAAAGGCTGTTGCTTTCATCATCAACATAGTTCCACTGTCAGTCCTAGTGTGGTATTAAGATGTTAAAGTAAGTGGTAAAAATGCTGCTGGGCAGAGGTCATTGGTCAACAAATCGCTCTTTGGTTACAAATCCGTAATTAATTTAGTAGAGATTGCTGAAACTGGGCCAGCTGCTATACAGTGTCATTAACAGTCAGCTGATCAGGAATCAGGAAAACCAATAAAGAGAAAGAAGCATGCAGTAAAGAGAGGTGGTTGCTTAGATGTTTCTAATAAACAACTCTTACTCTTTTATCAAAATGTCCAATCACTAGGTAAGAAAATAAATAAGATAGAGATCTATCAATGTAACTAAAAGAAGCAAACATTCTTTGCTTTAGTGAGCACTGGCTCAGGGAAGACAGTTTACAATTAACCAAATTATTTGACTTCACACTTGCTTCCAAACTTGAAAGCTTGAAAGCTTTCTCTTGTAAAACCTCTTTTAATGGGGAGGACAACTTATTTTTGTAAAGAATAGTTGTTTTAATGTCCTTGGAAATTTACAAAACATAATAAAAGAAAAATAATTTGAATATCCAGGCATCCATTCCCAAATCACAATAATAAGTATATATAGGTCTCCAGTTTCCTGAGAAAGCTGGACAGTGTTCTGAATCACATTAAATGACAAAGTAAAACAATAATATGTGATGATTTTAATATCGATTTAAAGAGTAAATCAAACTGTGCATCAGCATTAATAAATCTCATGACAACTTATAATTTAAAACAAACTATATTCTCACCTGCAAGAGTCATGCAACAGTCATCCTCACTAATAGATCAAATATTTGTAAATCTCGATCTTCATAAATGCAAGAGCCCCAGATTCTTGACCTGAACTTTAGTGACCATAATGCACAAACACTAATACTTCCTGCTGTAGTTAGTACAACTCAAACTTCAGAGGCCATAAAGAAAAGAATAATTAATGACCAAAACTTCCACTATTTCATTCATTAGTGAAGAGTCTTGGAAAGAAATTTACAATAGTATTAATGTGTCAAGCAAATTTGAGTCATTCTTACAAATTTTCCTATATTATCTAAGCATGGCCTTCCCCATGAAAATAATTAGGAAAAATCCCAATAATAATAACAAGCATTGGATTGCACCAGGGATAAGGAAATCATGCAAAAACAAAATGTAGCTCATATACTGTATTTAAAACTCATCCTTTCAAAATAAAAGATAACTGCATAAAATGTGAAATAATCCTATCCAGAGTCATAAGAGAAGCAAAATGACAGGCTAATGATAAAGCAATCAAAATAGCTGGCAACAAATCAAATATATGGAATGTAATTAAGAGAGAAACAACAGGTAATTTAATAACTAATATTGGAACATTGCACAGTGAAGTTAATCGTGTATAAAAATCAATGTATGATTGAGTCAAACTGAAACTCTTTTTCTCCACTTTATATTTACAGCAAGTAAGTGGAGCAAAATTTTTATATTTTTTTTTATAACATTGCTGATCCATAGTTAATATCTCTAATGAGGCTTGGTTTCATTTATATGCCTGTGTTGTTTGTTAGATAATGTACTCAGTAACTGATATAATTGCAATGTATAAAGTATTCCTTGTATTTTAACAGCCTATTTGTATAACTGTACAATCTTAAGTTCTTGTACTTTTACTTGTTATTGTAAATATTTAAATACTTACAAAACCAAATGGAATAATAATTAATATGAATAAAAAGTGCAGCTAATGGAGCAGTGAAAACCCATAATTAATTCATGAAGTTCCTTTGTTTTATGAAAAAATTGGTGTGTGATGTGCTGTAACTGCAACGCAATTTTTTATGAAGAAACTGTGAATTCAGAGAGGCACAGTTTCTTAAATCTTACTTGCTAATAAGTCAACAAGGATATTTTCAGTAAGATTCTGCCATAGCCTACACTGCATGCTATTTTTTGGGGCTTTAAGGAAAAATTTTTAATAGAACTATTTATATAAAATTGTTCCCCAAATCTTAACAATAATGATTATTAGGTGGAGAACCATAAAAAATAGAATCTGTAGAAATAATCCTCCTATTATAGATGAACTAAAAGACAACATAAGAACAGAAATTCAAGGAATTTCAGAAGCATAACTTGTATAGTGGATACTAATTTTATTTGGAGATATCAGGAATACTTGAATGCAAATGGATGCCATTTTGAATATGTCCTTTAACAAAGGTTAGAATGCATTATAGCATTAAAAATAATATTATATGCAGTCTTTTATTAGTCATATTTAAAAGAATATTTAATAAAAGGGTGATTATATATCAATATGATTAGAATTCAGTTGGTTAGCAGGTCTCTGTGATTCACTCATGGTCAACAGATGACTGATTGGAACATATGGTATTATAGTTCTAGAATATTTGAGAATGAAACTTCTATAGTATCCGATTAAATCAATGTTTATTTATAGTTTCTCCTAAAAATTCTTATTTAACATATTTATGGCTTTCTTAATGTACAGTATTTAACATATTTTAAAAATAATATGTAAAAATTAAAAAAATTAATTATAAAAATAAATAGTGAAAAATACAAATAATAATAGTTATATTTCATTAATTTCAGAATCATCAAATGAGGTTAATACTGCATGGAACATTATAAATAGGCAAAAGAGTCAGATAAGCCAAACAAAAAGCGTAACACTAAATGTAAATGAAAAAATTATACACACACCAGGAAAAATGTGTAATGTATTTAATTATTATTTTACAAATATGATGGAACCTACACATAATCAAGTTAAACCTTATAATTTTCAGCTTAGCATACCACACTCAATATACTTCAGTTACACATCACACATAGAAATAAATAGAATAATTCATAAATTAAAATGTCAATCATCTTCTTGGTGGAATGAGGTTTCTGCTAAGATTCTTAAGTACTGTAAAAGGAACTTATAGATATACTAGTACACCTAATAAATTATTCAATTGATACAAATACCTTTCCTGATTGTTTAAAGATAAGTATAGTCAGACCAACCTTTAAAAAGGGAGGTGAGCACAATATTATGAACTACAGGCCTATTACTCTCACTTCTGTATTTGGTAAAGTGCTTGAGAAAGTTGTAAATATCTAATTAGTTAGTTTTTTCAATAAACATATTTACTTGTTCATACTCAGCATGACTTTAGGAAGAATCATTCAACACTCACAGCTATGGCATAGCTAATCCATGAAGCGTTTGCACACTTGGACAATGGGAAAATAGCAATGGGACAGTGTATCTATTAACCTATTATTGATAAAACTTGGAAACTATGATATAAGGGGAGAATCACTTGAATTACTAAAAATCATACCTGACAAATTGCAAACAATGCACCAGGATACAGAGTAACAATAATATTATTAAAACATTTTTATCACAGTATGACATTGTAAAGTTGGTACACCCCAAGGCTCAATTCCTAGCCTTCTTTATTACTTATATGCGTGAATGATATCCCTCTGTTTGAGAATTTCAAATTAATGTCATATGTAGATGATACATCACAACTATTTTGGAATAAAACAGTAGAGAGTGTAAAACATTTAATAGCAGATTCCTCAACGATCATGTTGAAATATCTTGAAAATAAGAATTTAAAAATAAATTTAAGCAAGACAACAATTTTACACTTCCAGCATTACAACAATAGGAGTAATAATCCTGAAATAATGTTAGATGGAAAAACGATAGAAATAACTCATTGTGTTGATTTCTTGGGATTATACTTTGATAGGAAATTGAATATAACTACCATGTAGATCACATATGCAAGAAAATAAGCATGGGATTACATCTGTTAAGGGTACTCTCAAAATATCTGGATACTGCTGTACTAAAAATGGCATATTATGGTATAATTTATCCTCATTTACAATATGGCATAGAACTCTGGGGTAGCACAGCTATTGGTAACCTAAATAGACTGCTAATTTTACAAAAACAATGTATAAAAATTATTTACAGACTTAACAAAAGAACATGTTGAAAAGTCTTTAGAGAAATTAACGTGCTAACTGTAATCTTACTCTATGTATAAAGACTAATCCTATTAACTGTAAATAGCAATAAACATGCTGACAGTAATAACCAATACCACACCTATGACACATGGGGAAAAGCTAATTTACATTGAGTCACCGTGAACAAAAAAGCATCAGAACATGATGCATTTATCAAAGGTGTAATTTTGTACAACAAACTACCAGAGACTCTAAGAATAAAAAATGGGGAGAAATTTAAGAGAGATCTAAAGACATTCTTGACTGAGAAATGCCTATAGGGTGAATGAATTATAGATAATTGTAGAAAAAATGTTTAATTTTCCTTTATTGTTGTAAATGTGTACTAAAATGATATAAGAATAGTTACTGTATATCATAAGTGTCTGCTATATATGTGCGTGGGTTACTGTTTTCAGCATTATTTTATTTTCAAATAAATAAATTTTATAAATAAATTGTGAAAAATATAAATAATTATAATTTATTTCAATATCTTATGTGTGTCTGCTATATGTGGTGTGTGTGCATGCATGTGTGTGTACATGCTTGAGCATACATATACACACATTCTCTCTTTTGAGACAATTTGCGTGGATGAAGCATACTCCAGAATTGCCTCTCACATTTAAAAGGTGAATTGATTCTGGGCACTGAGTTATAAGCTCATTTGCATCATCAGAAATTCATCATTCTAAAGACCCATGATGATTGGCATGGAGCATTAAATGTTTAAAATAAAAAATGCAAATGATATAACATATCTAAAATGCATCTTAACTGTAGAAACAGTCAAAATTTTTTAAAAATTGTAAATCTTTAAAAAAGTTTTCATATGGAACTAACACAGTGAAGCTCATGTGAATTGAATCTGTCGTCTTAACACTCTTCATGCTTCACTAACCTTAAATATATATGGAACCGGTTTCAAAGATATGTTATCTCCATCTTCGGCCGTGGACGACTCAAGACTGTAGAAACACTGTAGGAACAGTGTTTAAGAAATTTGACTAACTTAACCATATGAGTGTCAGATCTAAATTTTTTTCTTAAGATATCTCAGATTATATTGATATCATAAAATTACCTGCAGTCATATTTGTTCATTATTTGGCAGCAGAGCTGACCTAAAAGTTCTAAAAATAATCTGTAACAGGTTTAATATTGTCATATGAATTATAAGAGATTAGAGAAAGGATTTTAAAATTTATATCTTAGTAATAATAAATAAGAATACATTTGTGTTTACACATAAGTATTACTTAAAAGGGATAGGCATTTGCCTTTTACAAAACAAAGTATATGAACTCACTCACGTGATAAAGCAACTGTAGACAATTGACACAGAGATGTTACAAATAAAGAAATTATATCTAAAGGATTATCATTATGTAATATAAGTAATCTACTTTGAGATGAAAAATTTAGGTAGCATTAAATTATTATACTATTGATTTACATTCAACATTTATGATTTTAATTATGTGGTAAAGGAAAAGGTTTCCCTATTACTCTGGAAGTAAGATCATTAACAATTATTAGCCAAACGGTACCAGATATGACAAAAATTTCTATAACCAAATTCAAAACTAAATACCTATTAAAGACACTTCTACAACCTTAGAGCTGCAATCACTTTGCAGAATTATTTTCAGTCAGACAGTATAGAAGGAAATTTCCTGTATCTCATCATAACTGAACAGTAGCTAACAGTTTAACAATTTTAATGCAAAATTTTATTGCACTTAACACGAGGTTGTGGAAGAAACTATTTCAAGAGCAATGAGCTTAAATCAAAGAAAGCATATTCTATGTGAATATTCTTAAAACAAAAATGTTGATTGTTCATTAGTTAAAACAATATTCATTTTAAGGTTTATATGAAATATTAAATAATGCTTTTGTAATTCAAGTACTTTATTATTTCAATATGTTGATTCTTTTATTCATTTGGTTCTTTTATTGCAATTGCCTTAAATGCTGAATAAACTGTTCCTGTTTTATATATGATTGCAGTTCTATGGGCACCAGGATGCTTATTTTGGGCACAATTAAACAAATACTTAGCACCATTTTTGCTTTGGTCAAGTGTTGATGGACCTAGTATCCTCCATTGGAGGGATGAGATGTTATACAGTGCTATAAAACACAGATATCTTGGGGACCAAAAAAGATGCCAGTGGGCTCATCAGGCACTTGCAAACTATTATCAGGTATGTAATCATTTTAATATGAAAATGGTGGCAAACTGTTTCAGGAAAAAGTATGTATCAAAGTTGAATTATACTTTGAGTCATATACAGTACAAAAATGTGTGGACGTTTGTCGAAGTGGAACACTGTAGTGCCACAAGGGAAATGACTTGTAGTACTCATATTGAGCTTAATATGTAGTAGTATTAAATAAAATGGAATTTAAGCTGATATGCAGATATACAAAAAAGTTTAGAATTTTTTCATAGGTGGCACATTATCAGTTTTAATACATGTTAATACCAAAACACTGTGGATGATGTATTTGTTATATTTCAATTGTTTATCAGGTTTCGAATTTTAAAATAATTTATTTGTTGAAAAACAGCAGAGGGCAAGATGAGCATTATATGCCAGTGTGATTTGTTAAGTAAAGAATGTTTGCATCTATTGACTGCAGTTTTTTCACCACAGCCAGTCTAGCATTAGCTGTTTGCATGGTGTAGACATACTCATTGGTTGAGTGTAGTAGTATTTGGAAAATGCCATACTGGCATTCTTGCAGACTACAAAATTGAATTAGTTATCTATTTTTTGAATACCGAACATTAGATCAATTGATACATCAGCCACTTGTTGCAGTCAATGGTGAAGATGTTATGAATGATGCCAGCACTACAAATTGGTGCATATGTTTAAAAATGGGAAAACAAATGTTCACAATATGCAGAAATTAGGTCATTTCTTTGGCATCAAGAATGAATCGAAACAAAAACTTCATCATATTATTCAAGAAAATTGATCACAAATGGGCACAAAGCTAACTCAATGGTTGATGCATTGACTCTCTTGGAGCACTATCATCATTATGGCAACAAGTCCATCAACTGGATTGTTACAGAGATGAAACATGGGTTTCATAAATACTCTGAAAGGAAATGACAATCATTGGAATGATATTGTTACACTACTTGGTCTAACAACTTTAAGGAACTACTTCAAATGCTCCAAATGTCACATGAATTCAAGATGAGTATTCTTCTCTTATCTTGCATCTCCATTCAGCTTTCCATTCACTTTATGATTGGTATATATTAATCATTTTGGTTAATATTTTTCTGAGGTCATATGCTTTGGATGATCCATAACAGTTATGTTCAATCCTTACATAATAATTTTTAAAAGAATTTTGTTCGGGCTTGCTTCATAATTTTGGATACTTTGTTATTTTCATGTAACATCACTCATTTTCAGCATTGTTAATACTTTGTTTTCCTGGATACTAATAGCTAAGGTACAAAATGACCAGGATAAATATTTAAAGTGTACCAATTATTATAGGTCAAATCAGTTTATGGTATAAATTGTCCCAGTGCAAGTTGGCAGGTGTGTGAATTGTGACACCACTTCAAATATGTAACATTTATTAGTATATATAATAATTTTTAGTTCAGTTTTGCTTTGAGAAATAGAATATCTTATACAATGAGGTTATTTGAGTTACAGTCTGCCTGAGCATGGTTGCTTACTGGAAAAGTACAGCCATCACAACATAAAAAAGGGAAATCAGATTTGCTGCACATAAAGTTAGTATTTTTATTTCAATATTTATATTTTAATTGAAAGCATAAAATGACAATATTTAAACATGGTATTAAAAAGCACTAATCTTTGTTATAAGAAATGTTGAAAATGATGCCCCTTGGTGACAATACATTGCTGGTATCTGTTTAGGAAATTCTCTATTTTATCTAATTTATATTCCATAAGAACATGGTAGTGTGGTCATATTTTTTTGTCATTGAGAGATCCTTATTTCTTGTAACATTTTAAAAAGTTTCTACCTGGGACACAATTGTCAGGATATTTTGTTGCGAATTAACTTATCACTTCTCTGGAAGAATTTGTTTTCACATATGTATCATACATAAAAACCTGTTCTTCAAGACTATGTTTATATAATGGCATAACTAATGAAGAACAATTAGTGCATAATTTACACACAATGAAAGCACTGAATAACACACAAACACAACCTAAGTCGTACAAGCTGTTAACCACTTATGCATTACAGGGCCTTGGTGACAGACTTTTTCCAATGGTAGCCATGCTCTGCCAGCATGTAACTCAAACAACTACACTGTACCATGTTATTTATTTGTTTGCGCCTCATTTATGCAGCAGAGTGATTCTGGCAGTCAGCATTAGAGCATATACCACCTAACCAACTAAAGGCCACAGTCAGTATACTATTTGTGATTTGCAAAACTGAATAGACACATATGAATTTATATAAATTACAAGCACTTAAGCTAAATCATAACATTAACAGGTAAACAAACAGAGCTGAAGTACTAGACATTTTTGCAATTTAAAAATTGTGAAACTGCTTAGAAATGCTAATCTATTCAAAGAAGATAATGAAAATGTTCAATTTTTAGTGTGGGACAAGTGTTGTAGCACTTAAAATATTTAGATTTTCACTTGCAACTGTTCAAATTAGTGCACATTAAATGAATTACAAAACTATGCTAAATAGATAGCCAATATTTTGGAAGCAGAATGACAATGTGTCAGTCAAACCTTGTTTAGATGCTATAACACTCATCTTATACTAAATGATGAGCATTTTTATATCTTTAAAAAGATAAGCATTTTTAGGCATATTCACAATTTTTTAAGTTACAAAAATATTCTACTGATTTAGCCCTATCCATTCATCCACTAATTTATTTACTTACTTTGCATGCTCTAAATTTATAAGAAATTGATTTGGTTACCATTAGTGCAGTGCCTTGGTGGTTAGCATGGCATGCACTTTGATACTCACTATAGAGATGGGAAAGCAGGAGCCAAACAAATGGATGGCATGAAAAATCAAATTTAAGAGCAATAAATTGCCTTCAGTAATGTAAATTACTTTAATCATATGAATAGAGTTTTTATATCTAATAATCCACTGTATAATATTAAAAATTATACTGCAAATTCCAGCAAAATCAGTTAAAGCATGAGTAGCTAAACAAGGTTTTAAATAAGTAGAATTAAAATAACATCCGAGGTGAAAGGAGTATATATTGCATTTTGTGAATTTTCTTATGCTTCTGATTTTCAGCTGAGTAGTCTGTATTTTATTTATGGATTAAGTTTCTTTAAATAATTAAAAATTAGTTGTGTTAAGATGTTCTTTCAAAACTTGACTTTCTTTGGAATTCCTTAGATTTTTTGTTTAGTTTTGAGAAAATATGTATTTATGTATTATAGACTTTAAATAGTAGCTTTCTTGAAAACAGATTTAAGTGAAAGAAAAAAATATTTAAAAAAATATGTTAATTATTTCTTTCTCCATTAACATTGATATGATTTTTTTAGGCTATGCATTTTCTTATGTCTCCATAATCTCACAAATATTATGCCCAAGGCTTGTTCTGGATACTGACACACCATATGAACCATTCTAATTTAGTTACACTTACCATCTGCAGATGTCATAGGAATAGATGTTCAGCAATTTGTTTCGGTGCAATGCTAAGGTATTTTCTAGATGTGAAATGGCCAGCAAATTTTATCCAGAGATCTCTTTTTTCATGTATGAAATTTTTTAACATATCAAATCTATGACAAGGGGTCCATAACTGTAATTCCCTGCTGGTGGACTTGCACTTGAGATTTTTATGTTCAAAAAATCTGTTGATCTCAGTCTGATTTGAACTTCCAAACTTTGAATTCAGAGAAGAGTGTTCTAATCCTAAATCAAGGTTGAAAAATCCTATTGGACTCACTTCTCTACTTTTTCAAAGAAGTTTTTAATATACTTTTTTCTTGCATTTAAATCAGATTGTTAAAAGTAAAAATTTCATCTCACTAAAACCCTTCATTATAATTTTCTTTATAATGGGAATATTTTATCATTTGCATAACAAGCATATCCATTGGTGTTTGTCTCATCTGCATGTGTTTTCTCAAGTTCTTTACCAAAACTTTAGCCCACAATTCCTCATCATTTGTTAAACTAACATCAGATGAATTTATTTGACACCTTTTGAAGAAAGAGAATAAATCCAGAGATCCTGCATTGTACCCAATTTTTTGAAAAAATGGTTCTTGAACAAACTTGAAAAAATGCAGATTAAGGGAGAAATTCCATTTGATTTCTTCTTCCGTGCGAAACATCCTTTTACATCCTATTCAAGGTATAGAAAAATACTATGTCGAGCACTTGCCATATGTGAGTGGAATTTGGAGGAATTAATGCAAACTTAATATATGCATTGCCCCCTCCCCCAGCAAAAAAAAACTTCATTTTCAGTTGTTTATCACTTAACACATAATTGTATTTTCCTCTTCCAAGCAATGCTTGTGTTTTGTAGTAAGTTATACCCATCTATTTTTATATAACATTACTAATAATGTTAATTATAGTTATTAAAACACTAAATCTTATAATATAATACATTTTGCACATATCACTATATTTTTGATGTGTATAAAATGTATAGTTAATTATTTTGTATCGAGGATTTTCACATTGAAATATATTATGCAAATTATTGTTACGAAATCACTCAAATTTCGCTAATTTTATTCCACTTACTTGGACACGTTTCAAAGGCGATTGCCTGCATCTTCAGCTTGGTCCCACTGGACCAACAATAATTTGTCATATTATGTATAGTTAATTTTATTTTCTGTTCACAAACTGTTACACTGTCTTAAATTTCTATTGTTGGCTGAGAAATATAAATTTCTTTTTCATTGTCAGTTAAATTTGTACAGTATTACTTCTTGGGGAGTTTTATTGTTATAGCAATATTTAGAATTGGTTATGATGTTAACAGTTAGCATCTCATTTTTTTTCCATTTAATCACATAATACATCAAACTAACATAACTTAGTAAATAGTACTATTCAGTTGTTAAGTGTTGAATCTTCTTCTTTGTTTCTTGCAAAATTGGCATAGTTTGATCAGAATACTAATTTCATGCTTATACTACTGTTATTACGGTTTTGAGAAAATGCTCATCATTGGAAAAGAATGTGATATTGTTAGTGGGTCATGTATCACTATTCTGAATATTCTGGTCTGCAAATTAAGAGAACATTCACTTTTATTGAATTTAGTATATAAGATAATTTTAAAGGTCTCCAGAAGGATGTTACAGACTTAGATGGGGAAAATGTGCTGCTATGGTTAGGCAGGACATAGTGGCTTGGGTGGTAAGAGATTGCTCTGGTAAGCAAAAGATGAGTATGGGATGAACCTCAAATTTTTCCTAACTGATTCCTATTTCAAATCTTATCCTAACACACAGCATGTGTAAAAACGAAAATCACATTTCATATAAATTAACCGTAATACTATGGTTAACTATAAAGCCTGGGCAAAAGTACTGAGGTTTTGAGTTGTCTTTTAGAAATAAAATCTCTGCAATTAGATAATCTCAGAGGCCTCTAGGTTATAATAAGACTTGAAAGGGGGGGGGGATTTGTGGCTATGGTCAAACAGGCCACGATAGCAAGATATTGCCACAGTAAGCTGAAGATCGATGATTCGAGTCTCAGCAATAACCTCAAATTTTTTCTCTTTGACTAATTTTAAACCTTTGCCTAACATATTACTTATATGGAGGGAGGGAAAAAAAGAGGAAAAAATTCAAAATAGTGTAGGAAAATATAAATTAATTATAAAATCTTAAAAAGTAGGAAAATAAATTCAATTAACTTAAGATCTTCTAGAAATTGTCATTAATCTTATGTAAGACACAATCCTGATTTTGGTCTTATTTGTTCTCTTCCATTCTTAATCCTAACAGTCAAAGATCAATGATGCAAAGAGCAAAATGAGTTCTCCCTTCATTTAGGAGAAAAATGGCCCCAACATTATAAATGCCTCAACCTGTATATATATATATATATATATATACTATGTATAAAATTCTTATTCACTGCAAAGTAAATGGAAACATGCATATGCATGACACTAGAAACAGATATAACTATTTCCAAACCACTCTAAATGGGTCATTGTACAATAGGACAATAAAATCAATAGAGCAAACTTTACACTCTATTGCCAAATATAAAATAAAACAAGTGATACTTTAAACTAAAAAAAATAAATAAATGAAATAATAAAGCAAACCTTTTATTCACTCAAAGAATACAGGACAATTAGCAGAGATGCACATTCTCAAATGTGAAATGTATATAAATATATAATAAATGGTTTAATGTTTATTCAGAATGTGTTTGATATCGTAAACCAAACTTGTATGTTATTTGACTTGAAATTTACTTTCTGTTTAAAATTTTTTTGACAAACATGTTTTGAATTGTATATTGAACAAATAAAGAAATGAAATGAAATTTAAATCAGTATCTAGTTTGAAGAAGTTGCCTGAATAATGCTTTTTCTACAATTATCCCATAAGAGAAAAGTATCACGTAATATCAGATCAAAAAGACTTATTGAATACTCTGTACCTTTTTCTTACACTATAAAAATGTTTGATTCATCATGTCTTCATTCATATTGGTTGTTCTCATAAGTTGCTAAAATTTTTAATAAAAATAAAATAATGCCAGAGAGAATCCTCTGTCAAGTAGTATTTTTTTACAATTTTGAATGAAAAAATATAATTATCATTCTATTCTTGTGTTCCTTTGTCTTAGAAATGGGAAGAAAATCTAGAGGTCTTATTTTAAATTTTAAGTTTGCCTAAAATTGTGTATATTCTACTTTTTCTTAAAAGCCAAAAATACTAGAGATTCTCAAAATGAAACTTATAAGTCCATGTAACAGTGAGTTGTTTGTAACAAGAACATACATGCTATAGGGAAAATGGGCAGAGGAAGGCTCTCCTGGCATGGCTGGAAGATATCTGTCACAGCCTGACAAAACCAGCAAATGGTAAGATGAAACATGTCCTTGTTGTTCTGTGTTTCATATCAAAGCATGGAAACATACTCCTGCCTGGTGTAACTTTTGTTTTGGTGTTAAAATATGCTTCTATATGTGCTTGACTTCCATTTAGATATAGCTAAATAATTTAAACAAAATATGGCATAATTATGTTTTCAAAGTATTTAGCTTTTTCCTTTCTTATTTGAAAAAATATACAAGTAAGATTTAAACTTTAGGCTTCTTACTTAACTTTCTGTTAATGAAATGAAATATTTTTAATTTAAAGCTCTATTTATATTTATGACAACTGTTTAAGGATTCTGCATGATTTTGAAGCCAAACTACAAATGAAGCTAAAATTTTAATTTGATTTTCAAATGATACTTAAATTCATGTTTGTTATATGCAAATCATTTTATAATTTCTTTAAACTGCTATAGATGCATGTGAATGAATGCTGGTATATAATAACTTCATATAATGTCTGATTTTAGTAAATTATTTTCAAATAAAATTGTTTTTTTTTTTTTCATTTTAAATTTTGTATTACAGCAAAATATTTTATGAAATTACAATCAATATAAAAGCAGAAATTGAGAAAATTTGCATAAAAAGATAGATTACCAACAAGAAGGTGCATTCAAAAATGTATGCTGTTGCTGTTACAAAAATGTCATTACAAAGAACTCCATAATGTTATTTAAAAGTACATTTTTTGGTGCAATATAAGAGGCCTTGAAATCAACAAACTGGTTCTGAATTTTCTCTGCTTATATTATTAATATAATTAAATAAATAAGTTTATTAAGTATATAGAAGAGTATGGAAGTGATTGTACTGAAAAACAGTATAAACTGTGAATTTATATTACTGTAATTGTAATGAAGCCATCTCAAGATTACATGCAGGAAGATATTATACATAATGTACACAAGAAGGATAATTATGAACTTTTACCAACTGATAATAAGAAATCTTCCATTTGATTTATTGAGTCTTTAGATAACATTAATGAAAACTGTAGTATAACTGATATTTCTCAAAAGATAGAAGAAATCTTTCAAATCAAAAGACACATCCTCTTTGTCAAGAAACAGAAAAGCAGAAGCTTCTACTGATAATGTAAATCCTAAAAAGGTCTCTGCTTCTCAAATTCCTACTTCTAACAGATTTGAACCTCTATGAAAGATTAGTGTGATAGAAGAATCTACAAAAGCTATTTCATTTCCACCAATTTTTATTCATAATCAAGTTCCTCATGCTGGCTTACTAGCAATCTTGACTTCTATAGTTAAAGGACCATTTCTGGCTTCTCTTGCTGGTAAGGCCACTAAAATTATGCCTACTGCAGTAGAAGATTACCATGCATTAGTGGCATATCTGGATTCCCACAGAATTCAGTTTCATACTTTCAGAGATCCATCTGCCAAAACATTCTCCATTATTTTAAAAAATTTATCAACTTCTATCACAGATAAAGAAATCTTTGATGAACTTGCAAAAACATATCCAGCCTTAAAGGTAATCTGACTTCATAAGAGAGATAAAATACTATTCGTGTTTAGTTGTTTTTTACAAAACAATGGTGAAGCCAGAGAAATTCTACAATTGAAGTCTATATTCCACACCATTATAGTTCCAGAAATAAGATGCAAACATTTAAATTTACTCAATGTTAGAGATGTCAAAAATTTTGAACACACTAAAAGTTACTGTCTTGCTCTAAGGTGTATAAAGTGTATAGGATCTCATTTCTCTTCTGCCTGTTCTTCTCCCAGAAGCTTAACTATAGCTTGTGTGAACTGCAGTACACCATCATCCACCATTCAAAGTATGCATGGCTGTATTTGAGCATCACAAAAATTATGTACGTATCCTATGAATTCTGTGTCTCCGACTTTACCTGCTCCAGAGTCCATTCACAAACTTTTCTTTCTTTTAGTCAAGTTACACTCCCCATCCAGCTAAATGTACATTCAATATAAATAGTGCTTTAATAAATGATTCTCTATATAACTCAAAACCTCCTAACTCGTATGTAAATCCTTCTTTAATATCCATGATCTTATAAATTATCTCTCAATGTATACAAACTATTATTCCTAATATAAAACAATACATCCACACTGACATTACTTCTATTTGTAATTCAATAAAAATTAATGAGCTCTAAATATCTAAAAAATTTCTAAACTGGAAGCAAAGAAAAATTTTCCTAATTTCTTATATATAACTATCTCATAATTTTTTTCTTTATTAGTTCCCAAATATCCTTGGGCCTTCTTTATTTAGTCTCGGTTAAGATACGGAAATCCCAGAATCCAAAATTGATTTCACATTCACACATTTTTGGCTCAATATCTTAATCCTTCTTGATTAACATATTGGATCTTAGTATAAAATTTGTAAGACTAATTAATTTAAAATATAAAAATAAATTGAACTTTAAAAAGATGTACACTGACGTGAGTTAACTTTGAAATTGTGTTAAAAATTGAAAGAGACCAACTTCATGGCAGATAAAATAATTTGGTACAACAAAAGCCACAGAAAATAAAGTAACGTCTGTGTTTTTATAAATATAGGGCATTCAACATTAAGTATTGGAAGACGACAGTAAAAATCAAGTCACTACATCAAGCAGATAAGTTAATCAAAGTGCAGTATATGCTCAGGATATAGCCAGTATTCTTAAACTTACAAATATTTTTTTAACTTAAAACTTTTAATGAAACAGCTCCATTTATCTATGTTTTGAAATAGTAGCAGGAATCCAAATAAACCTAAAATGGTTATAGTAAGCAAATGAGTAAAAATTTTAGTTATAAAGAAATTTTTTATTTTCCCGCCTAAATACTAGCCCATTGTTTTCAAGAGCTTGTAGACATTTCCCTTGATGGTATTGTAACAAACTTCTGAGGCCAAGATGCCCTTAGGATGCCACTTCAGAGTTAGGAGGTATCAATATCCATATGTCACATTTTGGTTAATATATATGGGTATGTAAATTGAAAAATACATATGATAAGCAAGTTTCTGTTTGTCATTTCATTCACATTTTATCATTGGATAGGTACATTTTTTGGGGTTGGCAATGATAAATACTATGAGAAAATTGGAAGAATATATTATGATACTGTAGCTAAATTTTGTGAAAATGAAACCTATTTCTTTTCAAGATGGCACTGCACCTCATATTTATAATGTGAAAAAATTCCTATGGGATTTGCATCATAAGCTAGAATTTTCTTAACAGTTGAGATTGTTTTCTTTCCATTTTCTTTTAGTTGAGGTTGCTGAAAGCAAAACTTTCATCTCACTAAAACCTTTCATTGTAATTTTATTTCCAATGGGAATATTTGATCATTTGCATAACAAACACATTCATTGGTGTTTGGCTGCTCTGCATGTGTTTGTCTCAAACACATTTTGTTCTTTACAAAAAACTCCAGTCCACAATTCCTCATAATTAGATGAAGTTATTTGATTTTGAAGAAAAAGAATAACTCCTGGATTACTGAGTCCAGAGGTAATATTATCCTGCATTGTACTCAATTATTTTTTTTAAAAATGGTTTTTGAAAAAGCTTGAGAAAATGCAGAATAAGGGAGAAATCCAGTTTTATTTCTTCCTATAGGCAAAACATCCCTTTACATCCTGTTCAAGCGATAAAAAAAATGCCACATCAAGCACTTTCCATATGTGAGTGGAATTAACACTACTCACTAATTTTATTTTCCACTTCCAAGCAATGCTTGTAGGTTTAGTAAGTTATATCCATCTATTTTTATGTAAGATTACTATTAATATTAATTGTAATTATTAAATCACTAAATCTCATAATATAATAAACTTTGCACATATCACTATATTATTGCTGTGTATAAAATGTATAATTAATATTTTCTGTTCACAAACTGTCATACTATCTTAAATTTCTACTGTTCACTGAGAAATATAACTTTTGTTTCATTGTCAGTTAAATTTGTATATATTACTTCTCAGGGAGTTTTGTTGTTATAGCAATATTTAGAATCGCTTATAGTGTTAACAGCATCTCATTCTTTTCACTTAATCATATAGTATACCAAACTAATAAACCAGACAATAAGAAAGTCGAATCCTCAAAATTTCTTGCCCTATGGGTTCAAAGCAATTTAAAATGGGATACCCACATAAATCACATAAATAAAAAACTCACAACAGCATGTTACATGATAAGGGTACTAGCAGGATGTACAAGAGCAGAGACTGTTAGAATGGCCTACTTTGAATATATCCTTGTTGAGGTTGGTATAATATTTCTGGGGGAATCAGCTGCAAGTAAGATATGTTTTATAATGCAACAACAACAACAACAACAACAACAACAACAACAACAACAACAATAATAATAATAATAATAATAATAATAATAATAATAATAATAATAATAATTAGAGCCATGATAGGAGCAAATACATGAACCACAGGGAAGCCACTTTTTCAAACATTAGGCATTCTTCCTCTTCCTTCTATCTACATATTCAAAATAATATTGTTTACCCTTAAAACCATCAATAATACAAATTCACTCTTCATTAAGAATGAAGCAGTCCATCAATACAACACAAGACAAATTAAAACCTCCATATATATAAGCATAATGCCTCTTTATATCAAAGAAGCATATTGCACTGTGGCATAAAGATATACAATAACCTTCCGAACTACTTAAAGGAAATATAACAACATAAAAGTTTCAATCTATCCATAAAAACATATCTAATTAATCACTGCTTCTACTCCATTCTAGATTTCCTTGTAAATAATGATAGATAACTGTTTCATAACTGCACTATGTCCTAGTAGTGTGATAATGACAATGTATTTCATCTATATACTTACCTTTGTATTATTATATAGCTTTTTGCACATGTTTTATATCATGTAACATGATCAAAGGGATGAATAAATAAAAAAAAGAATAATTGCTTAATTGTTGGTAATATTATTCACTTAATCAGCATTATTTTTTTCCTTTTCTTCTTCTTTGTTTCTTGCAAAATTGGCGTAGTTTGATCAGAATACTAATTTCGTGCTTATGCTGTTACATTAGAGTTTTTGAAAAAATGCTGATCAATAGAAGAGTAAAATTATCATTGGAAAAGCATATCATATTTTTCATTGGGTCATACATCACTATTCTGACTGTTCTGGTCTGAAAATTAAGACAGCACTCACTTTCATTGAATGTAGTATAAAAAATAATTTTTAAGGTCTCCCAAGAATATAATACACTTAGATGGGAGAAATTTGCAGCTATGGTTGGACAGGGCACAGTAAGATGAGTATGGGAACTACTTTCTATTTCAAATCTTAGCCTAACACACAGTTTTTGTAAAACAGAAAATCACATTTCACAAAGAAACCCAAATAGTTGGATTAATATGAAGCCTGAGCCACAAGCACTTGAGTTTTTGAGTTACCTTTGAGGAATAAAATCTTTGCAATGGGATAATCTGAGGCCTAAGTTATAATAGACTCAGAAGGGAGCAATTTGTGGCTATGATTGAGTAGGGCATTGTAGCTCATTTAGTACGCATTGTAGCTCATTTAGTAAAAGCATTGCTACAGTAAATCAAAGATCTATGATTCACTGCTTGGCGATAATCTCAAATTTTTTCTCTCTGACTCTGATTTAAAACCTTAGCCTAGCTCATTGCTTGGATGAAAGAAAATTTGATTGTCAAATATAAATCCTCTGAATTTCTAGCCATGGAACTTCATAAGAGAAAGGGTTTTCCTTTATCATTCTAATACAGCAGTTATCAGAAAATTCAGGATATTCCACAAAATTTTCTTCTGAATGCTGTGCTTACTTTTGAAGAAAGACTATTAATGATAACAGAAAAAATGGAAGTTACATTTAAACTTTTTAAAATTTTTTTTTTCTAACATTGGATGATCAGTGATAGATTCATTTGACCTCTTGCTCTCCAATATTGTTTCATAAATGTTGTCCAAATGAATGGAAGATGTGGTTTTTACTAATAAACATAACTTAATTCTTTATTTAAGTGACATAATTTAAAATTTTTCAACAACTGAATAATGATTACTATTAATATCCGAGCTCTGTTATTTATCACATCTATTTGACATCACCTCAATTTCTTTGCAACTGTAACATGGTCAATTTGATTTTCATGGAATAAACTGGGGAAACCTATTTGACTTTATGGCATTCCGTATGTGAAAACAGTGTGCCCCAATCAGCAGATCATAGCTAACTAGAAATTGGTAAACATTTCACCATCCTCATTTCTTTCTCCAATGCAATGGACACCCATAATCTATTCCATTCCCTTGCTCTTGGTACCATCTTGGCATTCAGGTCCCCCATCACTATAATATATTTCTTGTTGATGTTCTGGTTGGTTGGTAGAATGTAAGTTTCATGTGTTGCTTAGGTACTTCCGTCGGTACATAGCATTGAACAATGGTAACATTTCTAATATTTGCTTTGACTATAATTAACCATTTTATTATACATATGTAAGAAATATTACGAGAAGAAAAATATATGCCTCTACTAATTTTACATTTTACCATTACAATTTATAAATTAAACATAATTGTACTTTTTTTTCCATTGGTCCCACCTTTCTGGGATCCTACAGACTCAACAGTATTATTAATTATATGAAAATAAATATTTCATTTCCAATATATATATATGTAGACATTAGTCTTGAGTCAGGCTGTTAGGAGTCTCTCAGATACTGGTTCCCACTTAAGTATACTATTCTTTGCCCGTTTATTTAATGATTGTTCTATTCCGTTACTGTGTTTCTCTTCATCCCCAACAGTGCCTGAGTATGAAAGTATATATTCATCTTTTTTTTTTTTTTTTTGAATAGCGTTTAACGCCTGTTTTTACTACTGAGGCACCACAGGCGGTCAAATATTCATCTTGATTGATGAACTCCAACAGACTATACTGAAATCATTTGGTTAGAAGTATGGTTACAGAATGCAAAGATATAATTTTTGCTATGTACAATCCCCCTAATAACCACCAACTAAATTTTCATTTAATGGTAATTGAACAAAATGCCTTAATAAAATCAGACCTGAGTGGACATTCTCAGAACAGGGGGGGTACAATTCCTTCAATGCAGAAGAAAAAGATCAAAGAATTATTAGTAGGAAATGCAGTCAATTTAATATATAAAATAAATGACCCCAAAACTTTTATTCATTATCCTGGCAACTCAACACATCCTCATATGGCGATTGCTTCCTCAGACATTGCAAATCACCCATAGAAGAGTATTGGAAGACATAGATTGTGCCTGGCCATAGAGTCAACACAACTCAAACCTACAACAAATGAGACATATAAAAGCTAGCTGTTCGAAGAGATGAAACTTTCAAAAAGCAGACAAAAAACTGATTAATGCTGCAAAAACAAATACCCAGAGGAAATGATATTAGATACAAACATTTTTCGAATTAACCACATTAAAAAGAGATCAAGATAACATGAGAAATGTAACAGAAGCACCAAAAATTATAATTTAGTGGAAGATTGAAGAATGAAAACTGCATTTGTAAACAAGACAAATAAAAAATGCTAAGAAGGCATGATTCAACCAATTCTTTAGTTCCTTTGATTATAGAAGTAATTGCACATGCATGCATGCACGCGTGCACACACACATACACACACTATTATATATATTAATGTATTAAACAATGTCCCAGAAACAAAATAAGAACCTCTTATTATCAACAACATGATAAGGTTCTCATTCACAATAAAAACTTAGCCACTCATTACAAAATTGCCATAAATTGAATAAAGACAATGGGAAATTAAACAAAATATTAAAAGGCATAAGGCCCAGTTATTTGGAGGCCAACAGCATCTATTTTATTATGACAACTTTACAATTCAAAAATTCAGCCAAGCAATATTATTTCTGAAGATCAAAAAGAGCCATAGCCATACAAAATTCACAGTGAATTGATTCAAGAATTTAGGGTGCATGGCCAACAAGATACTATTGGACATATTCAACAAGGTTTGGAACAATAAAGATAGAATTCTTGTTATATAGAAAAAAGCCATAATAATTGTAATTAAGAAGAAAGGCAAAGAGGCAAGTTGGGCAGTTACAGGCATGTATTTGTAACCTCAGTACTTATTAAATCAATGGAGAAAATGGTCAGTACAAGATAAACTTATTATTGGAATTTCAAAATCTCCTTTGAGACTATCAAGCAGGTTTCAGAAAGAAATATTCAACAATTCGTTAGGTTTTCATTTAACATAGGATATTAAAACTATCTTCAGCAAAACAGAAACAATGCTTACTTTCTTTGTTGATCTCAAAAACAACTTCAGCAAAATATGGAGAGAGAAGCTTATTTATAAGATGCATTATATTTGGATAAGAAGAAACATATTGAGATGGTTCATAGATTTATTATCATAAATATGCATTAATATCCTCTCTAAAAGCATATGACTAAAGTAGGCCATTCACAAGATGCTGTCTTCAGTCCAATTCTTTTTAACATTTTCATAGATGACAAGATATTAGCTGACTTTCCAAGGGTAAATATGGGATTGTTTGCAGATGATATCACCATATGAATTACACAAAAAAAAAGCACAATAAACAACTTTCCTTCTCTGAACAGAAACTAAAACACAACTAAGAAAGTAAACAAGAACATATTAAGAAGACTAGTAGGCATCAAATGGGGAGGATCCATAATTATATAGCTCTCCTTAATGCATATAAAAAGCTACATAAAGCCTGACTTGCTCTATGAAAGTGAGATAATATCCACAAAAACAACCACTTAAAACTAAATTGGGTATAATTAAATCTAGGCCATTAAGTATAATAACAGAAGCCACAAAAACACCTATTGCTGCAATCAGAACACAAATAACAATTTGCCTATTAAAACAGAGCTAGATATTAAAATAGCAATATTGGGGCAGAAATTAAAAGTAATTAACACAGGAATAAATGTTTTAACAATTAAAAATATAACAGGCCTTTAAAATCACATAAAGAAGATTCAGATAAAATTTAAAAAATAAACACTATCTTGCCATCATACTGACTGACTCTTTACAATATATAGATAACAGTGTGAAACTAAATCTGGATACAATGTTCTCCAAGAAGAACAATTGACAGCATTGTACACTAAACACATAATTGACGGATACATGCTGTAGAATATATACTCTGAATTTTGCTTTCACCTCACTTGTACGTAACAAAATTAATGTATATATAAATAAAAGTAAAACTTGAAGCTCAAATGAATATTTGTATATATTTTGTTAAAATTATCAAAATTACCTCTGGTTCTCTGGGAAAAATACACTGGGCTTTCTGTCATGCCTTTCACAAGCACCTATTGAGCTTTAGCAAATATTAGTTAAAAAAACAGTAGATAAGAGAGATTAATTTTATTGAAACTGAATTACATATAGCTTTTATACTGCATTATATGTACTTTTTTTTCATTTCTATTGTTTGTAATGAGAAATGCTAGTATGCAGCTCATTTTAATTAAATTTTATTTTTTAAAGTAAAAACATATCTTTTCCATTTAGTGAATGTTCAAGGAATAAGGGTAGATAAAACTAAATAAAAAAACATTTCATCCTATTGTGTTTGAAATTTATATAAAAATATATTTCAAATCAATATTTTAATATGTATTTTTGGTAAACTTGATTGTGGTAGAGACTGCAACAATTGTAACAATTTAAATTTTGTAACTGTTTTCAGTTTTAGAGTGTCTATCAGATAATAGGACATTATCATCTACTCTCTGAATGCATGCATAAAGCAAGTGTACAATTTACTGCTTTATTTGATTTATTAAAGTAATACATGTTTTTGATGCTATCAAGTAATACTCGGGTTGCAAAATTGAAAATAGTTGAAAACTGTATTGCAGAGACCAGAATGGATTTAATATTGAGGTGAATGAATTCATTTTATTTTATCAAACCACATTACAATTGAATATACATCAAATTACACTATCAAAACTACTCCAAAAATTTATCAGCATTGAAACTAAGGTTCTCCCATGCCTTAACTGCGTGGTTGTGTGTAAAGCAAAGAATCCCTAACATAGAAAACAATTTTCACCACTGTGCATGCCCTCCTGCTCCTTTCTTATACTTCTCCTCTACTTGTCTCCTACTTTTCCTAAGAATTCTGCTCTCTTATTGATTTTCTCTACTCTCAATTCTATTAACATTTTTATTACCATCAACTTTTGTTGTAAATTGTTCCATTTTCCATCCCAGATACAATCCTATCACTCCTTTACAATTTCACATTCAATTAGATAATGGAACACACTATCCACTTTCCCATACATAGCATGCCATCTTTAATATTTATTCTTAATTCTTTTAAAAATATTACACCTATATGCATCCATGCCAGGCCCATTCTTCCAAATTGATCACAATAATCTATATACTTCTCCTGCTACCAGTTTCTTTTGACTACTTTATATACAGCTAAAGAACTTTTATTCTCCGAAGTAGCCCAAATCTCTTGCTTTTCTATGCCCTCTGTCTCTTTTCTTTCCAAAATCCACTAAAATTGCTTTTGCCCAGTCACCATACACTCCCTATTCCAATTTCTTCTAATAGTTTCCCCAACTTCCCATACCAACTCTCTCTTCCCAGTTTATCTCTTTGATATTAATACATTGTTGTTTTCCAGTTTAAGATATCCATACCAATATCTCAAAATTCTCACTACTGTTATACCTTTCCTTCCTACTCTTCCTAATTCAGCCAAACTTACCCCTTCACAACCCCATACATATTTACTGTCTAGCTATCATGGCTACCTTAATTTTTTGGTCCATTCTCTGCTGCCACTTTTCCTTTTTTTCATCACTAGACACTTGTAGCCCCCCCTTTTTTAACAAGAAAATTTGCCTATCAACTTCCTCTTCTGTCTTTCTCCACCTTATTAGATTCTCAAACACTTCCATCTTTGCCTTTACACACTCTCCATCATACCACCGTAACCTTTTGTATTTCCTCTTTGGTGCACTTCCATCTTCCTTCCTGCCCATCTTACCATTGATTCTACCCTTTCCAAAGGTCCCATATTTTTCCTGTTTTCAGGGCCTCTAAAACTTCATACCTTCTTATTTCCCTTTTTTTGGATATCAAATTATCCAGAAATGCTCTGGATACTCTTTCCATTTATAACATCTTATATATTTCAATTCTATTATTTCCACTGCCCTATTACATTCCCCTAAACTCAATCTCATTTTAATGGAAAGTGCCCACTACTTGTTATCACATCCAGGACTTTAAATTCCACCAGCATCTAATCCATTCCTTCACTATAAAACATATAATCAATCACACTCTGCCCATTTATGTTCAAGAATGTAAATTCTCCCCCAGTCCTTCCCTCTTAAACCATTACACATAATTAGATTATTCGATTCAAAAAACTCCATCAATTTAATACTTGACATTCTGAACCTTAATGATGTTCATAGAAGTAAGTATATTTGCTGTAATATCTGAAAATGCACCAAATATGCTTTCTGTGTATGTGCAATGACTAGAATTGCACTTCAACTTTTAGACTTCATTTCTTGGATGCACATGTACACCTCTGTGCTAAAGAGAGTAAATGCTCACTGAATGGTCAGTCAGTTTACTGCATCCATTAAGAATACCTTTATGAAAGCTCCTGCAATATCAGACATTGTTGGATTGTTTGAAAGTACCAAAATCTTTTGTTTTACCTCCAATCTCTGTAACAACATGTTGTAGCATGTAGCTAAAGACAAGGAAGCATCACATCATCAAATACAATATAGTGAAATATTTGGTTCAATCTATAAAATAAATAAGCAGTGCAACAATAATAAATCTAAACCTATTAACTGAGAATGAGTCCCTTCAACTGCAACTTAAAGTTATACAGCTAAAGTCTGAGAACTTTGTAAACAAATATGACTTTGGAAATTTTATAATTTCTTCAAAAGGTTTAAATATTTGGTGTAATATATAAAAAATGATTTTAGGAACTATATGATTGATCATTACACTGCTACAATTTTATAAAGAAAGTTAAAATTCAGAACCCCATTAATAGCACTCTTGAGAAATACTCATCAATCTGTACTAAAGACAAGCTGAAATATTTCCCCATATCTTCTGTTCCACTGCAAGATACAAAAACATATATTAGAATGGTACCGAAGGAAAATTTGCCATCATCTTCTGCTTTATCCTTCTGGCAGAATCATTCCAGCACAATTTCTTCAATAAAAATGCCCATGAAAGCAGCTATGGTTCCTACATCATCCGCTTCATTTGGGAAAAGTTTTATCTTATTGAAATGTATTTTGAAATCTGAAATGTCTTGTTTGATAGGGGACATTCTTGAAGCTCATTTAAAGTTGCATTTTGTCAACAGGTTGATGTAAATGGGACTGAGTGTGACAAAAAATATTAAAATGTATAACAGGAATTAAAAAAGCTATCATATAAAGCTTTTTATTTAAATAATTGCTTTGATATTGCCCAATTTTTCAATATTGAAAAGCCTGAATTTAAATTTATGATAACAGTGCCTTCTATTTCATTCTGTAACATTTCAGTGTAGTATTTAATTCAAAATTTTATAGGATGATGTGTAATAAACTGAGAATTACAATACATTCATATCCTAATATTAAATTTTATTAGAACTCTATGAAAAAAAAAACAAATTTATAAACAATAATGCATAATTCTCACACAAAAATAAAGCAAGATGTAATTTTTATAAAATAAACATTGTTATTAAATACAATGTTCCCATAACACAATGATGATTTTTCTTTTCTTGCTTTGGAAACTGAAAATGAGATTTTAAAGTTGAATTTTTAGAAAATGCAATATTAGGTTCATAGTACAGATTTAATAATAGTAGCCTTTGTTTCTAGATGGCATACAAGTTTTGGCACTGTGACATTGATTACATGGATGAGTTAATGCTTCATACTTATTATATTTATTGAAATATATGAACGAATATATTCTCAAAAGCAGAAAAATCCATATTTAAAAGAATGAATTGTATCGACTGCATAAAGGCTTAAATCATATTAAAAGTCAAATTAATACTCTCCTAATATGGAATAATCAGTTGATTGCAGTGAAAGAATGTAGTGATTGCTGAATATATAGAATTGAAAATATGTCATTGTCACTGAAGAGTGCACTTTCATTGGCATTTTAATTATGAAAGCATTTCTTTGGTTTCAGCTACAACAGGCGCAAGCTGGATGAGCTACCATATCAGATGTTTCAGTTGAATGGCTCTCTGAAACAGCAGTTCCTGTACAGTCATTCTTGGTTATACCTCAAATTATGTGGTTCAAATGTTTATCAGGTAAGTGGTATCTTGTAGTAATTGTAGTAAGCGATGATCTATTTTAATGGCAATAAGATTCACCTTCTTCCAAAGTACATAGATGGAGAATCAAATATATCATTGCCATATGCAGCCACCAATATTTACATACCAATTGCTTATTTGTAGCTTAAACACTAATTCTCTACATGTCAACTAGCCAGCCTGGGTTCAGTTTCTGCTTAGAATAGTTCCCTAAGTGGAGTTTTTATTTCAGAATTTCTCCTTATCTGAAAAGGCAAATGCTCAGTAACTTGAAGAACTGATGGAATCCAAATTCCTTACTGCTGTCATTAATTCATTCCATTCATCTTGAAGACATAATAATCAAATTGGGATGTTAAAATGCTGGTAACAAAGAAAGAAAAAATCTTCCCAGCTTTGACAAAAGTTGTTGAATTAATCATCCAATTATATATTTAGTGTTATATGGAATCATAGGCTTCTGCAGTCAATATGTTTGGCATGATCCTTGACTTCTGGCGTTGACTTGTCTCAATGGTGTAACCACCAATTCTGCAGCTGACAATTCACATAGTCTTAGTTATGCTTTTCCAAAGCCATTGCAGAGTTCCCCAAATGATCTTTGCACAGGTTTTTGTTTAAGACTATGCCAAATTTGCTACAGAACTAGTGGTTACACACTAAGACAAGAATTGCAATATGTTCCAGATTTCCGAGACAATGTCAGATTAATCATCTGTCTCAGTGTCCCAAAATAGTTTTTCAGGACATATAAATGTCTTAGATTTGATAAAAATTGGAAATAAATACTGCTGTATTTATGCATTACTATATATCAAAAGAGTAAAAGATATGAAAGCATTTCATAAATGAGTCCATTGCTGAGCTATCATAATGTAAAATCTTAAAGCTGATTGGCTCATGTTTCCAAATAAGATGTTATTTGAGTTTGAATACAATTGAAGTGCAAGTTTATAATAAATGGTAATGGTCAACAGTTACTTGGCAGTTATTGAAGTTTCAAGTGATCTGTTTTGTGATACAGCAAGAGAAATAAAAATGGTTTGACATTTTCTATTGCATTTTCATTTTTGTAATATATTCTAAACAAAAGCACAAGTTAAATGATAAACTACAAGATGAATTTCTATACCTAAGGAATAAGAACGATGGCAATGAAATATTTGTGTTTAAAATGTATTCATTATTTTCCAAGGCTCTTGGCAAACGATTGGATGTTGCTAGTCATTTGAAGTCCCAAAAACTAAATAGTTTGTCAATCTGCTATGACTTCCAAAACTTACAAACCTTTTTATATCTTAAATCTGACAATGACTGATATAAATTAGCAGTAGGAAAAGGTATATTTTCTTTCTACACTGTCAAGCACAGTCATAATTTTAATTTGATGAATGTAAATTAGAAATCTTTTGAGAATTGTTCATCAAAAAGAAGTTCATGTGCTCATCAGAAAATAAGGGATATTATAATAAATTAGCAGTAGGTAAGGGTTAATTTTCTTCCCACATTGTCAAGCACAGTCACATTCTCCAAAGATTTCCAATGTACATTCATCGAATTTGCTAACTTGTGCATATCTTACTTAACAGAATTCAAGATACAAGTGACTTGTTACCAGCTGACATATAAGCAATTGTCTGTAAGATTTTTTTGTATTTTCATATCTATATCTACAATTCTTGTGAAGATTCTTAAATAATTCTACAAATTTGCAAAAGTTCAGTATTAATTAATTCTTGGACATTTGAAAATAAGATGGCTATCACTTTTTCTGCATATTGTTAGAGTTATTTCTAATTTTCCTTTGTTTGAAGTTATATTTCCTGTCTCAAAAGTCATGTCTTCAAATCTTAAGAAAAATATTCTCAACTAAAAACAGTTTATTAAAAAATTTAGAGAAAAGATTTTTTCTGTTGAACTTTTTACAATTTTCAATTCACCCATTGATAAAATTTGAGATAGGAAAATGGAACACTGTTTAACCACAGTAATTCTTTCTTTGTTTTACATATTGCAGGGAGATGGGGAAATTTATGAACATAATTTTCATTAAGTGAATAAATTTTACTTATAAAGTAGTAGACAATGGCGCGGTAAAGTTGGTCCATAACTGATGATGGAAGCGAGGGCTTCTGAAATATGTCATAGTATTATGTAAGTGAGTTAGGGTGAACATGTTGAATGCATTAGTGCAGGATATAATTTTCATGGTTAATATGAAGCACATATATGTTACTTTAAAAAGACGATAATGAATAATCTTACTGAGAAATTTATATTTTACCATGATTTTAATATCAAAATATACAATATTTATATAGACTACTACAAAGTCATCAGTCACCACTCTATACAATTTCTAAAACTTCAGCTTTGCATATTGACAAGGAGCAATATTTCAATCAATACAAGCTAATTGGAAAGGTTGTAGTCAAAGGCAGAGTGGGTTCAGCTGAGAATGATATTTGAAGTGATCTTACTGCTGTCATTTTCCACACTAGACTGCTCATTTAACTGTCCCCAAGCACAACTCTTATCTTCTTGACTTGGCAAAAACAATCATTTTCCTCTTAACATACAGCAACTCTAACCATAAACAATCCAATCTGCTGTATCAACAAAGTCATTTAATCAATATCGTATCAATACATTCATTATCTAGCCATAAAGCTATCCATACATTGTTGTGCATTATTGCGCTGCATAATGCCACAATATTCATAATCTAGTGAATGAACTGTTCATAATCAGTTTTTAGAATTATTCTATAGGTAAACCAATTTACCCAATACCTGACATTATCCTGTCAGACATATATCCTGTATAGGAATATCTGAAAGAATTTTTTTCCTTCTAATACTGCAGAGGCTAACTAGATGGATGGATGAATGGATGGATGGTTTGGGGTGGAGAAGGATACTGTTGATACTTGAACCTTCCTCATGGCTGACCCTTAGTGCCTATACCCCAAATAGGGACACCTCCAGGAGAAAGAGATGAGGTGAGGAACACAGGGAAGCCAGGATCTATGGGCATTGACTGTGCAAATGCAATGGGGTCCATAACTAGTTTCCGGATAGAACATTCTGATGTTGGTGGAGTTCTCTCATCCGAGTTGATTGAGCCCCTCAGAAGGTCCACCTCCATACCAGATGCTCGGGTAGAAACCTTTCCAAAGCACAAGCCACCACCACATCATGCCAGCCAACCTTGTACTATAACTTTTGACCCTGTAACAGAACCAGCAGAATGAAATGATATGAAATTGGAGAGAGGAAAATTTGTGAAATGTAAATATCTATCCTAGCATTCACCTAAGTCACCAGGGAAAATTATGAAAAAAACCCAAGGACAGGATGGCCAGTCCAAGGGAAATTGAACCTGGGATCTTCCAAATGTGAATCTCAAACTTTACTGCCTGAACCACCCACTCGGTGAACCAAGATTTCTCAGGAAACCGGTAAATTCCAGAACATTTTCCTTTGAATGCTACATAGGCTCTTCTAAAAGCTATTTTTTACCTAAATAAGCATTTCTTTGTGAAGAAAATTCCTTATTGTTTTGCTGTAAACTTAATTTATAACAAAGTTACAGGAATAGCAAGTTTTTCTTGACTTTTAAATAACTTTATGTGTGTTTAGGAAAATATTTTATTGGTTATCAATTTGGTTTCTGCTCAGTTAGCTTTAAGCATATTAATTATTCACAGGTTATAGAGGACATTACATTAGAAGAGAAGAAATTGTTGTCCGATGGTAAAGAACTGGAGAAAGACTTGAAGCTCCTCAGGAAGTGTTTGGAAGAAAGTGCCTGTGCTTTGGCATATGATGGCAGACAGTTTTATTCTCAGTTCTATGGACATCTATCATCCATATTTGGTGAGAATAACAAGTACATAAAAAACAATAAAAATAAAACTGGTTCAAATCTAGAAATACCTGATGGGTACAAATTTCTTAAGGAATTGTATGAAGTTTGCTGTGATCCTCCAGCATTATCCCTGCTACCTCTACAACCGCTGGTCGGTGGAGAGCAGGAAATGGAGCAAATTATAGCTGAAAAGTCATCAATCTCTGCTGTAGCAAACACAAATGAGTCAGAAGATATGGAGCAGTTATGTCATTTTGATCTTGTGACCAGACTTGCAGAAAACCCCCACTTTGTTGTTACTGTGTCAACTGAAAGGGAAGAGATAATGGTTTGGGATGTTCATGATGCTGTACCAGTTCGAACATTAATTGGAATTACACACCCAATCAATCTAAAGGCCATCACTGATACAAAGTGAGTATTTTATCGTAATGAATGCTAGATGGCAAACTTTTGCTCTTTCATTCCTTTTAGTTATCTTTGATTACTTTTTTTATTTTCTAGTTATAAATCCTCTAAACTGATGGACAAATGTTTCAGGTGTGTAGTTCTTTGCCGAAGAGAGTTGCGAATATATGATTTAGATACAGGCCAATTTTTGACAAGATTAAAGGGTGTAATGAATCAGAAGATGCCTTACTATGGGCTTCATGACAAGGAGCATCTGGTGGCACTCTCACGCAACCGAATGTATGTTAATCTCATGAATCTTGATAGTGGAGACTGTGTTACAACATTCAAAGCTGGAGAAGACCGTTTCCTGAACTCACTTCTTGTGTCTGGGGATGGAAGGTATTGTTTACTGATCACTAATACTTAACAAGTTAGCTTTAACTTTTTATCATAATTTGTTTAGATGGAAGTCCAAAATCAGGTGCAAATGTGAAGGATCCTGTCCACTTCAGGTTTTTAACCACATTTTTCATCAGCCTAAGGAAAAAGTTAGAAAGGCGGGCTCATCCTTCAAAATTTCACAAGTTCAATGGATTTTAATGGTAAATAAGTGAACAGATAAATTCTTTACTATATGGTTATAAATGTAAACATTCTTTTGTTTTGATAAAATTAAAAAATATTCATTGTTCAATAACAATGAAAGGCTGAACACTTTTACAGTTGGTAAGAACATAAAAGGCAAAGTATTATTTCTCAAAGGATATAAATTATTGTATGGCATTTATTAATCATCCATTGATCAAGTAAGGAGATGTAGGGCTAGGTAAAAGTATATAATTAAGATTAGGAGAGGTTTATGCACATTTCATGAGGTACTTGTACTGGGCACATGCTTCAGGACATGGAACAAATCAAGAGGTACAAAGTTTGTTAAAATAACTATATATGTATATTAAAAATGTTTTAAAGTATGAATGAATGAATTTATTTATTTCTTCCAAATTATCAGTTACGTGCAGATATAATATTTTTAACATATAAATATAATCAATTTCCTACAGTTTTAACAAACAAGTAAACATGTTAAAATAAAAGTAAACAATTTACATTGCTATATTCTGAATACATGTAAACTTACTACTGTTAAAACCTTTAAATTTCCCACATAATAAACCTCAATTTATGGAATTGCGTTCCTTCCATACCCTATCACAATTAACACCAGTTTGTGTATGTAATGGGAATATATATTCACTTCTAAATAGTGTCATTATCAGCATTGTTATTCCCATTTGTTTAGCTTAACTTCCATAATCATTTTTGCTTCACCTTCCTGATGTATTTTCCAAGTTTTTTACATTTTCGTCTGATTTTAAATTTAAAATTTTTTCCGTCTGTTATTTCATGTGGTAAATTTTCCCAATTTAGTAAAAGAAACTTCTTCCCTCCAAAATTTGGTTTGTTTACATTCTAAAATATAAATCCAAGTATTATGTGCTTCTTCAAATGTTGGACATATCCCCTTAATATATCCATTTCTTATCCCATTTGAATATATTACGCCTGTTCTAAACCATTCCTCCACCCCTCCCTGCCGTATCACAGGTTTCAATGTATCTTTCTCTTTCCCAATCATTTTAACGTGCTATATAATTTCAGAGATTTTTTTTATATTAAGACTAGCCCTCTTTCCTGTTTTTCAATATCCTGAATACTTGTTTTCGAAAACCCTTTACCCATTCTTTCCCCTCATACCACATTGACCCCATGCCAAATTCTTGTAGAATATATCAGATTTTATATATCTATGTTTGATGGTATTCTACTCTTCTAGTCTTCCTATTCTTTATCTATATCTTTCTGTTACCTTGGTTTAAAAGCTTAATCTTTCTAGTTCCATTAGAGCAACCTTGTTAGGTGAAGATCTAGGTAAGCCTAGGATGACACTTCTATAAAATAATCTATTTATCACATTTATTGCTTTCCATCCTTTATTTACTCTGATAACCAGAGATGTTAAATAGTGCCCATAAATATAACAAAATCCAGCCTTCATCTGGCCCATTCCATACATCATTCTGCTCTCCACAATTGAACCTATAGTCTCTCTAACCATTTTACTTGCATATTTGGTATTTTATTTATACAAGATCTGATTACACTCACAGCCATTTTTCCTTTTGCTAATGTTTTTGTTTTTGATCACTCCATTTCCCATTATTAGACTGTCTACCACCAAGGAAATGAATTTTCTTGACAACTTTGATTTCTGTGCCTTCCCACCACCATTTTTCCTGCTTCTTTTTAGTTTAAACTCTTTTCATTGCCATAATCTTAGATTTAGTTTTATTTATCTTGAGACCCCATTTTCTAAAAAAGTACCTATAGCTTCTAGTGATCATTTTAATCCTGCACTGGTTAAAGAATCTGTTACCAGATCATTTCCAAAGTGCAGTTTTGGTATTTCTATATTATTTACAATTGGCTAATGTACATTACTTTTACTAATTTCTTCTAAAATATCATCAATAAATAGATTGAAGAGTACTGGGCTTGATTTACATCATTGTGTGAAACCTATATTGTTTGATATTTTATCTGTAACCCTCACCCTTTTATATTTTAAGATAAAATTCATTTTTCTTATAAATATTTTGAATTACATTTATAAAGTTCTGACTTACTCCTTTTCTTCTCAGTTTGATCCAAAGTTCTTCCCTAGAAATTGTGTTGAAAGCTTTTTCTAAGTCCAAAAACAAATAATGTCTACATCTTTTGTTACTAGACCTTTATCAACTAATGTTATAATTATAAAAATATTATCAACTGTTCTTTTTCCTTTCCTGAAGCTTGGTTGAAATACTGAAATTTTCTTTTCTTTCTCTGTCCATACTTGTAGCCTTTTTGCTAACACTGCAATGAAGACTTTCCAGATTATTGAAAGTAAACTAATTCCTCTATAATTTTCTGGGTTCCTAATATATCCTTTACCATTATAAATTGGCACTATTATTCCCACTCTCCAATTTTTTCATATTTTAATTTCTTCAAAGATTAAATTCACTAACTGCACCAATATGATTAAGCTGTTTAGGTCTTCTAACCAAGCTTTCTGACATTTCCCTAGGATTCCTTCTACTCCATGTGCCTTGTACATAAATAAAATACATGGTCCATCTCACACTACTAGGACATAGGTAATTATCAAATAATTTGAATAGTTTGGGATTTTCACAGTGAAATATAGTATCATATAACAAATTATTTATGAGGAAGTCACTGAAATTTCACTAGTTTTATTCCACTTACTTGGACATGTTTCAAAGGCAAATTTCCTTCATCTTCAGAGTGGAACCGTGCTGATGATGAAGGATATTTGCCTTTGTAATATGTCTAAGTAAGTGGAATGAAACTAGTAAAATTTGAGTGACTTCTTCATAAATAATTATGAAATAGTTATTTATCATTATTTACAAGGAAATTTTGAATGGAGTAGAAGCAATGGTTAATTGAATGTGCCTTTAGGGACATTTTGAAACTTTTATCTTGGTGTTTTTCCTTTAAGTAGTTTGAAAGGTTATTGTATATTTTTATGCCAGAGTGCAATATGCTGCTTTGGTATAATGCATTATATTTATATACATGGAGATTTGAGTATTGTCTTGTATTGTACTAATGAACTACTTCATTCTTAATGAAAGGTGAATCTATTATTGGTGATTTTAGGATAAACCTTATTGTTTTGAATATACAGATACATGGAAGAGGAAGAATGCCAATTTGTTTTAAAATGATTACATGTTGTTCTTGCACTTGCTACTAACATGATTCATTTTATTTTATTTTTGCTTTATGAAATATGCCTTTCTTGCAATTAACTCCCGCCCATAATATTATACCATACCTCAACAAGGAGTAGACATATGTGAAGTAAGCCATTCTAACAATCTCCACCCTTAAACAACAATAACAACAACAAAAACAACAACAGTAATAATAATAATAATAATAATAATAATAATAATAATAATAATAATATAGGGTAAAATGTTCATCAAGGAAAGGTAAATAAGATAGGAAAATCTGAAATCACAGCAAGGGTACGAATTCGAACATGTTCAGCATTCAACATAAAGAAATGCAACAATGCTGAACAAAATGCAACAGTGTTGAACCTTGTGTGTTCAATATGTCAAATTATTGGCAATATTATTTTTTCAAGTATTAATGCAATATTGTGCAAAAAAAAAAATATTGAACCAAATGTTTAATAAATTGCACAAAAAGAAATAAAACAGACATTAGAAGTTTGATAACTATCATGCGTGAACTCTGAGAAATATAATGAAAATAAGGTGTGAGTACATATGTACAAAGTATTTAAAATTTGTTATTTATATATATATTTTATACTGCAATTACAGTGTCCTTTCCAATGTTTACCATTAATTTGGACCAGCTTAACTTTTAAATTCTAATAACTGAATTCAATGACTAATGTGCACTCAACTAATAAATATTGAACTTGCATTTTTTGTGGATGTTTCCTTGCAAATACATCAACTATCTCCTCTGGATTCACCTTGTATTTGTCTTTATGGATGTTTAGAAGAGCTAGTCCATTCAACTAGTATATATATATGCACTAGGTAGGCTTTTATTAACCTTAGGTAGACTTTAATTCTTTGCAGAGTAGAGGAAAAACACTGTGCTGTAGCCATTGTTACCAGTATCATATATAACAGATGAAGAAAATCTAATATTGGGGTACAAGGAACAGTTTCTGGAACAGTATCTGAAACATATTTTTCTGATAACAGCATTGTCTCTTACCCTCCAATGCTGCTCTAGATTGCACATTATCTTCAAAAAACTTAGCTGCCTCAGTTATATTGTTAATGGGGTCACCTTTGCGTGCAGTCATTAATTTTGAGACTACCTTTGAAGTTTGCTTAAGACTTCAAATCTGTTATCAAATTCAAAGATCATATAATCTACAAAAGGAATGACACAGAGAATCTGTAATAATCAATGGGTTCATTTGAAGAAATACTTGTTTCATATCATTGATTCAGTGCAATTCTTGGGATCTTCACATTGACATTGAGCTCATCAGCAAATGCTTTTATTTCTTGAAAGACTTTGTCAAATTCATGAGCACTGTTCTTGCACATATCCAAGACAGATGAGTAAACAAGGCAAACGAAGTTCAATGATTGCCCATTTGCTTGTTCTATAGGTGAACTCAAAAGAAGCGTGATGGATAGAAATTTTGATAATACTTTCAAACTGATCAGAAATTAAAAATTAGAAATATACTAAACTAATTAATATGCTGTATATGTTACAGTACTGTTTGTAGCTTTGATGCTCAATTCATCAAAGACAGAAAGCAGTACAGGAACTATTGCAAGATAATGCAGCCCAGCATCATGAAGTTCTATTGACTGAGTTTCACACAACACACTTATTTTAGTGCTTGTGGAGTTAGAGACCATTTCTTTTATCTTGCATTTCAAGAGTGAATTCTCCTTGAGAACTCTCTTAGGAATTTGATGGTCCTTGCAATAAAACCAACTGCATTATCTGGAATGCTGCATGCCTCGGTCAAAATCAAATTAAGTCTGTGATTAGCACAATGTAAATAAAGAGCTCTTGACTGCATTTGTAAAATAAGAGCCTGAGCATGCTTATAGATTCTGCTTAAAATGGAACCTCCATCATAGCCTTGACCTCTGAGAAAAGCAATTTTTAAAAGTTTAATATTCTATCCTCTCCAAACTATTAGCCAGCTCTTACCCTTTCAATCCAGTTACTTCATAAAACCAGGAAAATCTTCCTCAACTCTACATTCATCTGCATTAAATAATGGGTAACTGTTCTTCAGTGCTGCATTCTGTAGTTTCATCACCAAGAACACTACAGTATACCTCTTTACCTGTTCAACTACTTTGTTTGTTATTAAGGTTTCATACTGCCACGAGTGGCCGAGGTTGTTAAGGCTCAGACTTGTGAGCGGGAGGTCTGGGGTTCAAGTCCTGCCAGGACCGTTCTCCCTGATTGAGATCTTTTCCAGGTTTTCCTCAGTCCTCATAAATGCTGGGGTGGTACCCTAAACTTAGGCCTGGAATGTTTCCTTCCTTTAAAAAAAAAAAATATATATATATATATGAAGGTTCCACAGCATTCAATTAAATCATTTTGAAAATTTTGCTTAAGAAATTGGCATTGCTAGGAAGAGTTTTCAAATGCTTTTGTAAAATAATATCAACAGGAACCATCAGCAATGCTTTGAATGTGCCTTCTTCATGAACAGTTTTTCTATTGACTTTTAAGAACTTTATCGCTGTATACAGAACAACTAACTAATCATCTCTGTGTCCACTTAGGGAATATTTTGCATGTCAGAAAATATAACTATCTTAACAATAGAAATAAGATTCATGATTTTCTTCCATTTTCTTTATTAAATTGGAATCTAATGCTACATCTTACTTTCTGCTTTTCTCTCCATAAACTTAAGGAAAGAAAGCCTTAACATGCCACTTCTTTTATGGTATTCCCTTTGTTCAAGTGCCCTAAAATCCTATTTAGCCTTCTTGTAAACACTGAGTAAGCTATAAACAATGTATACAGTTTTTTTCACACTAACTCCATTCACTTATATAAATTTGGAACATATGTTTCGGGAGCGATTCCTCCATCTTCAGCCTGTTGACAAACTGTCGTTAAACGTGGCGGTTGGGTATCTTGATATTCTTGTGGCGGCATCTGTTGGTATTATTAGGAATTTGCTGAGTTCATCCAATGGAGGGATATCGAAATTCATCAAATTATCCTTATTTTTTGTAATGAAAATGTTTTCCCAAGTGGAAAGTTCTATTGCATTATGAAGTTGTTTAAGTAGTTTTATCTCTGATTTAATTTCAATTTCAATGAAATTAAAACAAGAACATCAAGAGACCCAACCGCCACGTTTAACGACAGTTTGTCAACAGGCTGAAGATGGGAGGGATCGCTCCCGAAACATATGTTCCAAATTTATATAAGTGAATGGAGTTAGTGTGAAAAAAACTGTATACATTGTTTATATATATACCACTCCATTGTCAACAGCTTCATAAGTACACTTAACTGAGTAACCTCTTCTCTGTACTGGACTCAGAAATGTTAAGTTGATTGTATTTATTTCTTCATTTAAATTATGATACAGTTTAAATGCCACTTCATGCAAAATGTGAGCAAATTTAATTGTTACTATTTTTGAGAATGACACAAGTTACTTCCTGGCACCAAGAATGAGCAAGTAAACATATTTCATGGTTACAGAATATATTTTCAGTGTGAAATTTTGTGGTTTTCCAGTAAAATGCAAATTCTGGGCTCATTGACTGGATCACGGCCTACAAGCCTGGAATCTACATTTTATTGGATCAATGCCTGCCATGAAAGCCTAAATATGTATATTTTGTGGTTTTGTTCTAGGGTATTGGTGTGTGGTGATGAAACTCAGAAGCCATTTCCTTTGTTGGTATGGAACTTAGCGTCACGAAAATTATTATATGACTTACGTATTCCTCATCATGATTTCATTACTAGTTTAGCTGCCATCACACATGAAGGGCATTATGTCTGCTGTGTTACTAAGGTTGGTATGGTGAACGAGCACATGCTGATTATTCATTAGGGAAATAGAGTAAGGAACCAATTTAGATGTCTTTCTTCCCCTCCCCTTTAAATTTCAATCCCAGATCATGTAGCCCTTATATCCATGGTATTTGCTATGCAGTTTTAGGAATAAATATAAAATCTAAGGCAAGTATAGAGTAGAAAAGCATCAGATGATTATTTGGTATACAATTGTGACATTTGATTATTTTAATATTGCAGGAAGTTGATGAGCCCTGCCCCAATTTTATTGTAGTATATGACCTTCAAAGTGGGACATTATTCAAGAAATGGAAGCCAGGTGTAAATACAGTTTCTCTAGATATTTCTTCACAAGATGGTTGTGTCATCAGTGGATTGGAAGATGCGAGAATTTTAATATGGGATCTTATCACGGGTAAGTATAGTGATGCTTTGATGGTTAACTTTGTAAAGTTGTATCATATAATATTAAAGTGCAATTGAACATGATTATTTAGGACAAAAGCACATGAATTGAGGCATTTTGAAACCCAAACAAACCTGACATTCACTCAGAGACTTTTCAAACTATTAGTGAAAATTTCATACCATACAAATTAATTACTTTTGTTTATTACATGCAAAATTTGTAATAAACTTTAATTTCAATAGAATAGTTGAACCGAAGTCTTTTGGATATTCCAGTAGGAAACTGCTGATGAGCTGAAGACAAAGGTTCAGTAATCAGTTAAATTAGCAAAACTAAATGACAATTTATTGAAAATGTATAATTTTTTTGATTAATATAAATTATGAAGTTATGAAACTAGTCATAAAGCTGGGGGAAAAATATATTTAATTGTATGTTATTTGTTGAAATAAAATTCATTCAATACAAATTATCATTAATTAGAATATAATTTTTAAAGCATTATAATATAGAAATAATACTAAAAAAGTTAAAAAGTGTTAACAAGGGTAGAATCTGTAATATCATCTGTTGCTCAGCTAAGTATTTTTTAAACTAATTTCCAAAGCAAAAAACTAAGGTGTTTTCACTTCAGCCACAAAGTACATATTTTCTTTAAAATATCTATTTTTAATTTTTTATGAGGAAGTTACTCAAATTTCAATAATTTTGTTCCTTTTACTTGGACATGTTTCTAAAGCTGTTGCCTTCATCATCAGCACGGTTTCACCATCAGCCTCCTAGCAATCTACAAATGTTGCTCTGTAGATTTATGAATTTGACGATGAGGTATTATAATTTGGAAGATCAAAATTAACTATATTTTCTTTGTTTTTCATTGTGAATATATTCTACTTTACTATTAATTCAATGCGTTTCTAAAGAACTTTTAAGAGTTTGGTTCATTTTGGAGTTTATGATTTTTTGTTTTTTGGCCAGAAATGGGTGCAAGAAACCCAGAATTTACAGTATGGGAGAATATATTCATACACAAAGACAAAGAAAATTTATTTAATTTTGATCTTCCTAACAACAATAACCTCATCACCAAATTCATAAAGTGTACAGAGTGACATCTGAATACCATACTGGGATGCCACACTGTAGAGCCTCACTGATGATGAAGGCCTTCAAAACATGTTCAAGTAAGTGGAACAAAATTAGTGAAATTTAAGTGATTTTCTTATTAAAAAAATGTATAATTATATTATATTTGACTGTGAAAATTCATGCAATTTAAAACTATATCTATCCATTTTTACTTTATTTAAGTAGACAGTTGCAATTGGATGTATGCTTGTCCAATAATGTTAATTTTATTACCATTTGACCAAAAAAAATTACAGACTGATAATACATTTTGATAAAATCACATCATTATTCTAATAGATTCAGTTGTATTTAATACATATTGAACCAGTAAGATTGCAAATATTAACAACTTTTCCATACTTCTTGAAAACAATAAAATAAAAGGTGATATCAATATTAATTCAATTTGGAATCGAACACAGTGAAACACACACTAATAATCTCTTCTGAGTTATAATATTAGAACACTGTTTATGGTTTCACTTAAATTAAAGTGAACTTTTAAATTTTTAAATTCAAAATTAAATTTTAAGTGAAACCATAAAGAATGTTCTAATATTCCGACTCAAATGGTGATATGTTAATTAACACAATGTGGGTAAATTTCTTACACACTTCACTTACTGTATTTAAGTTAGGACATTTTTCAGGAACCAACGTTCCCATCCTCAGCTGTTGACCCACTGTTTCCCAGTACTCATATTGGTTCCATGGAAGCTATTGTGCTGTATGTGGTGACCTCTGGTGGATATGAAATGAATTTGGAAAGATAATCCCATGGCAGAAGGTCAAAATTCGTTGCAGTGTTTTGGTTTTTTAGAATGAAATTCTCCCAGGCAGCCAATTCACATGGATTGTTTAGTTCTTTAAGAAGTTTTATCACTGGGTTTATTTCTAAAAAAATCAAAAATCTGCAATGAATTTCAACCTTCAGCAATGGGATTACCTATCCTAATTCATTTCATATCAGCCAAAGGTCACCACATACAACACAATAGCTTCCACAGGACCAAAATGAGCACCAGGAAACAGTGGGTCAACAGCTGAGGATGGGAATGTTGGTTCCAGAAATGTATCTTAATTTAAATACATTAAATGAAGTGTGTAAGAAATTTACCCACATTGTTTTAATTAACATATATTATCTTCACTGGTGTTGATGTCTCTGAACCAATTTATGGAATGTCCTGCTTCTTCACTTCATATCATGCATGAGGAATGTATTGTGTGTAATATTTTATTTCTCTGAGCATTTTCATTTGTTGTGCATCTTCTATAATCAACATTCCTTCAACAGCATGAATTGCAAAAAATGTTGTTTTTTCTGTATTTTGAGTTTTGAAAACACATTAATCAGATTTCAGTTGCATAAGTGTATCTTTCCTCAAGAATTCTATGAGACGTTTATACCATTTTAATGGAGCTTGTTTTAGGCCATACAGTGCCTTTTTAACAAGCATATTTTCCCTGGGATATGATATATTTCAGATACCCTCATGTAACTTTTTTCTTCTAGTTCTCCATTTAGATATGCAGTTTTCACATTATATGCTGTAATTTTCAAAGTTTTCTGTACAGCTATAGTACTTAAGTATTTGTTTGAGCCACAGAACTGAAAATGTCCTTGAAATCCAAATTTTCTTTATTTTGCTGATAGCCTCTAGCTACCAATCTGGCTTTAAACCTTCCATTTTCCTAGACCTTAAAAATCCATTTTCCTGTTATTATCTTTTTTCCTGTTGCACACTCTATAACAGTGGCGACAAGGCAATTTTTCTATCAGAAGTCTAAGAAAATGAACTATTAAACATCCCAAAACTTAAAAAAGCTGAAACATTTCCAGTATGGGAATTTGAAATGAAAATAATGTTTCTTTCAAAACAACTTTATAAAATTGTGAATGATGATGATGTTTTACCAGATCACAAGGAAGATGAAATGATTAGGGAAGCCTGGAAAACAAAAGATTCTAAAGCTCAGTACTACATACTAAGAATGATTGATCTTCATTGTACTGGCTACCCGAACCCACACTTATTATTTTTGTAACTGATGTGTACAGTTTTTCCAGTGTACACATTTGTGCTCTCTTCTTTTTTATTACGCAGTTCTTGGACCCATAACCAGTTTTTTTTAAATCCTTGTTATTACTTATGTATTTTATTATTATTGGACCAGGTTTTTAATCCTACCAATGAACAACACAAGTTTCTCTTTTGTTAACAACTGAATAAGATGTGATCGAGCTTTACTAACATAATAATGAGTACCAACTTTATAAATATTAATTGTTTTATTTATAACACTTTAACACTGCAGCATTGCTACTGAGGATGTCTGATACAATTGCAATTGTAATGTCTTGCCTTATTAGGAGTTTTCATAGAGCTACTGCTTATTAGCCTGGAAATTTTGTCTCCTTAAGACAGTTTTTCAACCAAATATACTAGTAAAATTTTGTTTCCAAAGTATGGAACAAAGCAAAACAAAATATGTCAAAAGAGAAAAAAATTTCAAACTCTAATCCAACAAGAAGAAAAGGTTTTGGTCTAGTTTTGTTTTTAGTCCTTTCAAATGAGGAGATATATTGGTGAACAAAGTGCCTTTTCCTTCTACACATTATCTTATTTTGTTGTCCCATTGTTACTGATGTTTTTATTTTCTTATAGTTTCAACTTTCAGCTGGTATAGGGAAATTTTTTTTCCTCTGAATTTCACTTATAGTTGTGTCAAATATGACCACCATTTCTTATGTATGTATATTTTTTAAAATTCTATTTTTATAACTAATGCCTTTTGCATGCCTTAAATTAATAAATTTCTAACTACTTTGGTTTTTCACTTTCTCTTTTTTCCTGTCATTTTGTATTCTCACAAGAGCATTGATGTTTTCTGCCTTTGATTGAGATTTAGAAATAAAACCCAAATATTTAAATAAACTCAAATTTCCAGTATGCTTTAAAACATTCGTAAATAGCCAGGGTTTTATTAATTGATATCATTGTATGATTCAGTTGAACTACACACTCTTAAAGCTTCACTTACTTTTCATAAATCTAGGAAACTGGTTTCGAGAACATTTATGAAAAGTAAGTGAAGCTTTAAGAGTGTGTAGTTCAACTGAATCATACAATCATATCAATTAATATGATTAGCTCCATTGTGCACATTCTAATTTACATTTAAGCCAGAGTTTTGTTGTAATTGAAAAGATTTTCTGCTTTGTTTCTGTTCAGTTAATTTGGTGAAAAATTGCCTTTACATTCCTATCCATGTAGATCAAGAACACAAGAGATAAATCATAGCAATAATAATGAACAAATTGTGTTGAGTTAGCAGAATGTTTTTTGTAGTTTAAATATTTTGATTGGGCCTAAATGCTCTTACTTAAAAGAAGAAGTTGAAAATAATCACCATTTTGTATTGTAGCATCTAAACAAATTTTGAGTCACATATTGAGCCCTGCTTCCAAACATTTGCTAGTTTTTTCCTTCTATGTTGATTTGCATTTTAACATGTTTGCTGTTTTTATTTATAGGCTTCTTTTAAACTTCTCCACAAATGAAAGTCACAGGCATTTAATCTGGGGATTATACAGCCCACAATTCTTTATTAATAATTCTTTCACCAAATATGTTTGCTGTTTCACTCATAAATAGGCATGCCATATGAGCTGTAGACTTTTGTCTTGCATGGATTCATTCTTCTTCAGTTCATTACGGAAAATTGTCTCAGAAAGTTGTGATATGAATCAGCATTAATTGTTCTGCAGTAAATATGTTGATTATTTGTGTTGCACTGGTACATTACACACTTATCTTAGAGCTATAATCTTTTGTCTATGAGTATTAGATTTTCTGATACCCAGAATTTATTTTGAGTATTAATTCTCAGTCGTTCTAGTGGAACATCACTGGAAAACAAACTGTGGATGTAAGAACAAAATGAAGAAGCCAGTTGCAAAAAATTATTCTAGTACAAGATTAGAGGATTAGAATAATCCTATAATCTTTTATGGTTGAAGTTTTTGTAATTTTGTTGCATATTGTTTTGATATATGACTAGCTTTTGTTTGCTGGTCTAATTTTGAGACATGTTTGAGGCAACTGCTCTAATCCAGTAATACCATTTGAAGTTAAAATGTAAAGGCTTTAATTTATGTTCTGGTTCATTAGTGTTTATGGGGTTATGAGTTAGTTGACTATCATATAAATTGCTCTTCTTATTAGATAGATCACCTTTAGGAAAACTTTATTGGAATTCTCTGTTACACTAAGCAATTGATTAGATTTTATGAAGTTATAATGCATGAAATTTCATTTTTGTTACTAAATCTCAGAACCATTACTCAGACAGCAATGCACACTTAGAAAAGGAAACAGAAATATGTGCATTTTAAGCATTTAACACCCCAATGAATGCTTGTTGAAATTAAAACTTTTCTAGAGTCTCTGTTGTTAAAGCATGTTCATTAGCAGAGTTTTTGTATGGTGCTTGCATTGTTGCAAAAGATTTACAGCATCAGACAAGAACTTATATGCTTCTACTAATCAAATTTATATTACACCAAACATTAATGTAAAATTAAAGTGTATTTTAGATTCATTTATAGCTTCAGAATTTACTTATAAATTATTATTCAATTAATCTTGAAATAATTACAGTGCCTCACCTATTTGTACAACAATCTTGCCCCACCACATTTCACATTTTTATTTAATGCTGTTTTTGATATTATTATCATAAATAAACTCTTTCTATGACAAATATGAGAAAAACCGAATGAGTTAATTCACTATGGAGGGAATGATATTTGGATAGCTTTACTAATTTCTAGAAATAACAACATTCATAGAAGCATACTTTTTTTGCAGTCATATAATCACTATTGTCATAGTCTGTCTTTAGCAATTACTTTCAGGTCATTAATATTTTACTGTATGTTTTGCAGTTGTGTCACCAATAGAATTATTGAAAATCAGAAGCAATACTGCAGTTCACAAACAAACTCAAGTGTAGAAGATGCTTAACTAAAAATGTTAATTGGAACATTCACAGTGAAGCCAATCATATAATTGAAATCATTTTATGATATAGTCGAACTACACACTCTTATGCTTCACTTACTTGTCACTATTGTAGACCGGTTTCGAGAACAGTTGTTCTCATCATCAGTTCAAATCTCCGACTCAGTCGGAGATTTGAACTGATGATGAGAACAACTGTTCTCGAAACCGGTCTACAATAGTGACAAGTAAGTGAAGCATAAGAGTGTGTAGTTCGACTATATCATAAAATGATTTCAATTATAGAAGATGCTTGTTTTGATTGCATGATTCAATATTGTTCAATCATGATTTTGCTTATAGTTTCATTCTTTGATTCAGAACGCTAAAAGATCATTGGTTCATTTGAATAGTTTTCTTGATTATTAGTCTAATAAATTTTGAATATGCATGGCTATGACTGCTAAGGTTATACTTTTCTAGGAGCTGCATATTCCCTAATATGCTCAGTTATTTTCTTATAAGTTTTTTAATGTTCTTAAAAGCAAAATTATGTTCAGTTTTAGACATAATATATTGCAAAAAATGCCTTTTAAATATTTGCTTTCTTTTAAATACTGCATTGACCTAGTTAGCATTCTTTTATTTAACAGAAGATTTATTTTCATAATCACACAAGCAGTGTGCAAAATTCTCAAAAAATGTTTAATATTGCTTTGTATAGTCAAAACTATATTTCTATTTTCTTATGGTTTGAGCCCTAGGATTTATTTTTCTATTGGATAAGGAAGTTTAATAGATGAATGGAAGTTTCTAAAATAGCTTATATAGTATCCTATATATGAAGATGTAAGCCACACACACACACACACACACACACACACACACACTTGTCTTCTTGCCATAGAAGAACTCAACGAGTTCGAAATATAGCGATTTCAAGTGTGACTTTATCTTAGTGTTTTATCCTTTTAAAGCTTCTATAATTAATGTTAATTTGTTACATTGCTAATAGTGTTACTTTTATTTTATTTTTCTTTTATATTGTTTGCACTTCTGATGTTGCTTTTAACTTGGCTTACTAAGTTAAATTTGCTTTTGACTTCTTTACTATTTATCTATTATTCTTTTAATTTTATTTCGCACTTTTTCTGTGTTTTCTTTTACTTGTCTTCTTGCCATAGAAGAACTCAATGAGTTCGAAATATAGTGATTTCAAGTGTGACTTTATCTTAGCATTTTATCCTGTTAAACCTTCTATAATTTCTGTTAATTTCTATATATATTATTTTTAATGGTGTTTAAAGTAATTTTTACTACTATAGTGGATCTAGATGCTTTTATCATGCATATATGGAAGATACACTTCTCATTTGCCAATAATATTGAGATTATAGGAGTCTTCCAGAATATTTAAGCATTTTTGAAAATATATAACATTCTGGAGAAAAAAAACCGTCCTGAAGTTGGTAATTTATACTCATTTTGTGTTATAAATTCTAAACTATTTCTGTATTCTAAATGTTTAAGCATCATACCACTTTTTAAAATCCAAAGCAAGAGTGATTGGCTTCCCACCTGAGCTGGCAGTATGAGCATACACTAACTTCAGAATTATTTTCTATTAATTGTACTTCTAAAATACAGAATATTAGTGTTGTAAATTACTAAGTGAAAATTAAATTTATTGTAGGAAATACCACTTTTTAAATTAAATTGTTTATATTGTTTTAGGAAATTGTCGGTGGTCTCTGTGTGGGCACACTGCTCCAGTGAACTTCTTGCGACTTGATTCTATGGGGGGCTCATTTCTCTCTGCTGATTCTGTCTGTCGTGATAGATCACTACGCCTTTGGGACCTTACTAAAGGTGACTTGATACTTTTGGCTTACTTTTTTCATGTTTTCTGTAAGAAAATGTATTTATACTCTAGAATTCACTTTTTGATTTGAGTGTTTTAAATATAGAATAAGTATTTAAAATGATACACTATGGGTAACTTATTTACACACTTCACTCACTATATTTTCCTAAGTTGGAACAATGTTTCTGGAACCAGCGTTCCCATCCTCAGCCGTTGACCCCGTGGTTTCTGATGCTCGTGTTGGTTCCTTACAAGTTGTTATATGAACTGTGGTGTCCTCTGGTGGATCTGAAATGAATTTAGAAAGGTGATCCCATGGCGGAAGGTCAAAATTCATAGCGATTTTATGATATTTTAAGATGAAAATATTCTCCCAGGTGGCTAATTCAAATGGGCTCTTTATTTCTTTTAAAAGTTTTATATCTGGGTTTATTTCATGATTTTGGCTCCAATAATGATGTGCCACTGCCGATTTTTCCATCTGTTCAAATTTGATGTTTCTAAAATGTTCTTTCTTCCGAATTGTCAGATTTCTCTTGGTTTTTCCTATGTATTTCAAATTACAGTCTAAACATTATATGGCACATATTCCTGATTTCTTTCTATGGGTATCTTGTCTTTTAATTTTGAGTTAAGAGGTTCTTGATATTATATCTGTTGATTGGGGCTAGCTTTATATTGAATTTTTTGAAAACCTTTTCAAATTTGTAGTGTAGTTGTGGGTTATACGTGAATTTGCAATATCTTGTATTGACTTTAATTACTTCAAGAGTCAATGTCTCTCTTATGGTTTTCTCAAGTGTGTATTTGTTGATCCTTTTTATTAATGTCAAACTATTGAACACTGCATATTGGTGTGGTACTAGGTTGAAACCATTCTATTTTATGTAATTATCTGTATGTGTCAGTTTACGATATATTCCAAACTGTGTATTATTCTCTTTTCTGAATAGTTTTAAATCTAAGAATAGAAGCCATTCATCTTCCTTGATTTCTATAGTGAATTTAACAGATTTGTCTTGTAAGTTGAGTAGTTTGAGGGAATCACCTAAGTGTTTCTTCGGTACCATAGCAAATATTTCGTCTACGTATCTATGCCAGGTTTTGAATATCCAAGGAAAGGCTTTGGTGATGTGTGTTTCAAATGATCCCATGTATAATTCTGGTAATGTTGGTGATAATGGATTTCCCATTGCTAGACCTGTGATTTGTTGGCATATTTTACTATTGAAACTGAAGGCACTCTGTTGGATACATAGGTTTGTCAATTTAATAAAGTCTTCTGTTTCTTCATTTTGTAAACCAATATGTTAATAGCTTTTCTTTGGGGATGCTTGGGAATAAAGATTTTACATCAAACGAAACTAACTCATCCCCTGTAGAAATGGAGGTATGTTTGATTTTCTGTACCAGTTTATAAGAGTTTTTAATGTTTAGGCTATTGAATTTGGGGAGTGAAGAAAATTTCTGATTGAGCCACTTGGTTAATTCATAAGTGAGGGAATTTATTTGGTTGACTATTGGTCTCACACTATTGTCCGTCTTATGGATTTTTTGGGAGCACATAGAGTCTGGGGAGAATGGGGTTGTTTGTCTTATTTTTCGTTTTTGGGCATCTGGTATTGTTTTTATTTCTTTCAAAATTTTGTTGAAGTTATTTACTTATAAACTGAGAGGACTCTTATCTAATGTGATGTAATCTGATTCCTTTAATAAGTTTGCTACCCTATGTATATAATCCTCTTCAACTAGGATTGCAATTGTGTTACCTTTGTCTGCTTTTGTATAGACCATGGGTTTTGACTTAAAATGTTTAATGATGCTTTGGTAGTTGTTGGTTTTGTTCTGTTTGTTCGTCTTTAGTTTTTCTAAAATTTCGATACAGTTCTTTTTTATTATGTGTTTATCTATGTCTTTTAATGGGTGACATGCTATTTTGATATCTGCTACATAGTGTTCTATGGTTTTGGAGAAGTCTATACACATATTTAAACCTTTGTTGAGCAGCTGGATTTTTTCTTTCTTGCTTTTGACAGATTTACTACTCTATTTTCAGGAGGTTGCATCTTCGGTTTCAATATGGAACATTGTTCCAACTTAGGAAAATATAGTGAGGGGAGTGTGTAAATAAGTTACCCATAGTGTATCATTTTAAATATGATGACTTCACTGTAAATAGCTTCAAGAATTACGCATATAAATAGAATAAATAGTTTAAAAATTAAAGAAAAATAATATTAAAAATATTAGTTTAAAATTAAACTATCCTGAAACTTTTTATTAAACGGGAACATGTGCTTTTGTTTGTAAAGTTCTAAATGTGGCAATGTACAGACTTGGGATCACATAGATACTTTTCTTACCTATGCAGGTGAGGTGCTGTAATCCCTTTTGAATAAAGTTGCCTGAGAGAGCTATTTAGTACAGTAAACTGGGAACAATAAATATTTATAACTTATGAGTCCAGAAAGTATATGTGCCTAAAACTACATGACATTCTTTCTTTGGGCAGGGGAAATTTGAAATAAAATCCATAACTAAACAGCAGGATTCAAAATTAAATCCTAAGATAATTATAATCTACCTTTAATCTATAAGATCATAAAGGTGACTTGTTATATTTAACAGCTGCTTATTCCCCCCCCCCCCCATTTTCCTAGAAAATGATTCAGCTTTAACTAGTTCTCCTCTTTACATTGAACTTCTGTTTCTTTCTTTAAACAGCTTCAGACACTTCAGAGTTATATTATTTATATATGCTACTATATCTTATTCTCAAGTATCTCCTTTTGATTCCTTTAAGAAATATTTCATTTCTTGAGGAGAATTGCATTCTCTAGGTATCCAATTCATAATATGAAACTGCAGTACTTTTTCTAGTTCATTTCATCAGCATCATTTATACTGCTTTTTTATTTTTGCCTTTTTTTTTGCAGTTTAACATTTCTTTTTGTATGCCTTTAATATCTTATTCTAACTGCTGCAACTCTTCAAGACAATAAATGAAATTAATAAATGATGGTGCAAATGAGTCTGAAAAGAGTTACCTGGTGCTTGCTATTTCAGAAAGAGAAAAAAATTGGAGAAAACCACACCTAGACAGCTTGTCACCAGCAAAATTTGAAGGCAGTCCTGATACTTATCTTGTAGACCCAAAGTCATAGGTTCAAACCTGGGCAGGGTTGATAGCTATTTTTAGGGTGTAAAAATCCTAAGTATGGTTTCCTCTGGAAAGGAAATAAAGCTGTTGGTTCCATTTACAGCACATAAAAGAACCTCATGCCTGAAAGAAGCCTCTGAACAAAATTATTGGCTTTTTCATGCTCTGAATTGAATGGGATGCTAATGACTAGAGATGTTAAAGAGCATCCTTAAATAAATAAATATCAAAATTGAACCTGACATTTCCAGTAACAAGTAGATGTACCAGTGGAATTATAGTATGTAATAATTCATTTGAAGCCCAAAGGAAGAAAATTGCTGTCATTTTTCATCCATATTTCAATCTAGTAAATGTTGATTTATTGAGAGCACACAATTATTGAGAAAGTTATTTTTGTTAGCTCTATAAAGACTCATTTGTATAGTCATTTCACTATTAAAAGCATATAATGCAGGAAGTACTCTGATTTTGTCCTAATCAGTATATTTAATTGCTTAAAGGTGAATTGCTTGCTGTGTATACTCCTGAACGTCCTATAACATCCTGTGAGGTTACAAATCGAGGTCATATAGTGGTGTTAGCACTACGAGGGCGATCCAAAATCACAACTCTGCAGCTTCGAGGCCCTCAAACTAACAACACTGCTGCTAATAGCAGTCTTTGCTATGGCCATGCTGAAAACATGGGTAAAACATTTGACTTGCGAGAAGATGCTAAAGTTGCAGAGAGGTGACAGAAAAAGACTGAATCTTGTCTTCGAAATGGGTGAAATTTGAACTCTTATGGTGCAACTATTTTCATGAGTCCCTTGCTATACATTGGCTCAGATGTATAAGAAAAATTTTTGACTTGAATAAACATACATCCCTTCAGCCTTCTAAGATATATACATTGCTGTGTTAACACCCTGCATATCTTTCATTATTAACCCAAATCAAAACTCTCTGCTTTGTTTTTAAATCTGTTGCACTTTATCTTCCAAAATTAATTAGATTCATAAAATTAACCATTTGTAGCAGTACCTCCTGGAATTTCAAATGAATTCTACATGCAAAACAGCATAGAATACTCAGTTGCATTACATTTTGGCTTGTGCTGTTAATGCGCATGTTCAAAAGATTGCAAGTTCAAATTCAACCCTGGAAACCACATAAGAGTGTTCATTACTGTTAGAGACATAGCTATTATGTGAGATTCGTCATTGTTACTTAAATCTCTTTATGTTTTTATGAATGTCTTTTGTTTATTAAAGGCTATTGTTTAAATGGCCATATTTGGAATTTTTAGCATATTCTTCTTTATTAGAGCTGATAATATCTTATTTTACAAGGGTGATTCATAAATTAAGAATGCTAAGCTGTAAATATATTTATTGTTATAATCTTAAGAAAATTGAATGCATAACTGTAACCTACTTCTCCATTTAGTGCCTTGGACATTTAGGCACTTGTACCCCAAAACATTTTTTCTTACCATAAAAAGTGGCCACCTGTTGATTCAACCAGATTATAATAGCATCCTTAGTCCTTATCATTTTCAAATTGTTTTTCAATAAGGTGCTCCTTTTTCTTTGAAAATATGTGAAACTCTAACACTGCCAAATCTGGATTATGGGTGGATGATCGAAAGTTTCCCATTAAATTGCATCATACAGCAAATCTTTTGTCTTGTTGGCTGTATTCATGGAAGTATTGTTATGAAGAAGAACAATATCCTATGAGGACATGCCATTTTGGCAGTTCTGAATAGCCCAATGAAGATATCTTAGATAGAACAGTAAGCATCAGCTTACATGGTTGTGTTTCAGGACCTAAACAAATAAGTTCCCTTTACAAGCCAGAAAACACATTCCATGTGTTTCTGTGATGTATTTGATGTATCTGTTAATATGTATGCATGGCTTTGTTGGCAAGTGAACATGATGACATAATAATAATAATAATAATAATAATAATAATAATAATAATAATAATAATAATAATAATAATAATAATAATAATAATAATAATAATAATAATAATAATAATAACAACAACAACAACAACAACAATGTATTTACAGCCAATAGACTTCTAATACAAGTTTCTGATATTGTCAAGTGTTAGGTTACCAAAATTTAACTTAACAATTCACCATTGAATATAAACATCTATTTATGAACTGTCCATGTCCATGTGCAGAACTCCAATATCTGCCTGGCAAGTGAGTTGGTATTAGAACTCACTCATTTACATAATGATGATGGTGATGATGATGATGATGATGATGATGATGATGATGATGATGATGATGATGATGATAATAATAATAATAATAATAATAATAATAATAATAATAATAATAATAATAATAATAATAATAACCATAATGATGGTGATAAGGCAAAAAAATATATGTAGTTATGCTTTGTGCTTATAGTGAGCATTCATGACCCTACTTTGTAACATCCAAATTCTTGGTGACAGTTTCCTACACAACTTGGGGAGCACTTCTGGACATTGCACTTTGCTAATAATAAAGCATCTTGAATGATATGATCAACCATTTATTTCAATTCATCCATGATGACAGAGGGCCAACATGATCTCTGAGTATTTAACATTTTTTTAAACATCCTGACATTAGTCTCATTCATAATTCTTTTTCCAGAGACTGCAACAAGTCTCCAATAAATGTCAATAGGCCTAACATTTTCATTATTCAAAAACTTAAAAGCTGATAACACTTCACAATCAGTAATATTATCAATATATTTGTTTATTTTTAAAGACATCCACACTCTACAAATGAATTTTTACAGGCCACTAACTGCAGGCAAATGTCTACACCATACTGAAAACAGCTGATATGAAACTGACTGCAACAGTTGTCATACGCAAACATTTTTACATCCTTTACTTTATGAATCACCCTCATAATTAGTTAATAATAAAATCTGTATACAGCATGTATATGTAGAGAAAAGAAGTGCACAATGGTGGTACAAGATCAGAATTTACATTTGTTAAGAATGTTACAGAGTGAATGCTGTTGATATCTTGTTTTCCCTCATTTTATTCACATGCTTAGTAATACACTATACATCCTGATGCCTATCGATTTTCCGTTTTAAGGGTTAAATTTTTTAAAAAGCAATCTTTGCCTTGTGCAGCTATGAAGTCCCCAAAATAGTACAAGTTAAACAATAAATAGTTGAAAATAGGTTTCTACTTAGTTTCAGTTAGTGTTGCAGTTGTGATTTCAGAAATAGCCCAGTTGTGATTTCAGAAATAGCCTACCTAATTTTGAATGTTCCTGCAATCTAAATGTATTTTCTGATGTTTTTTTATTTTTCTAAAAGTAAAACTTTCTTCATAATGCCCTTATCTGGCAAGTCCCAATTTGCAATACTATATTGCATGGATACACAAATGCAGTGCTGGTCCCTGCATTAAGTTAGGAATATTTCTGTAATAGATTTATATATATGTATATGCATAAAGAGACTGAAATACTCATATATGGAAAAATTATAAACAAACAATTATGAGAAAATAATTGGTATAGAATTATTTATTTTTCAAGCCTTATTCCTGTTATAATTTTTTATAATTATGATTTTCATGATTGAATGTAGGATTTACTTATTTCTTTGTTTACAGGTAATATTGCAAAATTATGTTTTGTATAGCCTGAACCTAAGAATGCATGAAATGTTTGCATTACTGTATTGTAATGCAGAGCTAAGCAAAAAATGATAAGCTTATATTCTTTTTTCCTACTTATTTTTTCATGCAATGTACAAAAAATGAAATTTTAACAATGTTCATAAAGGAACTGTAGATGAGAAGCATCCATTAAGTTGAGAGCCAAATGATCTGCTGTAGAGCATGGAACACTTAAATGTAACACAGTAATGCAGTTATCTTTCAAAGAGAACATGAAAATTTTGAGGCTTTAAAACTGCCAAAGATCTGTATTATACAGATTAAGGAACATATCCCTTACTTTCTTATGTAATTTATTAAGATTATTAGGCATAATAATCAATTCTCCTTATTTTTTGTCTTAGGCATTCATTATATTTTCTTTAGCTGCATTTCTGCATGAATAAGACAGTTATATACCATGCTAGTAAACAGCTGCTTGGGTTCGAGATGACAAGATATCTATACCTTCTCAAATGTCTATTGTGTGTTGTTTAGTCAGAAAATAGCATTAAGTTATTTGAAACAAGTAATCCATGTTCTTCAGTTTCAGATAAGTTCTGCATTTTGTTATTCAAAGAAATTGTTGAGATACATGGTTAGCATAATATGCCAGAAGGGGAGGAGAGTGTAATTGATATGTATAATAATGCTATAAATTGTATTCTGTTGATGTTAGACGCTATTACCATTATTAGAAATAATGTTACTGAGAACACCTCTTTTTAGTACTGATACTTCTACAATTTTTAACAGTTAATATTTTCAGATACATGAGAAAAACTGCTTTGGTCCTAGTAATAAATAGCTTTACTGTATGATTTACGTATTTTACCACAGAATGAGACTATATGAACTGTTTTAGTGAAATATATTTTAGCCATGATGTGCATTAGAAAACTATGAATTAAGGCTACATGGAAAGCAGCTTAGATTATTGCTTGTGAATGAGCATGAATAATACACTGAATAAATCAATTAGTCTCAGAATTCCAATGTTAAAGGGAAAAATTGTTTATTACAGCTTTGAAAAGAACTGTGATCTCACTTCTTAACAATGATGAGTGCTCAAACATATTCTGCCATTTAGGAGATAAACACTATTTCCATCTCGGGGAAACTGAATGCAGTTTAATCTTAGTTTAATCTTTTTGGTGGCTGAAAGTAAATAAGGGTAATTAATCTTGTTGGGTGCTTTGGGGCATTCATTTCTAGAGACCATCTCTGGAATATAAAACTTGATCCGAATCAACACAGTAAAACATATGTAATTTCTCTATATAAAACCTATTTCAAACCAGTTAAAACCTCTTTCCCATGGGAAAATTTAAAATTCTAAAATGGTTAACATATTCAACACTCTCCAGCATTTCACTCTTTGAACTATTGAAATTCAGGACATGTTTCATGCACTGTCAATCACATTGTCAACTGATATGACTAACAGCTCATGTTGGAGTTGGAGGAGAGGCAGGTAACTGTAAGGGGCTCTGGTAATCTATGAAAGAACTTATACAGAATGTTATCTGCTTCCGAAACTTTGAAGTTCATAAGTCTGTGGTTTAACTGGTTTAAAATAGGTTTTATATAAAGAAATCTCTGGAATGTTAGAAAGAATGAGCAGTTATCTTATAACATACCAACAATTAGTATTATAATTTTTTAAACTTTTAAGGAAATATTTTGTATTTTAAAGAAATAATGCAGTTACCATTTGGGGTAGGGTTTTGCTTGGAAAGAAATGTTAATTATTTCTCCAGAATAAACAACAAATGGTTTACTTCATAGTTCTCAACCTTGAATGCATGTTTAAATTATAATTATGCTCAAAAATGTTCAGTTCTGCTCATCATTTTATGGGCAGCCTTTAAATCAAAGATTATTACAAAACTTAAAATTCGAAAGCCTTGAATTATTGCTTTCTAATTAATGTTCTAGGTAAAATAAAAGTATGCATTTATTTTTAAATCAAAATGTATACTTCAAAATGAGGGGAAAGAGCTTAAATCTTGGGCCGTATATATTGAATGTGTGTAAACAGTTATGGACATTAAGTAAAAATATTATTTCTATATATTACAATAATTAAAATTGACTTGGTTACATGTCCTACGATGTACAAATTAATTCAGAATGCATGTTTGACATTGAAGTTTTCAACTCTTAGGTGCAACATGAATATTAAGTATTATTTTATTGAATTGAAAACCAAGTATTCTGGAAAATGTTAATGGTAATAATATAAAAATAAACAAAATTTATTGATTTTTTTTATAATGTCTTATAAATGCAGTTTTCTTCCTTGATGTTATACATATGAAACTCAAAGCACATACTCTCCTGTCTTCTTAAGCATGAGCTTTGCAGACTATAGAATAGGTGACTATAAGACAAGTAACCCACAAGAAGGCCAGCATTAATGAATACAAAGCAAGATGGATTGTATATAGCATTTGTAAATTTTTTTCCTAAATCTAGTTTTTGCATATTTACTAATAGACTTCCCAAATAATTTAATTCAACATTTTCTAACAGATAATTTTGCCTTGTTCAATATAACAGGAACTCTCCCTCTCCTAGCTTAGATATTTATTGGCAGTTTCAATGTAAGCTGACTATTCTATGGATGTCATTTTCTGTTAGTTATTTATATATAGGATTATGCATAGTGAAGGAAATTTGATTTTTATAAATAAACTTAATAAATGTTGCATCTCAATGCAGCAGCAGAGAAACAGGCATAGATAGAAATAATAGTAATACTCAAATGAATGTCTGAAATTAAGTATTTTTTACATTATTTTCAATCTGCATGGCTAAAAGTAAGGGAGGGGAAACAATAAAAAATTACCTAACTATGACCTCAAAGCTCAGGAAAAGTAGCTAAGAAGAAGCTGTTTGGTTGCAATGTGGAAAAACTAACTGGCAAGAATTTTGAATCAATGATGCAGCACTAGAGAAAAGTAACAAAAAATACTCTATGAAATGGTAAATTCCCTCATTCTTCATAATCTTTTATTTAATCATCTGTTCCAGAATATAATTGTGTCATAAGTGGTAAACTTGTTATTTATTCAACCCTCAAGTGAAATTAGAAGTAGCCTAGGAATTTATCTTTAAAGATGATGTTATAATTTAAAATATCTATAGTGTAAAATGGTGCTTCTTAAAATGTATTAATATCATTCATTGTAATTATTTGATTATACTGGTGCTAGATCCACTTCACTTGTAAACAGTTTGGAAATAATCTTGGCATCGTCATCAATTGGCAATAGCTAAAAAATCTTTGTTCCCTAATGCACATGTACAGGTGAATGCACCCATACATACACAGAGACACATAAAATGTTATCAGCTAGGGAAGAGATGTCTGAGAAAATACTTAGACATAGGGGGAGGGAAGGGAATTGGTATGGTTGAACATACACTCCAGTTCACCCTGCTCTTAAACTATGAACATTGGTTTCATTTACTAATATATTCACTGCATTCATTCCCATGGAATAATGGTAATTGGATCAATGTTTTTAGTACTAAGTACTAAGTACAGTGGAGCTGCAGATCCCTCTTTCGTGCCTTAAGTGCTTCCCGGTCTACTCTTCAGTGCCTATAGCATACATACTCGTGCCATGTAGGAAGAAAATTTGTTAAAACATCACAGAAAAGCTGAATCAAATTCTGAATAGGAAACTAGAGTTGAGATGCTTTATTTTGTCATTTACATAAATTTATTTAGGTGCAGTGGGTCAGTGGTGCAGAATTAAAAGACATGAACAGGATGATTTAGTCAATGTTCAATCTTATTTTTTTTCCATGGAAAGTCATTTTGATAGATTGGCATCATTATGAGAGGAGCAGGGCACTTTTATTATGTGCATGAAGTTTACTAGACTTACTGGAGCTATCATTTGCTGACTGAGAGATAGGTGGCAACTGAGATAGTATTTCTGTGCAATACCACATTTTAAACAATGTATACAGTTTTTTTCACACTAACTCCATTCACTTACATAAATTTGGAACATATGTTCCATTGTCAACAGCTTCGTAAGTACACTTATTTGAACCACATTTTAATTTTCCAATTCTATTTTACCAAATCCAAAATCCCAAAGCATTTTTATAGATTGGACATTTTCTTGAATCTATTATCCTGAACCCATCTTCCTGAATACATATATTTTGCAAAATCCACTCTATGGATAGTACATCAGTCAATAATTAAAAAAACTGCTGAAAATATTTATGTATATTTTTATAGAAGCTTAAGACATAAACATTGTTTTGATGTTGCTGTGCATTTGAAAATTAAGAACTAAAACATTTACAAGTAAACATGACAGAACAGGAAAAAGTCAAAATGGACAACAAATCAACTATTTTAATATATGGGAAAAGAGAAACCAAATTATTATTGAATGGATATATTTATTATAAAAGTAAAAATGAAGTAGGAGGAAAAACTTACTGGGATTATAAGAAACTAAGGGAGAGTGCAATGCAAGAGCTTATATGGTGAGTCAAGGCACAAGAGTATGGGCTGTTAAAGGCAACATGGACACTTAGCAGTCTCATGCACCTAAAAGAGAAGAGCTGAAGCTGAAATTGTTAAAGCTAACTTGAAATGTATAGCAAATGAACATCCAGAACTAAGCCCTGCACAAATTTTGAGAAATTATTTTTGAGAAGTTCTTTCAGGGGTTTTAGCAATGTTACATAAATGTGGAAATTTGAATTAATTGAAGAAATGTACAAGTAGAGAAAAACAAAAAAAATCCAGTTAATAGAACAATGGTAATAAAATTTTGGGGATCCCAGGAGGGGGGGGGATAAGTTTAGAAATTCCTTCTTTTTGATAGCTTTGATAAATTTATAGGTGCTGAATATCATGCAATAGTATTCAGAGCATGCCAGAGTTTAAAAGCCACATTTGGTTCTTTGGTGGAACTTTCAGTGTGAATCCCAATATATTTACACAATTATTCTTAATAAAAGACTTGGCAAAGAAAATTTCTTGGAACTCTTGAAAGTTTTATTCTACTCCCAATAATTTTTCCCCTAACATCCAGTAAAAATCAGAAAGTATACAGAAGTTCTCAGAGAAACCTTGAATGCCCAAAGGCTCCACGTAAACATTATATACCCAGAAAGAGTATTGTGTGATTTTAAGAAAGGCATTATAAAAAGTGCTGCAGTAGTGCTGAATATGGCAAGAATATTTTGTTGCTTTTTATATTTATCTCAAACCCTAGCAAGCAGAAGATCTAGAATAGCAATACAACAATCCTGACAATTGAGATGTTAAAAGCTATTTACACATGCTTTGAGCTCTCACTTTTGTGCCAGTAAATGATATCCATGGACATAAATTAATGGGCAAGAAGCAGACGAACCAGAGCTCCAAGTTATGTGTCCAATTTGTGGAATCAGTATGAAATAACGCTGATGACCTGAGCTGTTAAAGAGCGTTCATAAATAAAAAAAAAAGTATGAAATAAATTAGCAAATTACTAACACACGAATAATGTGGGTGAGGACTGGCATAGCAACTTGCAGTCAGGAAACACAATTGAAGTATATTTGCAGCTGTGAAAAAACTATAGAAGGAAAAAAGTAACCGAGGCTATGGTACAACTGCGTAGCAATGTGTATGCACATCATAAAAAGCAATGGGCATCAATTCAAAACTGCATCCAGAAATCACCATGCAGTACAATGATTGTAAAGAGAAAGACATAAGGTTACATTATCTGAAATGCTTTTGGATACAATTTCTTATTGCAGATATCCTTTTTTAAAAATGTTCAAGAATACATGGCATAAAGTGCTCAATAATCACTGGTTTTTGATATTTTTTATATTATGTTATTGGTATCTGGAAATTTTGGTTTTGGGAAATTGGATTCAAAAGAAAGTCTTCAGAGAGAATTTGTATTCAGGAAAATGTCCAGGAATCATCATTTGCCTGGCTCCTTGCTCTCCAAACTTAGACTCATAGGACTTAAGCTTATTTCTGAAGCAAAAGCCACCAATGAAAGGTTCCCAAGAGGACATTAGATGTAATGCAATGGCAGATTTGAGAGCAATTCCAGCAGAGTCATTCCAGAGATGCTTTCTGATGGAATGCTTATTGTGTTAAAGGGGATTAGGAAAAGTTAGAACATTTTTTTCCAATGTAAGCTAAGATATTTTTCAGATAGACTTTACATATCTGTTTTTTAAACTTGTAAAGACCAAAAATGGTTTAAACAGAGAAATGTTTTCCCCATACCAATATCAGGAAACACAACATTCATTATTTAATTAAAAAAACAAAATTAGCTCATTCATTCTTTTGTTTATATATTACTGTTTACATAAAACATTTAATACTCAGTTACATAACTGGAATCTTGGAGTTTATAAATGTAAAGTTTCTCATACAAATGTGCATATTTTTCATTCTTTTTTCCACAATTACCTCTGTTCTAATTTATTTCCATGTTGTACAGAGGTGGCTACTATTATTAACTTTTCAATCTAATTTTATATACATATATTTTTAAATTTTTTAGTCCTGTTTTCCTCCCATTGGTATTATTGTACTAAATGTTTTCATTTCTTTGTGTTAAAAATAACCAGAAAAAACTTAATGGACATTTTGAAAAAAGACTATAACAATATCTGACTGGATTGCTATATATTTTGCAATCTTTGTATTTATCTGTTGTGGAATAATTTGATTTAATATTTTGCTTTTTGAACTTTCTATAGTGGTTTTATGTATTTGGGAACATTTTATTAACTATACCATTTTCCAGTAGTAGTGTTGTGGTCATGCTCATATTATTCTTTACAATTTTTTTAAACATATTTTTCAGGATATCCTATTTGCATATTTACTTGATTAAGCATTTTGAGTATCATGAGGTTATGTCTATAAATAATAATATTAATAATAATAATAATAATAATAATAATAATAATAATAATAATAATAAACTCACAATTAAGATTATTGCTTGTTTTCATACTAAAAGTGATCCAAAAATTTCAGGAGCTTATTTTACCAAGATTACCCAGTACCTATAGCAGCTTAGTATTCACAGAATCTGAACTACTATTTATAAAAATTGACTGCAAAGCCAATTTTAGTAGCCCCTCTAGACATATAATTTAACTTGATAACTTCACGTAGTTTAATGTTAAATATGAGATGGTGATAATTAATTATGTGGTAGAACTGAAGATTCATGGGGCAAAGGTGCAATAAATTCATTTGTCTCAGCTTTGGAAAAAGGGGAGATATGCTTTTTACTTTTGAAAAAATGCTGCTAAGTCTAATGTTCAAATGTGAGAAAGGATAATCTGCCATACTATCCTCAGATCTGAATTTCAAAATAATATATGCAGAGAAAACAAAGGCTGCAAATTTTAAGTAAAATTTATAAATATTGATTATCATGTTTTGGTTTCACACCTTTTACTGTGGCCAAAAAAATCAATATCACACACATGAATTCTCTGGTATGTTAAACATATGTAAAATGACTAGAGAGAGAGAGAATGTGAATCCCACCCCATATTCTTATTTATATTTAGTAAGACATTAAGTAAGAATGGAATCTGTTGTAGATACTGCAATAAGCCCAAAATATGTTCTCAACTAATGTTCATGAGGAGACTTGCTCAGAAACACAAAACACCATAAAATAAGGAAAAAAAGTGCAGCTGCATTTTCTCACAAATGCTTCTTCAAGGAAAAATATAAAATATCAAACATAAAATAAATAAATCTTGTTAAAGAAGCATAGAGGCTATTAAAATAGTTAATCAATTTTATTTAAAAGCATAATCATCCAAAACTGTTAAAGATCTAGGCATTTTGGCAATAAAAGGGTTATTGGCAAATAATTAGGAATTATCACATTTAAAACTTTATAGTATTTTTTTTAATTGTCTGTATCTTGCTTATAAAACATTTGCAACGTATAAACTCCATATTATTGTATACTGTTTTGAAATTGGGCAGCTTACAATTATAGGAAACTAAATAAACAAACAAATTAAAATTTGTGGTAATGTAAACCTCCGTGACTCATGTCCATTAAATTAGAATATGTTTGCCCTGGTTACATGTTTGAGTTATGTTGCTAGCCTGTAGCATAGAGAGAAGTGTGCAGCTAATCTTTATGTTCAAATATGCATTATTGTAATATGCAACAGTAGCATATGTTTGTTTTTTAGAAGTACGAGTTCAAGTTAGCACTTTTGTTAGTTGCTATTCGTTTTTTATTTTGCTTGCATTCTGTGTTTAGTGAGTAATCTGTGTAAACATCAGTGGTTTCTGTTAGTCCATGAACCTTATTTCTAAGGCTGTAAAACAGAGAACAATAACAGTGAAATGGAAAAAAGAATATCATTAATCTTAAGTGGAAAATACTGTAATCAATATTTACAGAATAGTCACTTTTTTATTATACCTAAGTGAATTTTATATTCTGCATGCAATGATAGATTAAACCTCTACATGCAGCTCTTCTGTTCACTTGTTTAGTAATATTTATTGTTAATATTAGGATTCATTCCTGCAATAAGAGTGCTAGAACTGCTCTCACTCCCCAACTATATCTATCTCTGTGCCTCTGATAAGCTATACAAATAGTCTTTAAGAATTTTGGCTTGAAGTAAAACATGTGTTTATGTAGTCAAATAAAATTGATGTATATAATGTGTCAAGTTACCATGTAAACCCACTCTCCAAAACATACAGCTTAATTATTTCTTTTTCTGTTGCTGTAAGGTAAACCACTGTTGATGTTTACAGAATGAAATGTGAAGGTGAGAATAAAGAAAAATATTGTTACAATGGGTGTTCATAAAATTGCTCTTATATAACTTTTACACTCCCAATCATGAAAACTTCTTTCCTTTGATGCAAGCCTTTGGAAGGCATAGGAAATGAATGTCAGGAAGTTTGAGCTATGACAGGTATATATTCTGTGGAAAATTTAAGTGGAATACAACATAATTATAATTTGCTTATATCAGCCCCTGTAGCAAATACATTTTTTCAAAAATATATGTAAAATAATGTTAAATAAAAGCAGAAGTTATTATTTGTGATTACTTTGATCAATTATTGTTAATTAACATTTAATTTACTTTTAATTAGTGATTTTCAGTTGCAAAAGTGTGTACTCAGATATCATAGTTATGCAAAATATTTTACAAAATTTTCAGAATTATCTTAAAATTTTCATATCATAATATAAGATTAAACATGTGGTAATAAAATATAACTAATAAAAGTTATATTGCATATTCCCTCTAGAAAAAGGAAATTGGTATAAAAAGGAATGAATGTTGGGTCTAAATTACTAAATAAAGTGCCACTAAAGTTACAATAACTTTTTAGAAGTGATATTATAGAAACAAAAATACATTATATGCCTGTGAAAATAAAATTAGTTATTAATGTAATGAGTATTGACATTAATCTAACTTAAATTACATGTAAAATTAAAATAGATTATAACATACTAGCCAAAAGGCTCATTTTTTTTTATCTATATCAGTTAACATTTTCATTCAAGAAAATAATTTAAAAGAAACAATGACAGAGATTAGCTTCATATAATCTGTAATATAGGTAGATTATATGCTATTTTATAGCTATTAAATTCATCATACTCTTAAAAGTATGATGTATTAAAGTTTAAATGAAATAAGTATATGCATACGCTTTAATATACTACCATTGATTTTACTGTGTATTATGTCAATAAAAAGTGGGCTTTTCATGTCAGTTAAGAAATTTTATTACTGAAGCCTTTAAAAAAATTATAAAACCAGTGATTGGGTCTCACAATACATGGGAAAATGATTCTGGAAGTCAGCACCTGAGCACACACCCTTCTGCTTATACCCACATGCACAAATGCACACACACAATTTGAAATGAAGAACATTAGCATTAACCAATGAACAGAAAGAGCTAAAGAACAAAATTAGAAGAATAGGTTTGGAATTTGAAAAATTGTGAGCATGTCCAAAAATGCTTGGGTACCTTTTCAAAGATGTTGAAAATGCTTATCATTTGCTGCAAGACAGATATTGTATCATCCAAAAGTTTTTGATTTACTATAGCAACTTCCAAAATTTATATTTCTTTTCATATGTTATTTTATATTCACCTATTGTCTGAGAATGAGATTTATAGACTCTGCCCTTAAGCTGCCCCACAAATAAAAATAGCTAGTAACTATTTTGTTTGCCAAACATTGGTGGTACCATAAATTGGAGGCATTGAACTGATGTGGTGTGGGCTTGATTACAAATTACCACATAAATGTAGATCCAAATAAATTATAACTTAAATTTAACATGATTGCCAATTGTTTAAATAAGAAATCTTTTCTTTATTTCCTTTAAAATGTTTTATTATGTGAAAATCTCATTAATAAAGTTTTTCTCAAGTCCTTTCTGTGATAGAAGACAAAACACAGCAGCAAAGACTAACATATGCATCTGCATGTAGAAAATAAAAAAATTATGTTTCATAGATCCCATTCTATTTCTGTGCTGCTATTATTTATATATCTTATTTCTGAGTAGCTATTTTAAAATTGTTAACTTGTGATATCAGTGTTTCAGTAAATAATGGTTTTTGAGGAATGTATTAGGGTCATCCGAATGGGGTGGACCATGGCCCTTGATGTCAACTAAAGGAGTGCCAAAATATTTGCATTATATTTGTTTCTTAGGAATTTTGTATTATTTTTCTCATAAAACTTCTAGCTGAGCATCTCTTTTTATAAATTACATTTTATAAATGTAATTAAAGTTAATTATATACTCGTATGTATTTTATACATGTGCATTTTATAAAACAGTTTTATAACATATGTTCCACAATAAATATCAAGATTCTCTACATTTCTTATTGACAAGACTGAAACAAGGTTCAAATTAATATCTGAATTTTCATTGAAATTTAGCCATTTTTTGTGTAATTATAGTCTCAAACTGGAACTCAGTTTATAGCATTATTGGTGTTTCTCATTCAAATGACAGAAGTAGCTGCATGTTGTTAGTTAGTTGGTATATTATAGTTTTCAGCTTGTTTGCTATTTGTGCAATTTTTGTAAATATAAAATGATGCCCAAACTGTTATAAAGATGAAATCTAATATGAAATTAAATTCAAAACAACATTATTTTATTCCGTAATTGACTGGCATTATCTTTCGGCAGTAGAGACTCATTCAAATTATTTTACACAGGAATTCACCAATAATTTATGGTAATTGCCAGATCTTTAATACATAAAATCAAAGTCTCTTAACTTACAAAGAATATTACTGTATAAAACATCTGATGAAAGTCATTGTAAATGGCCCGGATCTCTATGATTTTGCTGATTTTTCTTAAGCTTGTGGCAAGATGAGAGTGTAAGCTCACAACTAAAAGTGAATAAAACATACTGGGCTTTGCCATGTCCTAGGAACATTTATCAGCAATTAGGATATACAAATTGATACCTCTCTATAATGTTGATACTTCTGCAGAAGGCAAAGCTCAAGTGCAGAAATTGTTTGTAAGGATATCATTTTATTTATAGCATGGAAAAAATAGTACAATACATAAATAATGATAATTTTCAATAGCTTAGATATTTTTTATTGCTTACCTCTATAGAATTGTTATATCTTGTGTTCATTATCTCTCCTTATTGATAGCACAACAACAATGAAATAGGTATTCTGCATTCTTGGCAACATCTAAATTATATAATGTACATAAATCCATATTGAATAATTTCATCCTACTCGGATGGTATACTAAGCAATGATGGCCTGTCAGAATCCCAAATGTGGTTACAACAGCCTTATAATTCATGGTATGTAGGAATTTTCCTTTTATATTTCAGTTCATCCATTTTTTATCTTTTGATAAGTTTTGTTTTGACTTCTTATATTTTGATAAATGGGATTGTTGTGATATTTTGGTTCTCTTTTTCACTAAGTAATCAGCCCATTCTTTCCCCATTAATCAAATATGTGAAGGGATCCATTGTAATGCAATATGATTCTGTTTTCTGTTAAGCCTTGCAATAGTTTCCTGTTTTCTCTTTTGGATATGGTAGTTGATGCTATTGCTTCCATAGCTGCTTATTAGAGCTACTACTGTACTAAAGTTGTAGATTTTTTGTGATCAAATTTAGAAATCCAACCTCTTTAGTTTCTCCGTCAAAGGCTGATTTACCTCTGCCTATTAGTATATAGTGTTCAAAATCCTTCCTGTAAATTCCTGCTCCAGCATTTTCTTTGGTCTCTTATTTAGAACCACCAGTGTACCACCATTTTAGTTCAGGATGTCTTTAATTGCATGACTTCCACAGTACTCCTGTTACTATTCTAAGATTTTTTTATTTGTTCAATGAGTAATTTTTTATGCGCTGTTTGATGATACAACAATTACTTCTCTACTTTATTGTAGAACTAGCTTGACATAGGTCTTGGTGTTATTATTTCATCAGTGCTAGTCCATTATTTGTCTGCTAATATCTTTAGTATTACAGCATTCTTCTGTCTTTCTCAATCATTTTCTTGATTTGATGATTCCAACTTACTTCATTGTCCAGTACCACTTCAAGATACTTAGTACAATTGTTTTTATCAATATGTTCATTGTTCAATTGCAGTTGAAATTGTTCTGGTGCTAAAGGGAGAAGTACTGGGTACATGGTTTTGGTTTTTAAAGTTTTTATTTAAATATTTTCTTCTGACCATGGCTGTACAGAGTTCTTTCGATATCTAATATTTCAAGTATTGGTGGTTTTCTACTGCTGTTCTTTGATGCTGACTAAAAGAAGATCATAAGCATACATTGCACCCTTCACTCCTGGGATTTTTCTTACTCTTGTGCTCCGATTTTCTTTTCTTGTTTGTTTATTTATGAATGCTCTTTGACATCAGCTCATCAGCATCCTACTGAACTCAGAGCATGAAATGGTTGACAAATTTTACTCAGAGGCATATTCTTTCAGGCTTGAGGTTCTTTTTTGTGCTGTAAATGTACAACATGGGATCTATGGCTTTACTTCCCTTTGGAAGGAAGCCATACTTAGGGTTTTTACGCCAGAAAATATCCATCGATCCTGGCCGGGTTTGAACCCGCAATCTTGGGTTTAAGAGACATGTATGGTTACCACTATATCACCAGGACCGACTCAGATTGTTGACGTAGACATTAAAGCTTGTTGAGCTTCATACAGCTCCTTGAGCCAGGGCTATTTTGAGCTTCCTAAAATTTTACTGGTATTATTGTACCTAACTGAAATCATTCATTCGGCCAAAAATGTTTCTATTCTGTTCACTAATTTTGTTGCAACATTTAATTCCTGAAGCTTGATTAAAATTTTTCTCTTCCATACTCTGTCATATGTATTTTTAAAGTATACAAAGACAGTTAATGTACTATCATGTTTGTTGAAGGTTCCCTAATGTCTTGAGTTAACCAACTAGTCGGTGAACTCTGGATATGTATTCAACTTTCTCTGCAGACAGGATGTATTGAATTTCCAGAAACCAATTCAATTGACTCATAACCATGCATTCCATTGTCTTGATTAATACTGATGTTAGCCTGTCTTTGATTTGTTAGGTTTAGATATTAGGATTTACCTTGGACTATTCAGGGGAATATATTCTTTGTGGGTCCATTTATTATTATAGGTTTTCAAAGAATTGTTTTGTCCTTGGTTCAAGGTGCTTAATTAATTCTGGATATATTTTATCAGGCTCTGTTTGTTTTGAAGCTCTGAGTTTTTTAATTACTTCTTCCAATTCTTCAATTTTGAATTTTTCTTCAAAAAAATTATTAATCAGGAGTTCTTTCTGTTTTCTTGTTGTAATTTTTAAAAAATTTTCAATCCTGTTTTTTTTGTATTTTTAACTAAAATGGTGCAGAAGCTTTTAGCTATTTCGTTATCATCTGTAAGTTCTTTTTCATAATAAGTTACTTACTTATATTGGAATTGTTATATTTGTTAATTAACCTTATGAATATGTACAGTTATGTGGGTTCTGTTTGTTGTCCTGGTTTTCTAGGAATCATTAAAATTTACTTTTTTTCAATGATTGATTTGCAGTTTTTTATGCCACTGCTGCACCTTCATTCCTAGTATCTTGGTTTTTTTTCAACTTCATGGTGAAGCTTATCGCATTCTTTCTTCAGTTCATTTAACTTTTTTATCCAGAAGAGCTACACCTAGCTCATTGCTGTAGTTGAAAATACATTTTAGAGGGTAATGTTAAAATTACTTACCCTTATGTCAAAGAAGGCTCCAGTGGACTGCACTACTTTTGTGGCATTTTTCTCTGACATGTAGATCACAGCCCGAATTGCTCATAAGGCAAGGGGTTAAATGCTAATACTGCTGGTCCAACATTTTTGGTAACAAGAGTTTAGCAATTCTTTCTATCAAAAGATTTCTTTTCTTAGTGCAGATAATAAATGCCTGAAATAGAAACTGCAATAGTATCTATAAGCTACACAAAATTACAAACTGCTTGTGGTTCATGATTGTATCAATATATGTTCTAAAGTCCTAAAGGTGCATTGCTTGTGATTAAGATGGAAATGTTCACACAAGTTGCAGATGCTTGGCATCACCCCACATTAAGTCTGTTTCAGGATGCCAGATTTTGTTACAATAGCCAAATCATTCAATGGCCTCTCTTCCATTTCTGCCACTGCCAATTAGAGTACAAGCCATAAAATTTTGAAATTAATGAATCACAGCAGCACAATTCTTGAAGTGCCACACTGTAAGTGTTGAGTGAACTTGCCAATTCAAGAGAAAGTCATAAAATTACAGAAAATCTTGAGGTGGCTGTCTATAGTTTTCAAGAAAAACAAAAACAAACTACTAACAAAGTTCCAACAAAAGGAATAAAATAAAATAAAAGGAATAAAATTTTTAAAATAAAAATATATAACTAAAATTTTTAAAATAAAATTTTTAGTTATAACTCTAGCCTAATTATAAAACTATCAAACAGCTAGCAGATAACTTAAATTTTTAATATAAATGAAAGGACAGCTGTATGAGAACATGCCAAGCTACACTAGAATAAAATCATATAATAAACTTCCTGATAATATTAAAAATTGCAATGGATACTGTAAATTCAAGAAGGCTTGTTTCAATTCCTTATAGATAAGGTTTACTATGATAATGAAGAATATGTAAATTGTGAGTAACTATTATGTTATTGATATCATTGTATGATTTAGTTGAACTACACACTCTAATACTTCACTTACTTGTCATAATGTATGGAACCGGTTTCAAGAACATTTAGTTCTCATCATCAGCCAGGCTAAAGTTCAACTGTCGGATCATTCGTTCAGCTGTGGGAATGTATATTCTGCTCTGGTGGCAGTGTGATAAACTTGTAGTTTATGTTTTCATCTCCGGCAGTGTCGAAGTTCAGTAGACTGTATTTGTAGATGTAGATTTTCTCCCAGGTTGCTAGTTCCGTAGGTCCTTGTGCTGATTTGAATAATTTTGCTTTATTCATTATGTCGTGATTTTGTGTCCAAAAATGATATACTACTACTGATTTCTCTGTTTGCTTCCTTTAATCATGTGCCTATGTTTCTCTTTGTTTTTCCAATGTAGATTTTTTCACATTCTGCACAATTTATTTTGTAAATACCTGCTTTTTCCTCTTGTGGAATACTGTCATTAACATTATCTATCAATAAGTTTTTAACATTAAATCTATTAATCAGTGCCAACCTGATATTAAAATCTTTAAGAATATTCTGAAATTTTTTGTAGCCCATGGATAATATCTGAACTTTTTACAAATTAGCTTATCTTTTCTTGCTGAAAGTGTTTTGGTTCTTTGATACATTTTTGTCTCTTAAATTTATGCACCTTTTTGTGTACTAGTTCTTTTTAAAACCATTTTTAACTGCTGTTTCTTCTATTTGTTTGTATTTATTAAAATATTCTTCTTTGCTAATTTGTAGGTTAACTAGCTGGTGTGTTAAACTGTTGATAACTGCATGTTTGTGAGCTATGGAGTTAAAACTGTCAGCTTTGATGTGATTATCTGCAAGTGTATTCTTTCTGTGTATTCCAAATTCAAGATTTCCTTGACATTTCATTATTATAATATCTAAGAATGGCAACATGTTATCTGTTTCTGTTTTGTATGTAATACATCATTTACAGAAACAGATAACATGTTGCCAATGATATCAATTATAAGATTAGTTTCACTGTGCAAGTTCCAATTTACATTTTAATTATTATGTTACACAGTATTTGAGCATTATACTAGTAAATAGTATATATGTATATGTGTAGGGAAATATGATAGTTTATAATTGTAACTTCTAATTATAAATTTTGTTAATTTATATATTGACATAACTTAATTGTATACAAACCATATTAATGATATGAAATGAAATTTACTTAGACTGTGTAAGTCCTGCCTTTGTTTGGTTTTGTTATGTATACCTGAGTTTTTATAAATACTTAAAAGTTGCCTAATGCAAATAAAAGTATAGGTAGAATGTATGCACAAGGTAATTCTGCTGACATTCAGAAAGTCTCTCTAATTTTCTTTATGAACGTATCATCTTGAACTGCTATTGTGAATATAAGTAAGTTAAAGTTGAAAATATCCTGCAGAGGATACTCTGTCATTCATCATGTGATTCAGTAACAGAATGAAGATTAATTTTTGGGTTACTCCTTGGGAGTTGCATAATAATAATTCATTGATTTTGTTAAATCAATAAATTTAGAAATATTTCAGCAGGCTTTCAATATAATAAGAATATAAATCTATAAGGGATAATACAACAGAGTTATAGGAAGTGTAAATATAATACAAATAAAAGTGTAAATACAATAAAAATAAGAGTTTTAAAGAAAATAAAAGTGAGAAGTGTGAACTAAATAGAAGGATGAAAGTATAAATACAACATGGGCTTAGAAGTGTACATATAATATCTAGGAATAGGTACAAATGGAATTATAAAACAGCAAGTAATGTCCCATTGTATAAATAGAATAATGTAACCAGATTGTAGGGAAATGATATCTATGGCTGTTAAGAGGATGTAAAAAGCATGTAGTAACCGGTACGCATTCCTACCTCGGACATGGAATGTGAGTTTACTGTCTATCTCTCGTCACCGAACACATTTCTATTCAGCCTCATTCAGCATGTCAGTTCCTAGAATATGGAACTACTTCTAGGGTAATAACATATGCTGTGAAATAAAAATTTAATTATAATAATAAAAAAAACATACACACACACACACACACTGACTCATAAAAGAAGCAGTGAACAGCAAAGATCTGCCAGTGAATTATCACCTCATACTAAAATTTGAAGTTAGGAATGAGTTAAAAGAAGAAAGTCAGCAACTATGGGAAAAGAGTAGCAAATGACAATGAATGGAGCAACTACAAAATCATATTTTCCAGCTATAGCTTAAAGGTTAGAAAGCAATATCCTACTAAGCCCCAATATATTACAGCAATCCTCTCAGGATACGAGAAATTTAGAGCCTACTTTCATCACTTGAAAATATCAAAGGGCCCATCATGCATAGCTTGTAGGGTATACAAACAGTGGAACACATCTTGTGGGGTTGCAACATAATGAAGAAAGAGCAAGAAATATTCCTGAAAAGTGTAGGAAAAGAAACTAGGTGATGGCGAATAGACAATACTGAACTTGTTCTAAAATATAATAACAATTTTAAAAAATTTGTAAACAGTATTAATTTTGACAGTTTTCAAATTAATACAAACTGACCAATAGGGTAAAAAATGGGATTTAAATAATTCTAAAGAAGTCTACAGAAATGGCCAATGGTGTGAATTGTGAATAATATAACCTTTGAAATTTTACATGACTGCCTACTTGACTAAGAATGTTAATGAAATTAATGTAAAAACATTAATATGGTACCAATTTTGACAATCTTCAAAATATGACGATTAGGTTAGAATAAGAATGTAACAGTATAAAGAAATAGTAATAAGAATAACATGTAACAGTGGAATGATAGCAATGCATGCAGTATTACCAATTATGGTTATGCAGTAAATAAAGAAGATTAAAAAAAAACCACAAACATACAAAATGTTGATCACCTTCTGCCTCTGATCTTGATTTGTGCAAAACAAGTAATACAAATTTCACTAACAATCCCAAGATCAATTGAGAGTAACTGTAGGCATGTAATGAGTGCCTGGATGAGCTTCAATGCATCACAGGATGAAAGTTGAAATATTAACTCAAAGTAATATATAAATCTTTTCATTTGTTAGGATGCTTCCAATGCTAAATTTGAGTCATTCCAATAATATATTTTTGAGGAAGGTTCAGTTATGCTGGCCAGTACATTTGATTGCAATACACTGTCATACATCTCCTGACATTTCATTTTGCAGAGGCCTGTAAGTGCATGGCCCAGGTACTGCTCTCCTTGCTGATCCATTTTCAAAGGTGATTACTTTCTTTATGGTGCCAATTGAATGAATCTCCTGTTGGGGGAAGAAAATGGCAAACTTTCAAATTTGTAAATATAACATTTAATGTCGTGTAGGGACCAATACAGTGAAGCAACTATTATATTCTTAATTATATAGTGAGTCAATTTGATAATCTTATGTGGATGTGGATTCAATCCCACAGCACACAAACATGCACTTCTCAATAGTACATAGACTCATTAACATACCTATGAATGATTTTGAATACAACAAAGAATACTATTATATTATACAAACTGCAAAATTCAATGGGTATGACCAAGAAATTGTATATAAGAAAATCGAGAAATTCAAACAAAAGAAGAGGTTAAAGCAGGTTACAACATTGACAGCAATAAAAGAATCTACTATCTACATGAAATTCACTGTTTTGGGCCACCAAAAAATTCCAAAAAATACTCACTGAGTTTGGGATTACTTTGTCCCCAGTGAACAAATTTAGCCTAAAAAATCTGCTCAGTTCTGGTGATAATGATAGAATACCAGAGGAGAAGAAGTCAGGAATATACAAAATCAACCGTTCAAAATGTAACAAGGTATACACTGGAAAAACAAAAAAAAGCATTGGAATTAGGCTGAAGGAACACTAGAGAAACATCAGGTACAATCAGATAGAGAAATCAGTGGTTGCACATCACTTTTGGAGAGATAAACATGATATAGAAGTGGGAGTGGAATTATTGAAATGCGTAGATTGACTTGTTGAGCTGGGAATATGGGAAACAATTTATATAAAAAAATATGACAATAAGGTTGTGAACTTTAAGATCCAAACAGAAGATAAATTAATCCAGAAGTTCATAAAATGTCCACGAGAGCTACACCAAGTCCAGCCAACCAAGAACGAAGCCGACAGTCGACTTGCAACTGAGGATGCAGGCAAAAGCTAGTTTTGCATAATTAATAACATTTCAAATTTCTTTTACAGCACCCCTTACTTCTGATCCCATGACTGAGCAGTTATTTGTGTGGAACCGTAAATGCTACTTCTAGTTATTGCTTTACCACTGAGTTTTCTTTCAAAATTGTTAAGGTCATCACTGCTATGCAAATCCACATCCTTACCATATGTCAACTGTAAGAATCAGTAAGAATCAGATGAAATTCTCTCTTACCTGAATTTCAAAAATGTATCCTAGAGTTAACTGCTCAACAAGGAAACAAATCAAAAATGACAGCACACATTCCAAATTATAAATATTAATGTAATGACACATAAATATTAGCGCCAGAATGGTAGTGAGACCAATGTCTATTTATGGAGATAGTGAGATGCACAGGTTTTATGTGGGACATTCCGTATTATATATAAACATGTTTCATTCAGTTATGTTGAAAAAACAAGTTATCTTATATATTCATTATGTTATGCTGTAAAAGTGTGTTTCTGTAGGCAAATGGACCCAACACAAGCATTAGGGTAATTTTCCATCACACATTATGGAAAGATAATTTTGCTGATTGTCATTGCTAATGTACTGCGGGCTAGCCCACGGTATTATATATATATATATATATTTTTAAAAAGTTTTATGTAAATCAGTAGATGTATTTCGTCTTCTTATTGGCGCTATAGCTTGGGGTAAGCTTTAGCCTGCTGCGGTGACATCTGCTTCTTCTACCTCTGTCTTACGTCATTGATAGAAGGCAGTATTGCAGGGGGGAATATGATCAGCATGCAGACATCCTATCGGTCGCCAATTACGCGGGTCCCTAGATCGAAGAAAGTCACTTCTCCATCAGGCAGCTTCCCTATTATCCTCGCGAGGTTGGGTGGACTCCGTTCCAGGCCTCGCTAGCTCAGAAAAATGTCTAAACAGGTAGCGGGAATTGAACCAGGACCTCACAGTCAGCACTAGTGGTTAGCGTTGCGCTCACGAGTCCGTGAAATCCAGTTTTCTTTTTAACAGTATCTGTAATTTATCAATATGCCTGTACCTTTGTTGATTTGGTTTATTTATGGATGCGCTTTAACATCTCAGGTCTTCAGCGTTCCATTTTATTCAAGGCGCGAAACGGCCGACAAATTTTGCTCAGAGGCGTTTTCTTTCAGGCTCCAGGTTCTTTTTTGCACCGTACTGCGATACGTACTCACGGCTTTACTTTCCTTCCGAAGGAAGCCATAACTAGGATTGGTATGTCCGAAAGTTGGGATAGAACCCGCGATCTTGGGTTTAGGAGGCTAGTTGGTTACCACTAGACCACCGGGACCGACATTCTTATGCCAGAATATTCTCCATGAATACAGCTTAGGTTTTCAAAGAGCAACAGAATCCTGCGGAGGATATCCTGAACTTTCCAGATGTTTTATGCTCTCCGGAAGCCAGCTGCAGTTGTTGAAGTAGGCAATAGAACAAATCACCTTGGAATTGTTAAAGGAACTTTTGAGATTCAGGAATAGACGCAGCTCCTATAAGGTCAAAGGATTCTACAACAATCTTTATAACAGCATGTAGATAATCACTATAGCAGTTCACTTAACCGCCTGTGGTGCCTCAGAAATATAAACTGGCGTTAAACATCATTAAAAAAAACCGATCTATGTTTTCCACCTTGGCACTAGTTAGCACTGTTTTGGGGTCAATGGTGTATATGGCAGTTGCTTGTAATAATGCACATTTTGTCTGGCTTTAAGAAGCGTCCTTTTTTATGGTCGATATATCTGTTCCCTTCTGTAAACTTGTCTTTTTAACTTCGGCAACACATTACAGCCCATGAGGTAAACCTGTAAAATAGAGCATATTGAGCAGTTGCAGATTTGAGCATACATGCCGCAGTGTCAGTATCCTCTTGACTATTCAGGTGAAGCTAATGAAGCGTCACTTCACTTTTTTATTTATTTATTTATTTATTTATTCTTTTATTTCTTATTAGTTTAGTTCATTTTCTTCAGATTATTTTCGCATTCGTATTCAAGCATCTTCCCCCTACACCCCTCGTCATTCGCTGGGTTCGGAATGCTGGCAGCACGAGAGAAGTGAAAGCAGATACTGCTCATGGCTGTGATGTTCTGATTTTCACCATAAACAATTTTTTCCTTACAAACAGGACTATAAGAACTAGTTTCATCATGCTGCTAGTGCTAGTACCCGAGCTGCTGGCAGACTAGCAACAGCGGAGAGAGCCGAAGGTAGCGAGTTCTAGATAATAAACTTGACCTTACATGCAGGGCGGAAATCACTGGTCTGCTAGTGCTGCTGTTAGGAACTGACTTCTAGTACAGTACTAAGCTGCAACGGAGAGAGCCGAATTTCTCTCCCGAACGAAGAAGAAATAGTTGGAATGCACTACATTTTAGCACCTATATGCACATAAATGTATCACACGCTCAAATATATGTATCTGCATGGAAAACATGCGAAAAGTCTTGATAGAGCAACGCATACTTTAATGTCCTTTGTTAAAGAAAGCTGTTCGACAGGCTAATTGTGCTTACGAAAGGAAAACTTATGTCCAAAATAAAACACATACGCCACAGGCACAAAGAAAGCTTGAAAATAAACAAGGAAATCATTATTAGGGAAGATTGCGGTTGGAAAATCCTATCCTCGTCGAAAGGGACAGAGATGTATTTTGTGCAAAATAATGATTGAACTGTAAATACAAATTAATCTGCAGTGCATGTAACAGATGCATACAATGATATTGTTGCACGTGTGTTGATTCCAGTATTAAATGAAATATGTGCAAATACATACACAGAATAATTCAATTTCAGGTCCGCTATGAACATCCTGGTTATTCAGAAAATAATGACATAATAATAGACACTAAAGATGTTTCTATCCTCAACGGAAAGGAGGAAATACTTGCCCAAGTGAGCAAACAAGAAAGTCGTAACTGTTTTGTTCTCCTATTTGAACAAAATGATAAAATTGCTTGCGAGTTATTGGATTCCATTAAGGTAATTTCCACAACAATAGAACTTTAAGTTGTGAAGAAACACACTGCAACCTTAAAGGCAACATTAGCCGTTGTTCGCAATCAAAACGAACAAATATCCATGCCAAAAACTAAAAGAAATGTTCCAAAAGAGAAAATTATTCCACAGAGAATACTATTTGCTAAGGAATTAAAAAAAAAAAAAAAAAAAAAAAAAAATCTCATCGCATTTCTCTTGCGAAATCTGAGACAACGGAGGCTAATTTAATCGCTTTTTTTTCCTTTTTTTTTTTTTTTTTTTTTTTAGTGAGAAGGAAAAGAAACCACATCTCATCGCCTTCCCCTTGCAGAAACTGACACAACAGAGCTCATCATCGTCGTGCTTTCTTCCTTGCAAGATGAAACTACCGCCGCAACAGCCGTCTTAGTTCAGCCTGTTTTTGGGATTTGAACATCTTTTATAGCCTTAACACTCTGAGATAATGATAAACCTCCCTTTGGAGTTACATAATAGATCAAAAGGGATGGTCAGAAACACCAAAGATACTTTTAGAAAAATTAATTTGCATTTGGCGCTTGTTGAGACGTTCAATTTCCAACTTCAAGTATTTAATACCTCTTTTGCAGAACTGAATGCAACTAGTAGTCATCTATGTAAATACGTATAAAATTAAGGTCACCTAAGATGCCACATATAACGATGAAATGATTGAGGAACATTGCATAGACCAAAAGAAGATGGAGAAATTGATATAGTCCAAACGATGTAATCACTGCCGTTTTGGTATGTTTTTTGGGGCTACAGGAATATGATTGAATGGTATTAATAAGTCTTTCTTTTATAAGAGAAAGTGCATTTACCATGAAACTGCATTGAAATGTTGTAGATGAGAAATAGTAGGGGCTGTCCTGGCATTCAAAAGTCTGTAGTCCCCACGAGGTCTGCAACTGCCATTACTTTTTGGTATTAAGTGAACTGGATCACAAACTGCTGAATAGGCGACAGATTACCTTGTTGACCATTGACTGAAATTATCTGAAGGGAGGCGTCGAATTTTTGCTGCGATTGGTGGACAAGTTGTTAAATTGAGTGTTAAGCATGTAATATCAGTAGAGTAAGATAATTGTTCTTTCAATAATTTAGGGCACCTTGCAATTAGGTGGACATATTTATGTTGTAGGTCAATGGTACGGTTTGATTCTTCACTACTTTATTGAGCCCAACTTTCAAACAGATAGACTCGTTAGCTTGTCTAAAAGGCAGCAATTCTTAATTTCCAGCAGATCAAAGCGGCTAGGAAAGTCTGAACCGATGATTGGATATTTGACATCTGCTAGAACGAATGGCCAACAGAACTGTCTTCTTAATCCCAAATCCAGTTTCGTAAATCGTTCACCATAGGTGGCAATAGGTGCGTTATTTGCTGCTTAAAGTAGATGATCTGAAATAAACTCGTTTTTCTTAGGTGTTGGTGGTATCATTGAGATGTCAATGTTGTGTCAATCAAAAAACGAAAATGTGTCTCTCTCTCTCAGTGACAAATAGACGGAAAGATACCATACCCCTATCACTTTCCGCCATTTGCAGTGGTGGGACTGGAAGTTTTCATCTGCTAGTTACAAATGAATACGTAGACATACTTTGTTGACTTAACTCCATACCTGTAACGATACCAACATATTCCGATGCAGTATCATATCGTGGTGATTTTGAGCTATATTGTCTTCGGTGTCTTGATTCAGATCTGTTTCTTGACCTTAACTGCTATCGTGTATTTAAATTGCTGATTTTTTTTTAGTAAGTTCGTCCATTTGTTTCTCCAACCGAAATAAACGGTCACTGGAACTCAGCAGTGGCTGGTGTGAACTCATGTATAGGACAGGAGTTACGATGTTAAATATCGAATCTGTCGGCCATGGCACCTAACGTATCCAAGTCTTCAATTGGCTGCTGATGTAATACACGTATTAGAGCACATTCGACCCAAAAAAGTGTTTTATAGAAACTCACTACTATTGTTTTACTTGCCAGAGCATGAATTCAAATAGGCTAATTATTTTTTATTGCCTAACTCTAGGCCAGACAACAATTTCTTTGTCTTTTGACTCTTAGATTCCTCATCTTTAAACAGTATAGTCTTTAAGTCGGTATAAGGTATTAATGAAAGTGGATGTGAGATGAAATCAGCAATCTCTCAGTAATTTCACAATCCAGATAACCTATTGCATAGCAAAGGTTTGTATGTTCCTGAACAATTTTCGAAGTTGCAAATTGTGTCTCTACCAGGATAAAACAACACTGCGATGTTATTGCGCCAAAATGTTTGTAATTTAACCGCAACTCTTGCTATACCTATTATTTTCTTGGTCATTACTGGTATTGTCTTATAGGTTCTGTTTTCCTTCAGCTAAAACAGTTTGTGATTTATTTGTCCGGCTCTCGTAATTTATTGTTCTCGATCTGTAGTCTTAGCGGCAATATGTGTTACAGGACTTTGCAGGACACAGAGCCTACCGCAAATTTGTTACGTGATTTGTGAAATTTAAGCAATAAAACAAATCATAAGTCTTGCAGTTGCCACATTCATTATTTTAGTTGCTTATATTTACCGAATCACACCACTGAAGCCATGGTACACACACTCGCGCATAGGGAGAATTGGCTTACTGACGTCGGTGTGGTTATTATATGCTTTTCTGTAGTACTGTCCTTTACCAATGATATCGCAAGAAGGAAATAGAGGAGGCTGAGTAGGCTAAAGTCCGTGACAATTCACAAAGTCTGAACTCTAGACAACGAATATTTCATTATCAACCAGTCACAAATAAACATTGCTTCCTAGTTCCTAAGGTAACGTATAGTTCTCCGATCCTCGGTGTGCAATTGTAAATAGACAATCCAATAGAGAGTTGGCGTTGGACTCACTCCTTACAGCTAGGGTTACCAGATGATTTTGATAAAAATAAGGCAAAATCCCTAATTTTGCAAAACATTAGGAAAACTTGTTGTTCATACGTCCGAATCTTAAAGGTGGTTCATTCACACTTCCCCCAGCATACGAACCAATCTTGTATATAATCGGGAAGTCACAAAAATAAATGGTTTTGGTACATAAAAATGAAGGAAAAGCAAAGGGAAAGTTATTTATTCGCCGTAACATTGATAACTATAGAATGCAAAAACAATCAAATGTGTGAAAATAAAAGTTTGCAAATGGTATGTTTGTATCATTATAATACACTATTATGATAAATTATCCTTTCAGTAGTCTATTGGACAACTAAAATACAATGTCATAACGTGCACATAATACAAAAAACAGCCCTATAAATCATATGCAGATGTTTTTAACCTGAAGTTCACTAATGTCCCTATATTTACGCATCACTAAGATTTTTTAATTATACTATAATATTCCTTGCGCTCAGCTTGAAATGTATACATACTTGCAACTCTGACTGAAATAAGCCAGTTTTTTTCCAACAGAATCATACTAGCCAAATTGAAACTGCTAAAAGTTAAGAATCGGAAAAGTTGTTGCTAAAAGTAAATTTTATTTTTAGAAGTTTTAACGAAGGAAAATTAGGAAAAATTTTACTTAGGTCAGGAACTCTTATCACAAAACTTAAAAAAAATTCTGAAATCCGGCCAAAATCGGGAAACCTGGCAACTGTGTCTGCTCATGCCACCTTTAGCCGAATCCAGCAACTGTTGGCAACACTTGCGTTTGGAAGTAGTTGGCGATCGTTGTTCAAACATTCTCCGCATAGGAGCAGCACAATCAAGAAAATGCATTCAGCAGAGACTTTGGGTTATCTATGGCAAAGACTACCTGCCACTTTTCATAACAAGTTGGCAAAGCCACTTAAGCTCAAAGGGTTTAATAAAACAGGATTTGACGGATGTAACTTTTCAGACTCTATTTGGAAGCAAAGTTTGTTTTCAGAAACGAGTGCTAAATTAAAGGAACAAATATGCAAAAAAAAAAAAAAGGACAATACGGCATTTTTGACAACCACAGAGCATTTATTGTAAACTGTTAAATGGTATCCCATAAATAATACGCACGTCATGCAAGCTAGTTTTAGTTTTTATTGCAACTGAAAGTATATTAGGCCAACACTAATTTTTTTATAAACAATGTTGGTAATGTTACCAAACATTTATTTGTTAATTAAAAAAAATGAATGTTGGCTAGTGTTTCTGCTAATATTATGCTGCAATACTGAACAAAATATATTACTTGTAATTTAAAATTTTATTACTGGCAGAATAATGCACACAACCGCAAGTCTCATTATCACTAGAACACTAATTGGAAACACCAAATTCAAATTGACCGGCGAATTCGTCATTTGTTTCTGTGGTGCAGTAGCGCTACTAGGGAAAGCTTTTAGTATTGAACCTGGAACAAGCTCTAATGCATCGGCCATTAAAGCAGGCGCCATTTTATCTACTCTTGCTTCATGGTTCAACATGAGTGATTATTCAGCGGTTGCTCCGCCTACGAATTTTAGTCAAAGTTCAGCTTTTGCGGCTGCCCTTCAGCGTGCCAGACAGGTAAGTTCAAATGATAAATTTTGTTTATGTTAATGGCAAACTATGATGTAAATAAAACTAAGAGAACATGGTCCGGCTGCGAGCGGCACTCCATGTCATTTGGCGCCATACTCTAAATCTTCTAGTGGAAGGAAAACTAATGTTTTCTGCGTAATTATTGCGTTATGCATAGTTTCTGTTGAACTTTTTGTAATATTTGGGTATAAATAAAGGAAGAATGAAGGAATGAATTAAAAGGATTTTTCATGTCCGACCTTGGTAACTGCGCACAATGCCAGCGCCATCTCCGATATCTAGTTAGTTTTTACTTTTTTCTTTATACGTTTAATATGTGAAATTTTTGTTTCTTTCAGTATTAAATGCGTAAATATTAGATGAAAACTACCGGAAACCCAATATACTATTTTCTTTGTTTATGGATTTGGACATGTGGCAAGCTGTAATGCCATGCATAATTTTGAGGAAAAAGCCAATGGCATAGCTTGATAGCGTTTAGATGATGTATAGAAATACACATTCTATATTTGGGTATGTTTTATCGAAAAGGAAACTGAAGAAACAAACGTTTTAGGTTAATGCCTGCCACGACACTTATAGACAATGTAATATGCAAGGCACTAATAATACCTACCATGAAGCATAAAATCATTTTGAATGGGCTGATGCGAAATTTTAATTCCTAAATGGAGTATTCAACCATTTACAGTGATAAAATCACATAAGCTATAAGTAAGCGCAGTGATGTTACCCATGAGTCTATTTTATGGTAATTGCATGATTCCACTTCATTCTCTGTTAGATGTGGGTGCCAAAAGAACTTCTATCTCTTCGGCATTTTCTTGTGTGTGTAAGATAATTGAATCATTGATTTGAAAATGGAAACAAGTTCAGGGCCTATAGTTTTGAGGAAACATAAATTAATTATAAATTCCAAAGCTGGCTCCACTGAAAGTGATGTTCCACAGCAAACTTGTAGAACTTAACATTTGAGCTATTCATGGATCTCAATTTTGCATAAATCTGACTTACAGAGTACTTTTTATGCCCAAGACTTTTTTCCATTATAAAACAATTCTAACACTTGTGGAAGACAAAATGTTTTCATTTCAACATAATGTTGATTATCATTATAAAATACTTGCAAAAAATTATAACCTTATAGGCCTAGTCATCAAGACTGACATCAGTTGTGCATGAGAAATTTGCAAAAAATTATAACCTTATAGGCCTAGTCATCAAGACTGACTTCAGTTGGGAATGAGAAATTTATATGATAGAAGTACTGATGTTCATTTTTTATATATTGTACTATTTTTCAAACATCTTTGTTGATTGGAACACCAGCTATACCCGATACTTTTTTAGAAAGTAGTATCATCAATGAACTCATGTGCCTCAGAATTCAAAGTGGACTCTTGTGCAGTTAGATGAATGCAGGCTATGAAATACATTTAATGCACTTTCTTTATGATAGGGGTGCATATTTACCACATATACAACACACATTCATTTATATAATTTTTTTTTCATTTTAAACACTTTAAAAACCTGTTGTATGTGTAGTTCCCCCCCCCCCCCCTTCTGCTCAAAAGTGAATCTATTCCTATGCTGCTTGCAATTTTTCTATCATACAACTAAAGCTTATGGTTTCTGCTGCTAGATGGCACTACCATACAACCAAAGGTTATGATTTTTGTCGCTAAATGGCATTAGGCATGTCTCTCAAAAGGTGCTACTGTAGTTATAATAGTATTGCCACAATTACAGTGATTCATCCACTAATAATAAAGAAAAGTTATGTAATTACCTCAATTGCCAGGATAAACCTCTGCAGTTGCCACAATTACAGTGATTCATTCACTAATAATAAAGAAAAGTTATGTAATTACCTCAATTGCCAGGATAAACCTCTGCAGCATAAACAAGGAAGTGATGAAATCTTTCCTGTTGTGAGAAGTTGCACTTGAATGTGTATTTGCACATGTATGTAGCAAAGTGCACCTTTTTTCTCCCTAATATGGGAATGGAGAAATTGCTGTGCTTTGTTGAATGCTCCTTTATTTCAATGTTGTTGGTATGGACATTCATAGCACTCCCTGCAAACCTTTTCTGGTTTTCTTCATGCATTGTCCCATTTCTTGCACTGCACACAAATTCCACACTGATTAACTCTCAAGTGCCACTTTGCTTCAATATATGCTTACGGAAAGGAGCAAATCACTGGGTGCACTGGTTTCTAGGATTCACTAGAGGTTTGGTTATTGTATATTTTAATTTATTACAATTTTATTACTTTGATTGCTTTTTGCGCTATTTCAAATTTCCTGTTCTATAAAACTGCTAAAATAATGTTAGAATCCATGTTGCACATTATTTCCATCCAGGTTGGGGTGAGATCATCACAAATAGGAGCCTGTGGCTATGGAAGAAATATACCGCCTAGGAGGGTGGAAGGGTTAATAGTTAGTAGAGTGGTTTCCAGGACAAAAAATACAACTCTTTTATTACTATGAAATTATCCTGCTTTTAGCTTTTTGCCTGAAATATGTCGTTCCATGATTATTTCTTTCCATAAAACTTAGTTTTTTAGGTATGTTAATTCAATCTCATCACTTTTTAGCCCGTATTGATTTAGTGCACTTGAACTCCAAAGTGTCCTTTATTATATGCCAGATGCTTATATTTTGAGAGAACTCAGGATCACAATGAGGACCATGAAGATGAGGTATAGCTTTGGTTATCTTCTTAAAGTATATCAGCAACCATTTTTTAAGTCCATAACATCTTCTGACTTTACTAGTGTTGCTATGAAAGCATTTGGGCACCTCCTAGCTGATAATATTAGTGAAATATATTCATGCAGAGTATATACTTGATCATGACGTTGAACACTTTATGAAATTAAAGTTGCAGTCACATAGAAGAAAGAATGGCCTATTTCAGAAAAGTATTGGTGTATATTAAATGTCCCTGGTGTATATTAAATAACAATAAATTTGCAGAACTGTATGGTTTCTGTTTTGTGATGAAGGTAATCTTGCATCTGACCCTCTTTTGCCCTGACCTTCATGATATACAAAAGTGTGCAATGTCAAGACTTGATATGTATGCAAAATAAGTAAAGACAAAGTTTTTGCTGGTAAAACATCTTGTATAAACAAAGATAGAAGTTGGATATTCAATAGGTAATTCCAAATTATGGATGCAACACAAGTTTTGAAATGTTTAACATGACATTAATACGAAATCACTCAAATTTCACTAATTTTGTTCCCCTTACTTGGACATGTTTCAAAGGCATTTGCCTCCATCTTCAGCCTGGTCCCACTGGCCGCTTCCCAGTGTGGTATTAAGATGTCACTCTGTGACTTTCATAAACTTATGGATGAGGTGACTCTTGTTTGGGAGATCAAAGTTAACCAAACAAGTTACCTCATTAATAAGTTTGTTACCTCCATGGGTGGTCGAGGTCGTTAAGGTGCGGACTCGTGAGCGTGAGGTCTAGGGTTAGAAGTTTGTCAGAACTAAGGTTTTTTCCAGGGTTTCCTCAGTCCTCAAAAATGGAAATGCCAGGGGGGGGCTTATGCCTGGAACGTTTTCATCCTTAATGAATATTCAAAATGATTTATATTTATATGCTTATAATCTATTAAACCATACTTTCGTGGAATATGCTTTTATATTCAATGTTTAATACTCTATTGGAACACAGCAATATACAATACAGCAGATACAACTTTTTTTTTTTGAATGGTGTTTAATGCCTGTTTTTACTACAGATGGTGACACTGACGATACATGAGATGTTGGGAAAGGATTTTTTTTTAAGGAAGGAAACGTTCCAGGGCTAAGTTTAGGGTACCTCCCCGGCATTTGCCATTTATGAGGACTGAGAAAAACCTGGAAAAAACCTGTCGGAAAGGATGGTTCTGGCAGGATTCAAACCCCAGACCTCCTGTTCATGAGTGCCTTTATGACCTCGGCCACCCGTGGTAATGATGCAACAGTAACAGCCACAGAAACTACACAATAAAATTGCATGTTGCATATGGTTGAATAGTTCTTGAAAGGTTACATTCTTACTGGAAAACTGTAAGTTATCTGTTCAAAAAAATTTATGGAGTCTGTGGATATGGTGTAAATATCTAAGAGATTTATGCAATTGGGCCCCAATAAGTGGTCATTTTTGAGAATATATTGCCTTATTTGTTTTTAGTTTCCCAGAACTGCCATTAGAGGGTATGCAGATAGCATGTAGAGAACCACCAGAATCAAAACACAAATCTTTATCATTATATAGCAGAATTGCAAGGTTAAGCAAGCTCCATGGCATAACAACACATAATCATTGATACTACAGTTGTGTGTAGATGTATACCCTTAATCACGGATGTTGCAATTGTGGTGTTTAGTTGCGTATCCTTATAAAAATGTAAAAGCACCAATATCACAAACATATAAGCACTTGAGTTGGATTAATTGTATGTCACACGGTACTATCTCTTCAACTAAGTCTGGTCTCATAATCGTACAAGTGTATTAGTATAAGTTCTAAAATTAAGCACATTTGCAAAGTATTAATAAAAAGTTACAAATGACATAATAGCTGGATGGAGGTATATCTATTTGCCACCTTGAACTAGGTTATGTCCACTCTGTAGTAATACATTTGCATTCTCTAATGTTCATAATGGATTATTGACATTCCAGCTATTTGGGTTTTGTATTTTATCTCAGAAATAATGATGATTTAAATACTTTATTGTGCATTTATCAATATTCAATTGTAATAGTTCACTTGTAGAGAAGATGATTGCTTATGGTTACATAATATTAATTTAAATCAAGATGGCAGAAGAATTGAGCTTCCCAATTTGCTGTCATTTATTTAATTTATAATTATATAAATAAGTTCATATTGGTTGGCACTGGTGGCAGTTATACTCAGAGAAACTACCACCATTTTCAAATAATATCCCCGGGTTTGATAAACACAAGACAGATATAGCTCCACAACTCCTGAAAGTAGCAGTGCTTGAAATGATAGCTACATTATATCCAACACTAGAATGCCTACATGTTTATACAGATGGCTCAGCTATTGATGAATGCACGGGAGCAGGATTTTTCTCATATATTGGCAGAGGAGCCTTCCCTGTGGGAAGAATGAGAACTAATTTTAATGGCGAAGTAGCAGCCATAAATGAAGTGGCCAATACACTGATTTCTCTGAATGTCAAACAAAAGGTAGTCTTCCTGTCTGATTCCACCTCTGCACACTAAGTATTGGGCTCCCCAGAGCTGCAACAAGAAGACAAATTAGTAATTCAGTGTAAAGGAAGACTATTGAGGCTGCAAGCATTAACTGAGATCCACTTACAATGGGTCCCTGGTCACTGCGACATCAGCATAAGCGAAGAGGCTGACAGATTGGCAAAGGAAACATGCACAATGAATCAACTTTCACTCCCTTCTACCCATGCCATTGTATGTAATGTAATTTCAAACAGTATAAAGGAGGTCGTCACGGACTCCTAGAGGGCAGCAGCAGTTGGTAAAAAATGGAAACTGATTGTATCAAAACCTATCCCCATCAATCTGCCCCACGAAGTGGCTGTGGCCACCTTCAGGATGGCTACAGGCTACGATTACCTACAAAGACATTTGCACAGAATTGGCATGGTGGACTCTGCAATCTGCCCCCTCTGCTCAAAGAGGAAGGAACAGCTGATCATCTTCTACACTGTAGAGCACTTCAGAGCAACCCAAGAGAAGACACATTAGAAGGACTAGCACGGATGTACTGGGTGGCATGTTGTCAAATGGTTGACCAGCCAAGAACGACTGTTGACTGAAGAAGAAATTGTTTGGCAATTAAATTTTCATTAGAAGCAAAAAATTATGAAAATAGGATCAAAAGAGAATGAGGAATGGAAAGAAATTATTTTCATGGCATGTAGGAAGAGCCTTAAAAATGCTTGGATTGAAATATGCATTTGAAATGAGAAATTCCAGTATTAGTCAACACATAACTTTTTCATTATACGCAAATATGAATTATTCTTGCTTTATACACATTCTTACTCTCTTCATTATCACTTTTGCTAATCTTTCACTTATTTAGGATAACCAATTCTCAGAATTATTAAAATGACATTAAAATTTGCACTAACATTTGAAGTCACCAATATTTCTAGTACAGAAACCTCTACAAGTTGCAAGTGCACAACTAATATAAAGGTGGGTTCACATTGGGTACTTTTTGTAAAGAACTTGTATTCCAAACATGTTCTGGTTGGTGTGGAACAAGTTCCTTCATTAAATAAATAGATTGTACTGACGAAGTTGAAGACAATGGAGTGGTAATATATTAACACTAATGTATTCAACATGTTCACACTAACTCCACCTAACACTAATGTCTTAGTGTTATGTAAGTAAAGTTAGTGTGAATATTTTGAATACATTAATGTGGGATATAAATTCCTTTATGTCTCATACAAATGAATGAGTTCTATATGTATAGTACGAATTTCCATGTATTGCTAGACCAGTAAAAATTCTTATTCTGTGATCTGATCATGTGCACATTGACTCAGTTGATGGCAATCTTTTTTCTTTCATAAACAATAGAGTACTCAATAACAAAAATATTATACTAAATAGAAGAAATAGAATTGAGATATATTTGGGATCCTCAAAATAAATATCAGAGACAGGAACACACAGAAAGATTCTTTGCGTGAAGTTGCTTCTGCCCTCAAAGTTGAGGTCGAAGTGGAAAAAAGGTACATATGATGATCTTCAAGATCAGGTGGAAACGAAATGTATGAATCTAAATGGACCTATTTTGTACACCTCAACTTCCTGAATGACTTAAATAAAGCCAAATAAAGCCAGTTTTAACACAGTCAACAGACATGGCGGCAAATTAAGTATAATATTGCATTATCTTATCCTTTTATTATATTATTTATTGTACAGAAGTGAAGTGAGAATGATATATTTAATTTACTGTGAATACAGTAGCCAATGTTTGTTCATGCTACTTTATCCTACCATTCAACCTTGCTCCTTTCACTTGAAAATAGGATGCAAATTCTACTCTGACATTTCTTTACATTTTGTAGTGATTTGCAACCAGTTTTTTTGTAAAACTAAAAGAACATTATTACATTTTTCCTCCATGATACTCGGTTGAATATTCGACAGCTCTGTAGGCATCTTCATCAAAAGAGCTAGGGGGTTAATATATTTTCTTAGCAGATGTATTTTTAAATAGGTAGTTATGCAAGTATACATATGCTAATGTAACAGCAGCAGTTTTCTGTGGTGCTAAGATTCATAGTCTTTTGTAACACACAAAAAACAGATGTTAGAATTACAAACACATTTTCTACTATTATTCTTGTTCTGCTTAACAGATAATTATATATTCATTCAATCTTGTTTTACAACTTTCTGGATATGGTTTCATTAAATTTTCTGCTAATGTAAATGCATCATTGGCAACAAAAACAAATGGTGTAGTCTACTCTCTTCCAGACAGGTTGTAGTTCAGGAATGATTAACATTTTATTTTTAAGATAGTGCTAGAGAAATGAGTGATTTAAAACCCTGCCATCAGAATCTTGGACTTGAATTCCAATATTTACATGTATAAACTGATAGTAAGCATTAACTATGACAGCAGTACAATGCTAAAGGTGCCTTTCAACAAACTTCTGCCATGAGGAGGCTGAATAATATGTACGTGTTTACCGTACATGGACCTACTACAATGTGGAAAATTACACTGGAAATCAAATGCATTTGCTGTTTCTTTCCATTCTAGTTCATTACTAGGTATCTGAAGAAATTAAAATACAACAAAAATAATTGTATAATAAAATAAAATGGCATCGACAACAATTCTAAAGCTTTTTAATTTAATTTTACTATACAGTATTTACGGGAATCGTCAATGAGAGTGGTATGACAACAGAACTGAGCGAAATATTCCAGAAAAATTACATTCTGGAGGAACACGTTTTTGAATCAGGACCTAGCACTTTAAGCAGACAGACTTTAACTCCTGAACAACCAAGTAAAAAGAATAAATATTATAAATCATAGTCAAATGAAGCAGTTTTCATGTTACACAAAATTAATGTAGAGACCGGACTGGGAAAAGATTCACATAGCGTATTTGGCCAGTTCATTGCTCATGAACTAGGTTCTGTAAAGAGCCAAAAAATATATTGATGTTGAAGAAAATCCAAGATGCAATTTATGAAATTACATTATCAGAGCTATAGTTTCCTGTGTTACAAACAAATTTCGTTCCTCATTCATTTAAGAACTTTTGAAAAATAAGACATTTTTAAAAAAATTGTGATGGAACTCGCACAGTGAAGCTTGTTAATGTAAATTATAATTAATCTGTCGTCTAACATACTCTTATGCTTCACTTTTAAATATGGTGGGACTGGTTTCGAAGAGACATCCTCTCCATCTTCAACCAAAGTGACGACTGGTATGAGAAACTAACATCTATGAGAACCTGTGACTCCGTCCTGGTGGTGTTTTTTCTTTATAAACTGGAAATTGGTGTTACATTCTCCTATAATGTCCAAATTCATAAGATGATCTATATGTTTATGAATGTAAATCTTCTCCCATATGTCCAATACGTCCGTGTGCTTTTTAAGTAACTTTATTTCTCTTTTTATGTCGTGATTATCTTTCCAAAAATGGTGTACCACTGCTGACCTATCAATCAGTTTGTACTTAACGTTCCTGAGATGTTCTTTTAGTCGTGTTCCTATGTTCCTTTTAGTTTTTCCAATGTATACCTTATCACATTCTTTACATGTTATGTTGTAAATGCCTGACTTTATTCTCCAGTGGAATGTTATTGAAACTATTGTCCACTAAAACATTTTCCGGGGTGTATCTGTTAACAGGTGCCAATTTAATGTTAATATCTTTAAAATATTTTGGGAACTTATTCATAGCTACCAGATTGTAGGTGAATTTTTAAAAACTGGTCTCTCTTTTTCAGTTAATAGTTAATTCTTGATTAATTTCTTCTTTAGGAATCTAAGTTTTTTGTTCACTAAATTTTTGTTAAAACCATTTATAATGGCAATCTCTTGTGTGTTCTCAAATTCTTTTTGGTACTCCTCTTTACTGATTGGTAACCCATTTGATTTTATATAGTTATCTGTGTGCGTATTCTTTCTATAGATTCCAAATTCTAAATTTCCATGATTATTATTAATTTTCATATTTAAAATCTTACTAACATTTGTGTAAACCAGTCATATATACCAGTCGTCATGTTGGTTGAAGATGGAGAGGATGTCTCTTCGAAACCGGTCCCACCGTAATTAAAAGTGAAGCATAAGAGAGTGTTAGAGGACAGATTAATTATAATTCTTTCCTCATATTTATATAGACTTGGGTAAAATTGCTGAATTGGCACATTAGCCTTAAAAATGTGTACACAGAGTGATTGTGCTTGTATCAAATTGGGAATGATTATGAAGCAGTTTTTAACCTTTTTGGTATAAAAGAAAGTGCTGTTGTTTACAAAGTTGTTGAGCCCCCCCCCCTCCCCCCAAGTTGAGCTTTTTCAGGTTAATTTTTTGACAAGGGATTTTTTTCTGGCTATAATTCCTCTTGGAAACATATTTCAGTTCAAATTTAAATCATGCAACATAAGAGTACTTTTCTTGGCTGATTTGTGTAACAATCCTGTGCTTAAATAATCTTAAAAATTGTTCATGATTTTGTGGTGAAACTTCACTAACTGATTAATATACAGGCACACTAATCTAGACCTAACCTCAAGCAAGTCTAGAAACAGAAGGATCCAATGGGTTATTGCTACATTTTTAACATTCCCTTATTTCTGTAGTATCATTCCCCATCATTTATGCCTAACTTTGCACTTATCACATATATCACACCCCATATCATAATATATAGTATCACTCATCAAATGGAAAAGTTAGGCAAGACATCAGATTTGTATGCACTAAAATATCTAAAATGTGCATGCATGCTGGCAAAATTTTTAAAATATGCTCTATAATTTTGAAAATATGCACCAAACATGCAGTAAAAATGTTAACTTTAAACTTATACATTTTGGTACTTACATTCACCCTTAGACATTCTGGTTGTTGTAATTTCTTTTGCAGTATGCAATGATCACTTGCTCCAAATGCTAAGGTGTAAGTTTATGATGCTTATCAGTTAATACAAGTTTGTATGCTTAGAAAGATCTCTCAATATCTACAGATGTTATTGGGCAAATTTTGAAAGCACCTACTAATTGGGGAAATTTCTTCAGGAAGCGCTATGTTTTCACCTTCTAAGATAGTTAATCACAGAACTTTAATGTCAGGATTTCTATTTAGAACACTGCACAATTACCGCTTAATTTTCCTACATACTTTAAAGGAGCACTCTTAAGTTTACTCTGGCCCTTATTTTAATAAAGATTCATGTAAAGACAAACTAGATTGAGTTTTTTTATGTGGTTTCAGCTATATCTTTAAATCTAATCTTTAATTACAGCCAAATTCCTTTGCAAATACTTAATATTAAAAATACTTGAAAACATTGGATTCAGTGTACCCCAACTGGTAAATATTGGCTCAAGGAATGATGTCAGGTTTGTAAATTTTTCTATGTAAATACTAACTCTGGATGGGACTTTAGCAAAAATATTCTTTGTACTGGATATTCAACTTTTCACGTCTGGATAACTTTCCCATGTGGCTTCTGCTACTCTTTGAAGTGAGTGCACAATACATATAAAATGAATGAGTTAAAAGAATTTTTAATGCCAAAGCAGCTCTTAATATGTAAGTGCAGAACCCAAAATTTGTGTTTGCCGACTCCTTCTGGCCAAACTAATTTCAGATGTCATTCACAAAGCATGCAATGGGAGAATTATTTGTTTTTTCTAAAACACTGCAAGCAGTCAAGTATGATTTTCCTGACTCATCTTCATATAGTTTTCCTACAAAAGTTTTCCACATGGTCACAATCATCTGTATTTCATCTACTACCCTGTACACAAGAGAGTCTTTACATGGTCCGGAATTGCAAAATTGTTGAATGGTAACAGATAATTTTTTCTTAGGGTAAATTCATCAGGAATGGCATTATAATTATTTTTCCAAGGAACCTGCAAAATTTTTGGTTACTGAGTGTATTCAAGGTATGTTTATGGCTATAAGAGCTTCACATAAATCACTGTAAAATAATTCTTTCATAAATTTTAAGGAACTTGTGTCAGTAGTGTTTGTTTGGATGTATTTTTTTTGTCTTATTTATTTGCAATGTGCCGAGTTAACAGAAATTTTTTATTAAGTGTAATTTGTTTATTGCATATGACATTGTAAATAACTTTATTTAGCAAAATCAGGCTTACCACATTCTTTAAACCACAGTTTTAAAAGCAAACTACTAGACAGCTTTTCTTTTGGCATTATAATACAAACTTGAGCTTCAGCTGCATGGTGATGCAATGTAGATAAGGAAAATTGAATGAGGAATTCCCCAGTAAGTTTGCACTTGAAAGGCTCCTTAGGGGTGTCTCTATAGTAAGGACTTTGTCACTAATGTGTTTAAATATTAATTTTAAAATTAAAACTTCAAAAATATGTGTACTATTTGCTGGATGCATGGAAAAATGTTTAAATATGCAGCTACATTGGAAATATGCAATTATGGGCACTGTAAAACTTTACATACAAGCACAGAAGAACATGAAACTTATTGCTAAAACCCATATCATAAGTAAAAACAAACTAAATATGTCTTTGCACATAAATTTGATGTCTAGTTATGACAGGCCATTGTATGAATTTTCTCAATATAATAATTATGAAATAGTTCCTAATGTATTATAATGCTTTTTTATGCTCAATTTTTCATTTTTTTTATAAACACGTATTCTGTAAACACTATTTTTTTTGAAAAAAAATATTAAACAGTTTCTGTATAACAATTGGTAGTACTATACTTAATTTTCCAATTGTCACATCTATCACAAACATATCACATCTATTTCAAAAGTTAAAAATTTTTTATCAATCTTTTAGTCTTTGTAAAATTGTTGTCAGCGATTGCCCTAATTCTTCTAGTGTCCATAGCAGTTACAGTGATTACAAAATCTTGTCACAATTCACAGGAAATTTGTGTATATTCCAAACAGGCTTAGCAGTTCAAGCACACAGTTTATGTAATAAATAATGAAATAAATTTAAATGTCTCCTGAAAATGTTACATGAAAATTTAAAACAAAGCACAAAGATTTCTGTCCTCTAAATATATTAATTTATTTTACCTTTTCAACCTATAATTATAATTTTTACATTAGCATGTATTATATCCATCACTTGCGGGATGCATGTAAAGACACATGTGAAAATATGGCAATTGCAACGTGTCATTGCAGCTCAAGCAATTATGAAATTCTTTTTTTTTTCAATGTACAATTTTATATTCTGGATTGTATAAGGAAAATTATACATTAATTTCTTAATAATTTCAATTTGAAAAAATATGTTCTTCCTATTTTTGTGTATTTATTTCAGCAGAGTCACTTGATTATTCTTTTGTAGGTTTTTTAAAAGAGTTATTGCTCATTTTAAAATCCTAATACATTAAATATATTTGAATGTGTTACTATTGTTTCATCTATTTCTGTGTCTCTAGTTCTTATTTTATACTATTCATGAGAAGAAAGTGCTTCAGCAGATTAATTGCTCTATAAATGGGATTTACAATAGTAAAAAAGGTATGTTAAAGCAGTTTCATAATTTTGAGTGGCCTAAAGTGCTACTTAAGTCAGCGATTCCAGCTCCATAATCACATTTTTAATTGTAAATATAAATATTTAAACTAAAGGACCATTATCAATAAACTCTATGCAACAGATCATAAACTGTAAATTATATCTGCATTTTTAAAATAAAACACATAAACAGACAAAATAAATTCCTAATTATGGAAGGAATTTTTATTAATCATAATCAACAGTTTTTTCATTCTAATGGTACAGTTTACCATGGTGTGCAAGGGACTGTTGCTTATGTCTTCCACAACTTAGTTACTATATCTATGAGTGAAATATATAATTTTTACATTTGTTTGATCATTTTTGCTGAAGTGTTCAATAAGTTATTTTAAGTTATAATTAACTTAAATTGAAGCTACCATGAATTTCCTATATTGAGTGTTGAAATAAATAGGAAAAGCATTCTTTGTTTACAAAGGATAAGTCATGGTAACTTTATTTTCTTGCAAACAAGCAACAACACTAAAAATCAAAGTTATACGATTGATATTATATATGGCATTTACTACTGAGTGGTGCCACGAATGGAAAGCCGGATGTAGGTGGTGCTAATAGGAAGAAGCAAATTTCAGGCATTTTTATTATGAGAAGGAAGATTGTGACAGTTGGATTAAGATTAATATTAAGTGTAGATGATTAATTATTAGGTGTGTTCGACCTTTGAGTTAAACATTTTTATAAAGAATTAGGCAGTTATTTATTGTTTGCCTGTTTACCTTGAGCAAAAACTACATGTAACTACTTAAACAAATCTGTCATAGGATGGATATTCGAGGTAATCCATGGTGTTTAGCAACCTTCAAAATAGTCTCCATTAAAGGTTCATTGCCAGCGATTGGGAAGGTGCTGAATACCATCTACTGCATATGAGTAGCTAACTTGAGCCACTTCACGTCGAAATGCTGTTAAAATGTCTGCTTTGTTAGCAAAATGTTTCTCCAACAATGGCTGCTTCACTTTGGGGATGAGATTATAATCACAGGAACTGAGATTGGGCTAATTTAACTGGTGTGGAAGAATTTCCCATCACCACCGCTGTATAAGGCACTTGACAATGTCAATGTGTGAGCTATTGTATTATCATGGAGGATAAGGAGTTGTTCAAAAGTTCTGACTGTTTGGTGCATGTGGCACCAAAAGACACTTGTCATGCTGGGCATTCATAGTAGTACCCTCACGCACTGGATGACCCAACAGACTGGACTGTCATCTCAGAATGACTTATGACTTTTGTTGGTGAAGTAGATTGGCAGAACTTGTGTTTACATGGTGACCCAGAGTGACGCATTTCACTGGAATGTCGCTAAAGTACTGGTTTGTATGCCGTTGCTTACATTTCATCAATTGCAATGAAGGTGTTTCAATATGGGCTCCCCTTTGTCCTAAAATCTAGCCAGATGCAACATATGTCGTAGCGAGCCACTTCTGTACCTCACTTAATTTATGTAATGATCACTTTACACACCTTCTCTGCATGTTCAGGTCCTTTGTAAAATGCAGGACGCTGTTTTTGCCAGAATTCCTGTTTGCTCTTCTAATTCCATAAGTATCCACATCTCGTAAGAACTGTTCCATCACCACCCATACATCCATGTCTGCAGACACAGGGCACCCACTGCACGGCAGATCAGCAGTCGATATTCTCTCCCATTTGGAGGCCTCTTTACACCTTGCAACTGTGCAACAGATATGGCAAGCGTACACAGTACTTCCTGTAGTTGTGTATTGATTCTTGTGCATTCTTGCCATGGAGAAATGCTGTTTTCACATACTTGTGACCTCTTCCATTCCTGACCGTCACTCACCAAGTGAACTTTGGGATGTTTGAGCATGCAGCTCTGCTTTTATACATCATCTGATGGCTTCATTTGAAAGTACATTCCTACACTTTAAATTGTATATCTTAGATTTTTCATGTTGCTTCTTGTTTGCAAGAAAAAAATAGTTGCAGTGACTTATACCTCACATAAGTTAATTCTCTACATAATAAATATGTATCAATAATTAATGAAGAGCCACACCAGTCGCTAGGTTAGCAAGTAGATTATAAAGTAATGCCACTCATAACATTACAAGGAAGTTGTGGTTCAATTTGCAATTAGTGCTTTTGTTTTCCTCCCACTCTATTCTGAAGGTGTGTGTGTGCAAGACATTAGTTGTATATAAGAATTAGACTACCTTTTATTACATTTCCTTGATACTCTTATCAGAGAACTTGGGGGTTTGTGAAGAGGTGACAGCAGTGGAATGAGCAGAGATTGTGGGCCGTGCTTCTCAAGACCAAAATGCCTTTCAGATTGGTAGATATATTTGATGCATTGAGCGGTATAGAATGACTATACTGACAACAAAAGAAGGAAGTAAATGGGCAAAATTGTGACCAAGATAAGAAAAAACTGTAGTAAAAATGCTATTCTTCAGGAAGACCACCTTATAGAGGATTTGAAAAGCAACCCCTTATGTCCCAGTAATGTATTGCTAGATAAGACGATTGAAGGAATCCTGCCATTGACCATCTTACTAGGTTTCGCAAGGTGTGGTGGTTTGAATGGATTCAGTTGCACACTGAACATATACAGGCATACTGGGAATCTGGCAATTTGGACTAAATAAGACTACCTTATAGATATGTGAGACTAAATATGAGTATGGTTTGGATTAGCATTATGAAAGAGGTACAGCACATTTTTGGTGCTACATGGCAGTATCTGGTCCAGGTTAGCTGATATCAGTACCAGGGAGAATGATTAGTGCAGTATACATTAATGTCTTATGGAGCAATCTGCTATCCCCTCGTGCTAAATTTCCAGAAAGGGTATGTAGGTTAATAACACTAAGCACATTTGCAGGGAAACATGCCTGAATAGGCACTTGCAGCAGAGCATTCATGGTTCAGGAGTAGGAAGAACAGCAAGCAGGACATGCTCAAGGGGCTCTTAAAACTCGCATGGTGGAGGTGCGAGAAAATTTAACACATTAATCCAGGGTTTTCTTCAATTGTTGGAAATATGAAGGAGAAACTACATGCGCTCACTGCAGCTGAAGGTGATTTCACCAAGATTTAGGAAAACTTTTCAATTCATTTATTGTTTTGTGTGTTTTGAAATAGAAGATTTATATTTAATTATTAATCATTCCTATTTGAAAATATATTTTGAGAGTTCTCTGTGTGATTATTCTGCAACAGACACATTTGCAATCAAATGGTATTTCGTTCTCTTTAAAGCACATTGTTTTTATGTTATAAATATATCTTACACATAAGGTAACATTAGTTTGGCTCTCAATGTTTTCTTTAGTATATGTTTTACTGTCCTATCTTTTTTTGTCATTTTACTTCTAAGCATCTTCAAATTTGGAATGCTTTATTTTTTGAGTTCAGTAAGTCACTTTGATTAAAGTGGTTCAATTAGAATTAAACATTTCTACCCATTTGGAACTCAAAAATTTTTCCTTAGTAAGCAATATATTTTTTGTTATTATTTTAATATATTGCTATTTTCATAAAGTACAGTAGTACAAATAATTAAATGACCTATTACATCTTAAGATGTTATTAAGAATTATTCTTGGGCAAAAATTATATATGTGAAATTGTATATGTAATGTTTGAATATTACATTATTATTGAATATATAATAATGTTTGAATAATATAATATATTATATAATATTGATAATGCACTATTGAAAGGCCACTTTAGACATGTCAGTAAGTTGTTGCTATGCATAACATCTTTCACTATGATAAATTATTTTAATAGAGCGACAAATATTTTAAAGGCAATTAAGTTGCATTATTAATTGCAACCAGTTTTTATTCTTTGAGATAAGGTGCAGTTTAGCTCGTTGTGCAATTATTAGTGAACAAATTTAAAAAAACAAAGTCAAATATAACAAAATACCCGAGATAGTAGAGTATTGGCCACTATATTGAAAGAATTTGCAACAGTTAGAATTTACTAACAAATTAGGCATATAAACTCAGGAGTTTAAACTGCAAACTCCCTTAGGCTGTAAAATATTAGCCACTATATGGAAAGAATTTGCAGCAGTTAAAATTTATAAACAAACTAGACATAAATTCCAGAGTTTAAAATGCTAGAGAAGCAGTATTTAAAAGTCATTGGTTTCAGACTTGCAGATTTTTTAAATATAAAGGTTAAAAGGAGCATTTGTCACAAAATCTGAAGAGTTAATGTGGCGTTGAATTATATGAATGAGTTATTTTTTTGTTCAGAGCCAAGATTCCTTCAGAGCTGGGAGGCATTCTGACCTTGGAAATAATAACTCATGATCTTGATGCTCTGTGAGCTTTTCACAAACCCCCAGTTTGAGGTAGACTACTTATAATGGATGTAGATTAAAGCAATGTAATAAAGATAATCTAGTTTAGAAATAATGCAAATTATGCTGGAACAACAGAATTATTAAAAAAAACTGTGTCAAGCATATCAGCAATCAAATCAGAGATTCCTCATTTCATCAGGTGGTTCTGTGCTATGTACATAACAGTGCAGCTAATCTGCTAAGACTATATAGCACTCTTGAGTTTCTCTGGAAGTATATTTGGTTCCACTATTCTCTAACTGAGAATAATGTTCCATTTATTGATATTTTGTCGAACCTAGCATCTCTCATGTATATGACTTTTTGAATGTCATATGAGATTTTTTTTTAAATTTGTTTAATGCTAATTTTACTACTAAGTACCTGATGTTAGAGGAAATGGTAAATCGGGAAAACTTTTTTTTAATAAGGAAGCGTTCTGAGGAAAACACCTGGAGAAACTTCCACGAAGGACGGTCCTGGTGGGATTCGAACCCCAGACCTCCCACTCAGGAGTCCATGCCTTAACAATCTTGGCCACCCATGGTGGTGCATGATTGCTGTGGGAGTTTGATCCGATCATGAGTTTTTTTTTAATTTGGTTTATTTACGGACGCTCTTTAACATCTCAGGTCATCAGTGTCCCATACAAATCAGAGCTGAAACGACAGACAAATTTTGCTGAGGCCTCTTTTTATCAGGTTTGAGGTTCTTTTAGTGCCGTAAATGTACGACACGGGACCCACGGCATTACTTCTGTTCTGAAGGAAGCCATACTTAGGATGTTTACACCTGAAAAAAAATGCATTGGTTCTGACTGTAATCGAATGCGCGATCCCAATCATGAGTAAAGATGGTTTCATTGATATGATGTGGTCTAGAAATTGTGGTTTCATTTGGATTGTTACCATTAACCAATCACCAAGCCAAGGGTGAATAAAGAGATTAAAATATGTTAAGGATACCTATCATTGTGAAGGGTGTCCAATGCTCCAAGTGTAGCTCAGTATCACATGTGGAAAGTCTAATCTGCTGTAACCTATCCTCAGGCTGTAGAGCATGTTAAAAGGGCACTTGTCCAGGATTAACTGAATGAGACTATGTTGCTTGTGTCCATGTTGATAGAATGTTCTCATAGGTAGCATACAGTGGCTTCAATGAAGTTGTAATGGCAGGCATATGTCAGTAATCTTGTATACCTTGTGTATTCATCCTTACATATGAAGTGAGAAAGCATAAAAGCCCTGTCCTGCTTTTATACCTACTTTATAGATAGGTTTGCCTGCTGTGCAAGGAGTATAAACACTGTGATCTGTACATATGTGAATGTGGTAGACCCTTTGTCAACCCAAAATAATCCAGTTACACATAGAAGAAACATGACTAATGGATAGGAGATGCAATGGAAGAGAAAATAGACCTATTATAAAAACCCATGTGCTGTAGGGGATATCAACATAATTCTTCAAATGACCCACTTAACTGAAAAAAGTTCAGGTAAAAAGGTACTTCCAATCTTAATTATGCCTGTTTAACTGCAGATTTTTATACATTGGTGAGCTTGCTTGGTTGATTCCAGCCACACTATTATAATATTTTTTTTTTTAGCCCAGTGCAGTAAATGCACTAAGGTTGGTGTTCATTTCTGAATCAAATATTGTTTATATATCCATGCTTATTTGCAGTTTACTAAAATTTTGTGTGTTCATTTCTGAATCAGAAATTGTTTAAATATCCATGCTTATTTGCAGTTACTAACACTTTGTAATTTTCTATTGCACAGATTGCAGCTAAAATCAACCCTTCTGGTTCAAGCGAGTCTGCAGGTCAAAAGCGCCCATTGGAAGACCCATCGGGTAAGCTGTAAATTATAATTTTGTATTAAATAGTTTGATGTTTCAAAATACTATATATTCTATGTTTTGCAGAAATAATTAAAGTTGTAGTTGCCAGCCCACAGTTTTGCTTCAAGTGATCCCTCCTGCAAGCTTTGAAATTATTCTTTGATTTTGGATATTGTATGGAACAAAATGAATTACATATAAATACATGCAAGGCCAGTGTCAATTTCCATCGCTGCAAGTTTCTGGAATCAATTTATAGGGAGGAAAAACTTGGAAGAGGTTTGTGGATCAAGACATGCAAAGGCAGTTTGATTAATCAGATCAAGCCAATACTGGTAGAACATAAGGTCACAATTAGATATGACACATATTGTTGAAACCAAAATTTAAGAAAATTGAGTACTGCTTCTGTATTCTCTAAAGTCTATATTCAGTACTTTCTGCAAGGGAAAGGAAACCTTGAAAGGCTGAAAGATGTAATACACCATCATTAGTAGGTGAAACTTGAGAATATTCCTGTATTTCCATCCTTATTTGCATGGTTATGAAATAAACTTGCACGATTTGTGGTAATCAAGCTTGAAAAATCATATACTAAGAGACAACTGATTACAGCCACCTGCTCGCTTATTGCCTTGAGATAAAGTTAAGATGATCTATAATAAGGTGAGATGAGCCTTAAGTTGCAAAATTGCATTTTAGATGGTTCTGCTTCACCTAGTCATATCATTAATATCTTCCTTAAACTCAGCAATTTGGGTTAATGTCAAAAGGGACAATTCTGCATCCTTGCACAATGCTGGAATAAGGGGATAATCCAGTAATTTTTAATTACTGAAAATGAACCAAATTTGCATTTCCATAATGGAGTTGAAACTAAAAAGCTTCCAATTAACAATTTTAGTTAAAAATCTTTATCATTCTTACACAGTAGCTCTGAAGTAAAAATTGTAGAACCCAAGGTACATAAAAACCAAACACTCCAAATGAATATACATATGCATAAGTATAAGGAAAAATCTTGTAAGTTCATACACACACACACACGTTTCTCTGGGGAGGAACTAAACTAGAAATTGAAAACTATGCCAATGTAGAAATGTTAAAAGAGCTCAGAATAGGATACAAAGAAAACATTCAATGAACAGAAATTGCAGTTTATATACATATCAAGGAGGAAATCCAACATGGCCCAACAGTTAGACATTTTCACATTTAGACAACAACAAAATAGTACCAGTTAGTACTATAAAATATCTAGAGTGATCTTTGACAATAGACTGAAATTTAAATAGCACATAGACTATGTAACCAAATATGTGCCAAACTCATACATTCTCTATTCAGAACTGCTAAAATAAAATGGGGGACATTCTATATCCGGAAGTGCTAGAATAAAATGGGGACTATGATTTGTTGTGCTGAGAATAATGTACAATGGAGCCATGCTGCCTCTCCTTTCTTATGGTACACCTGTCTGGATAGATGCTATACCGCAGACTTAACAAGAAACTAAGAAGAGGACAAAGAATTATAAACATCAAAATAGCAAAGGCATTCAGGACAACATCACATGAGGCTCTCTGCATTATTACAGGATTAATTCCAGTAATGACAGCCTTAAAGAAATCACCAACTTATACAACTTCGCAAGAGGAATAGAGAGAATATCAATCATAAATGGAGGACAAACTGTAGACCTATTCGACATTGAAATACCGTACAGAGAATGGCCTCACCCTGCTGATATGCCTACAGTATAGAAGAAACAAAATGGTAAAGAGTATACGCTCAAGATGTATATTGATGGCAGCAAAAGTAATGTAGGTGTAGGGGCAGAAATAATAATGTACATTAACAATATACCTGTTTGACTATGGTATAAGATGCACCAAAAATGCTCAAATAATCGAGCCGAGCAGTTTGCTACATTAAAAGCTAGAATAGGGAAAATATAGATAATGTAACCTTTAACAAATCAATAGAAGCAATCCGCATGAATGGCGACACAAAACATAGTAATCTCCGTGAAAAAATAAGGAAGAAGTTAAAATCACTCCAATGAGAAAACTGAGGACATACATTTGAGTTAAAGCATACATTGACAATGAAGGAAATGAAATAGCAGACCTACTCATGAAAGAAGCAGAGAACAGCAAAGACCTGCCAGTGGATTATCACTTCATACCAGAATATGAAGCGAGGAATAAATTAAGAGAAGAAAGTGAGAAACTGTGGGAAACAGTGGCAAATGACAATGAACGGAGCAACTACAAAATCATATTTTCCTAATAGCTAAAAGGTTATAAACCAATAACCTACTAAGTCCCAATAACCTACTAAGTCCCAATATTACTGCGATTCCCTTAGGACATGAGAAATTTGGAGCCTGCTTTTATCGCTTCAAAATAGCACAGGAACCATCTTACATATGTCTAGAGGGTATGTAAATGGTGCAAGACAGGGGATTGCAACATTTTTATAAGAAAAGCGAGAAATATTCATGAAAGGTGTAGGAAAGTAAGAAGGTAATTAGGCGGACAATAGACAATAGTAAACTTGCTCTAAAAATATAATAAATAATATTAAAAATTTGTAAACAGCATCAATTTTGACAATTTTCAAATTGACTAATAGGCTAGAAAATGGGATATAACAAGTGAAACAGTTTAAAGAAATGGTCATTGGTGTTAAATTGTGAATAATATAACTATTGGAATTTGGTAAATAACATAACTACCTACTTGATAAAGAATGTTGATGTAACACTAAAGAAATATTATTAAAGATAACTTGTAAGATCAAATGATAGCAATGCATGTAGTATTACTAATTATTATAGTAATAGAGCATGCACTAAATAAAGAAGTTAATATATATAAACTATATTTTGGACTCGTTGAGTGATCTCAAGTGTGACTTTTTCTGAGTGTTTTTACTATTATAATTACTGTTAATTTGTTACGTTGTTAATAGTGTTACTTTATTTTTATTTTTCTTTTATATTATATATATACACTTATTTACTCCCATTATATATCATAAACACCCTATGATAGTGTGACAAATATCAATAACACATGTAGTTTTAGACCTCACAAAAATTTACATATCCTCACAAGAGTTGTCTAATTCGTAGCCCATATTATTAGCATAAATGATAAACAAGAGAAAGGCAGTAATTCGGTAACAACATAAACTCTCTATAAAACAAGTAAAATAGAAACAGTTCATTTGACTGGAGCTACTATTAACCCTTTATCCAAATCACCTTCTGGCTGCTCCTGGTTACCTAGTAAACACAGCTGGACATTTAAATTAACTGGAATTGTAAATTTTCATAGAGAAACATGAATATTTCCTTAATTTATTAAGATGTTTTAATGAATTGAAAAAAGAATATTTCATGCATGACATACTGGCTGTTTGAAGCAACAATTTTGCAGTTTGCAAAATCCTGAAAACCATTAATCATAGAAAGGATTTGTATAAATAATTTTCATTCTTGGACTGGTTGTATGCTCTTTTTCTTGTTCATACTGTACTGTCATCTGACTCAGCATATCAATTGAAACTAAACTCCATTGCCCCCTCTCTGTGGGTGTTTTGAAAGCCAGAATGTGTACTATATATGTCTGACTAAAAGCATTCACAATCATGTTTCTGTTGCCTCTTGTTCCACAAGGGGCTGTTGTTTATACTTGGTTAATTTATTTCTTCAAATCATCAAAAAGCTTCAGCTAACAAATAATTTTTTTTTATTTGTTTGTTTAAGGATGCTCTTTAACATCTTAGGTCATCAGCGTCCCATTCTATTTAGGGCATGAAACGGCTGACAAATTTTGCTCAGAGGCATCTTCTTTCAGGCTTGAAGTTCTTTATCTTGCCATAAATGTACGACATGGGACCCACGGCTTTACTTCCCTTCCGAAGGAAGCCATACTTACGATTTTTATGCCCGAAAAAAATCGATCGGTCCCGGCCGGGTTCGAACCCGCGATCTTGGGTTTAGAAGGCAAGTATGGTTACCACTACACCACCAGGATCGATGCTAAGAAATAATGGGTCTAGGGTGCTTTGAGATGGTAATTAGGTTGGATGCATTGTATAAAACCAATGGCACAAAAATGTAGCATGAAGAGTTTTGATCTTCATGAAAGTAAAACAGGATATGACTACAATAGCTTTTTTTCTTCTTTATTACTGCATGCTCCCATTACTATAATAATTAGTAATACATGATTTCACTTTTACATGCTATCCTTAATACTATTCATTTACAGTGTTACATTCTTATTTTTTAACCATTGTCATATGAATCGCACACACATATACACTGTAGATTTTTTCACAATTCTTACATTAATCTGGTAAACATTAAATATTAAGGCTTTCCCCAACATTTTTAAGATTTGGTACAGATATGTAGATCATGTATCTGCCATTATAAACAAAAATCATGTGGAAGATGCACTAAAACTTTTAAACGTGCAAGAGCCTACAATTAAGTTCACTGTCAAAACCGAAACATTATGTGTTTCCATTTTTGGATCTGAAGATAATAAAATGTAATAATGAACTTGAATTTGGCATCTACAGAAAGGACATGCATACAGATAAATATATCAAAGTCTATGGTTTCAATTAAAGATCACATGCGGAAGCAGCATTCAACAGTATTTTGTACAGACTAATAAATATACCACTGAATAAAGAAGCATACAAGAATGAATATCTAAGCATAATAGAAGCTGCTAAATCCAATGGGTTAAGCAAACATGATTAACAGAAAAAATTAAAACATTCTAGAAACAAAAAAAGAGTTAAACAAATCACAACTTTGAGTGATTTAGCAGAGAAAAAACATTTAAAAAAATCACTTATCACCTGTCAGCCAATAAGAAATTTAAAAAAAAAATGTCAGCAGTACATTATCATCTTAGGACCTCAAAACCGTGACATAGTTTAAACAATTTATTGAAATTAAACAAAATATTCCAGGCCCAGAGAAAAAATTTAGTATTTACCAGATTAATTATAAGGATTGTGAAAAATATATGCAGGAAAACAAGAGAAATATAGGAATTTTGTTGAAGAAACATTGGAGAAACATCTATTGCAAACAAATAGCTAAATCAGCTGTAGCAGCACATTTTTGGAATGAAAACCATGAAATAGAAAAAGGCATCAGTTATAAAAATGTTTAACCAAAAGAATGAAATATATGGGAAAGGGTTTATATTAAAAAAATGAGCAAAATCTGGAAGCAGATAGCTCTTTATTCAAGTTTATCACAAGACACCAGAGTCAACCCATATACCTACCTACCAAACTTATACAAATGATCTAACAATTGTTTAATGGGTGAGGATGTGGGCAATTGTTTTACGAAACATGTCCTGAGTAAATCTCATATAAGTCAAACCATAAAGAATGTTTTAAATATTTTTACTCTGAAGAGATTATTCTAATAATTGTTACATACCGGATAGATGCCCACACTAATATGACCATTGATATACATTATTTGGATAGATAGAAGGTTGATCAAACATCGTAAGATTGATACATACAAAATGGATGCTTACACTAATATGACCATTTTCAAACCTGCCATTATACAGGGATAAATAATATGCACATGATCAGTGTCAATTTAATGGATCTGGTTTTGCAGGCATATGCCTCCTTACAAATTGGCAAAAAATGGTACAAGAAATTATTTTTTTCACAGATTGTACAGTGCTATTTACAGCTGTTTGGTTATTTGGGGAGCTTTAAAACCCACATAAACCAATGACATTTTGAATTTCCAATTAGATATAGCTCATAGCCTAATTGCTGACTACAATGTTCAGAGGCCTGTATACATAGGGGTTAAAATTTCAGTAAAACTGCAACCTTTAGATCAACAGAAAAACAGTTTCTTGAAAGGATCCCACCAAAAGCTAAAAAGGTGTATCCATTTTGAAAGCATATGGCATGCCAAAAAAGGGAGTTATCTAGGAAACTAATGTGAATCATGGTAATTGTGGAGAGGTGCCATCATGTATTTACCTATGCTTCCAGTTATAAATATTACACCTTTTAGAGGCAAGCTTGAATTGTGTTGTATAATTTATATAAACAATTTTCATGGGAAAAGAATGAACAAAATTAAGATTTTAAAAGGCATTAATATTGATGGAAATGCAATATACCTATATATGTCATCACTGGGGCCGATATGAACTTGGACATAATGCACATCCATATCATGTAAGAGGGTAACCTTTTCCTGGCTGTGAATGTATAGACATCCAGAGTAAAATAGGTCAGAGTGATATGGATGATATACATGTGTGGCAAGCTCTGCAAATCAAATGGTTTTCAACCCATAATTTTAACATTTCTTTAAAAAATAAATTTAAATAAATTCTATAAAATAGTTCGTTTCCTTTAAAAGTTGCATTTTCGATGTACACCTCAAAGCATGGGTGGTTAATATTGAAAAATTTACCTTCAGCTCCAATAGATGTAATAAAACCTCAAGTATTTCCACATATTTGAACTGAGTCAATATTCAAAGCAACTTAATTTCGTGACTGAAATTTAAAACTCCCCCACCAATAGAAGGACAAACAGCCTATAGTATAGTGTTTTAGTAGCACTCTGACAAATGTATTAGGTATTTTACATGAGTACCACGCTTAAGTATATTTAATATACTCTCTATGATGCTATGTGTACACACACACACACACCTCAGAATGAATAGTCAAATTTTAAATTTTGATACTCAAATCTGCAGCTACAGTGTACAGCTGATGATGTGGAATAAGTTCCACGAAACATATGTCCTGAGTAAATCGTATGTAAGTGAAACAATAAAGAGTGTTCTAAATATCCTAATCAGAAGAGATTATTAATGTGTTTGATTCCAAATTGAATTAACATTTAAACTTTCATATGTTTTGTTGCACTGAATGTGTGACTATTAAGAAGTCAAATCAAAAATTCTTTGCCCCTATAGTTTTTAGCCTAAATAATACATATACAGGGAACTCAAAATACACATATCTTTGACTGATTTTTCAGTCACCATAATCATTCGAGCATTTGTCCCATTGCACCACACATTTTTGAGATGATGCGTTATATAATTTGGCTGGTTGATCACCGAACCACCTGGACAATGGTATTTACTTTGTGAGAAATAAACTGCCATCCTACCAGGAAGTTCTTGATTGAACCAAACATGTGGTAATCACTGAGGGAAGGGTGGGCTATATAGTGCATGTTCTGTAATCTCCCATTCAATGGAAATTTGGCAGAGGTCCTGATTACCACATAAGATCTGGCTTTACCATGTGAGGAACACATTGTCCATGATAATCTTTTGATACTTTCAGCTAATGGCACCCCAGAAGTGCCATAGTAACTGTCAGTGTTGATGTCACCTCGTGACATGAAATCCAGCAGCAATGATCCTTTGTGATTCCAGAAGACCATGAACATCAGCTTCCCAGCTGATGGCATTTGATGGAATTCATCATAGTTGAACCTGGACATTTCCACACTATTATCTGTTGTTTTGATTCTAGAGTGAAATGCAATGTGTAAGTTTCATTTCCAATGACAGGATGCAGAAATCTTTTTTCCTTCTCAGAATAATGCTAATGTGTCAGTATCATTGTCTTCCCTTCTTTACATCATCTAAAAGCTTAGACACCAAGGTGCATACGTCCATCTACTTTCACCATTGCATCCATGCACACAATGATTTCTGGTGTGAGCGAAATTGCTCCAACTGATTATTGTAATTGTCTTCTCAGCCAGTATTAATTTTATTGCTCATGCACACTTCTCAAAACAAGACATTTATTCCAATATGTTGGCAGCATTTTCTTATGAATCTTGATGGATGTTCTTCCCATAGAAAACAAATAACACTTGAGTCATCAAGTTGGTTGAAGATGAAGTGGATTTCTCTTTGAAACCAGTCCCACCATATTTAAAAGTAAGTGAAGCATAAGAGTGTGTTAGACGACAGATTAAGTATAATTTACAAATAACACTTTGCTGTTCGTGCCTTGTTGAGCACTCCACCCATTTTTTGCCAACTGGCAGTGGTGCTGTACCGTGGAGCAGCCAAAAGTTGATACTAAACCATCCCAAGAACATGTTACACCACATGTATATGTCGGTTTCTCAAGCATACTAATATGTTGACCGAAAAATAGGGGCAAAAACTTTTTATTTGCCTTTGTTCCAATGCTTTTGTGTGTCTGTTGTGTGCCAGTACTTGAAAATACCAGAAAATGTTTTATGTCTGAAAAATGCAATACCAGCGCTGGGAGCCAGTAAATTCCATTCTTGCAGACATCCAAGCACCTCATTATGCTGTTTAATGAGATGAGACATCTGTTGCTAAGTTGTACATTCTGGACTGATTGACCAGGAGGAGTTCCTTTTCAGGTTTTGGGCTATCATTTGGATCATAGCAAATGAATGGTTCAGGTAATTCATTTATCTTTTTTGCTGCAGAGGGTTGTAGTAATAGTGAAGTTGGGCTAGAGTTTGAAGTTCAGGTTCAGTGGTATGAATATTATAGGATGTGGAACATTCGAATTTTGTTCTCTTAAAACATGTTCTAATTTTTGTTAGGCAAGAATAACTTGAATTTGTAATTTTTTTTCTTGTAAGCAATTAAAATTATATGGCAGATTAAACAAAATTCTGTGAAAGAAAGAGTGAACATTAATTAAAAAAGTTATCCAGTGAAGGAAAACTGAATAATATAAATCAAAAATAAAATAACACAATGAACAATGTAACTAAAATAACAATAACTAGATAAGCAGAAAAAGAGATAAAACACTAAGAAAGTCACACATTTTGTATTGCAATATTTCAAACAACTCATATTCTTCTTACGCAACAAGGCAAGTGAATAGAGTGAAAATAAATATTGAATGTCAAGGGTAATGTAATTCATGGAAACAGATTAAACAAGCCACAAGAGTATATGTGAAAGAGAGAATAATTTATACATAAGATTTAAACCCAGTAGTATACCTCTTTATGCAATATACATATATGCTTTCTTGCAATTATGAAGTGAGATTTTGCCTCTAAAAAGAATTAAGTTGGATTTTTAATTGAATTTTTTTGTATTAGAAAGACATTTTAATCTTAAGTGATATGTTTCCTTGGATTCACAATGACATCAGACACAAACCTTTGAATATCTATCTGAGCTTGTTGTTGGTCCTGGTGGTGTAGTGGTAACCATACTTGCCTTCTAAACCCAAAATTGCAGGTTCAAATCCGGCCAGAATAGATGGATTTTTTTGGGCTTAAAAATCCTAAGTATGGCTTCCTTCGGAAGGGAAGTAAATCTGTGGGTCCCATGTCGTACATTTATAGCACGAAAAAGAACCTCAAGTCTGAAAGAAGAGGCCTCTGAGCAAAATTTGTCTGCTGTTTCACACCGTGAATTGAATGGGATGCTGATGACCTGAGCTGTTAAAGAACGTCCATAAATAACTCAAATCAATTCACTTGTTAAATGATTGGCTCAAATGCAAAAGCAATTTATATATAAAAGCTATTTTTAGCATTGCTTTTGTTTTCTTGCAAAAAAAAAAAAAAAGGTGACATTTAATCACTATTCAAGTCTATAGCAAACCTTCTCAAGTAGCATTAATACAGTATTCTACAGTTGGGTTTTGGTGTGATGCACATAATTATTTCTTTTGGGCACACAGAGCCAGAACCCAAGAAGGTGGCAGCAGTGAATGACCCATCAGGCGTCCAGCTGGCAGCGTTGCGAGCGCAACAGGCGACGTCCCCGCCTGGTGGTACCTCGGTGAACAGCGCAGCTGCAGCTGCGGCGGCTGTGCAGGCAGCGGCAGTGGCAGCCAGAGTGGCGGCTGCAGCAGCAGCAGGCCTGCAAGGCCTGGGTGTTGGGGTGGGTGTCCCAGGCCTCGGGGCTGTACAGAATGAAGATATCAGAGTTCCTGATAAGATGGTTGGACTGAGTAAGTGTTAAAGTTGATAAAATGTGCAGTTTCTTTTCAATATGGGATAGAATTGTATTTTCATGATTTTCATAAAGTGTTTATATATTTTCCCAAAATACAGTTTACTTAAAAAAGGAGATTTTTAGAAAATATTGAAATATTGAGGAATTGATAAATTTGCATTTTACTACCTATTAAAATTAAGTTTGAAAGAATTAACTTAATTAGTAACATGGCAAATTGTCTTGTTCAAACCAAATTGTACCAAATTCAGTTATAATTTTATTTAGTTAACCTTTGAATTCAATGGTGATAATCATTTTTCTATAAAATGCTCAAACTGCTCTGCTTAATCAGACTTTGCTTAGGTTTGAAGAAATAAAGCCACCAAAATTGATTTATAGGTTTTTTTCTTACTTCTAAATTAAGCAGTAATATTTTTTCGTTTATTAAATGGAACAGTTGCTGACTAGATGGCTCCTTTAGTCACCTTTTGCTATGCCAGTTGAGATATATAGGGGCTTGTATTGTATTTTTCTTAAGAAACTACTATTAATCAACCATTACATTTTACAGAAAAATGACTTTCACCTTTGATTCAGAGGTAAACAAAAGTGCCTAAATAGAGCTCATTAGTGAGCTATTTTGGCATTTTACAGAAAAACAATTATTATCATAGAATTCAGATGCAAGTAAAAGACCAGGCAATTTACAGAAAAGCAGTTATCACCATAGAATTCATTGGCAAGTAAAAGACCAATAATAGTAATTCCATGGTAATGAACAAAATAAATTTGTAGGACATATGGACTAAAATGTATACAGAATATATTTGTTTGCCACTTTCTGCATACAGACATAAAAATTGAAGGATCCTGCTTCTAGCAGTGTAGTAGACACTTAACTCTCTCCATGCACATCTCAAGATTTAAGCTTCAAGCATGACTAACAGTTAAATGTTGTGTGCATAAATTCTTGCTGCATTTTTTTCCTTTGTTGCAATGGTTATTGGTCATCTTTTCAAAGTGATTAAGCTAAATAATAAAGAAAGGTACCGAAGTTATCAGACGTAATTGTTACCCTGCAGCTGTAATGAACATAATAGTCATGACAAAATGTTTATTAAGAATTCACAAAATATTGACATTTATGTATTACATAATTAGTAAATATAAGTAAGGATGCTTTAATGTTTATTAAATGTATTATTTAGAGAGTATAAGTTTCTAAAACAGTGAATCATTAAATGGATTAAAAGAGTTTAAATTATTTAATGTATTCAGTTATTTTAATAAATGGATGCCTAATACACATGTAGAATATCGAGCATGAATTAACAGTTCAATGCCATGTGCACATAATTTTACTGCATTGCAGACCCTATACACCCACTTTTCAATTTCATTGTGCTTACCATGGAAATGCCCATAACTGAATTTTGAATCAACTTTGTTTGTTTGAAACATATTTTTACCTTTTAAGTAAAAGTGAGTATTTTTTTTTTATTTATGCAGTAAATGAAATAAGTACTACCACAAGTGGCATTATTGGTGTATGAAATCTGACAGTACTAAAATAGAAGTGTTAAAAGCAATGTTCTTTAACAAGCATACACATTCTGGCCTTGAGCAGATGAAATTTTGTAAATTAACTATGAAATTTTTTCTTGTTATACCCTTTGCACTTTCTTTCTCCACTTTGCACTACCCCATGTTCCATATGTTGTTTGCACATACCTGAATTTGGATCAAAAAATTTGACAATTATGCATCAACTGGCCAAGAACCAATTTTTCAAAAAAATTGAAATTTTTTGCAATCTGTTGCATATGAGCAAAAACTAAGTGTGTGCATGATTTTGGTGCCTGTTCTTTACAAATAATAATAATGAGTACTTTTCTTTTTAAAAAAAAGGACAACTTCTCTCTGTTTTATTGATAGAACAACTTTTTTCCCCCTAATATTTAGCAGCTGTGACCAAATGGTAAAGCCATATCACGGCCAAAGTTTAACAATTTATAGTATTATTCATCTTATTCCAACAGATGCAAAGGAATTTTATTACAACCTGCACACAGATGGAAGCAAATTCAATGATATTGAGGGTTTTGGTGCTGATCTTGATTATACTTTGCAGTTGTATAAAATATAGTGAACTTTTGTAACAATGATGTCAATTATTAACATTTTAAAAAATTGAGTCGAGATTGTAACATACACACCAAAAAAAGAAGACTAGTTTCGAGAGCCATCGCTCTTATCGTCAGTTCCTGGTCGACTGCCAGCCTTGCTGTTCGTGGTAGATTGATTTGCCTCTGGTGGAGGTTTAATGAACTTTTGTATTAGTACATCACTTGGCAAGATTTCAAATTAAAAACTTTCTCCTTATTCTTCCAAATATAGATTTTTTCCCAGACTGCAAGTTCAGTTTTTCCTTTAATATTTTCAAGTAATTTGGGGTTTTTATTAATGCTATGTTGTTCTTTCCAAAAGTGCCAGGCTACCGCCGATTTTTCTTCTTGTTTTTGGTTTATATTTCTAATGTGTTCTTTAGCTCTTGTTTTTGTTTCTTTTGGTCTTTCCAATATAAACTTTTTTGCAATCATTGCAGTTTATCTGATATATTCCTGTTTTATCTTCTTGTTGTAGGTTATCTTCTTTTTGTTTTGAGTTAAGGATATTTTTAATGGAATAATTATTTTTTGGAGCCAAAACAATGTATCTTTTAAAAATCTTTTGAAATTTATGAATTTCAACCGTTATGGTTGATGATATTTTTGCAATAGTACCAGAAAGGCACCTGGATGATGCACTAAAGTTACTTAACTTACAAGAAAAATCAGTTAAATTCACTATGGAGAGAGAATGCAATAAACAGCTACCTTTCTTGGACATTAAGATAATTAAAAAAGAAAATCACCTAATTTTTGGCATATAAAGAAAACCTACACATGCGGATAATTACATTAAATATAAGTTTTAATCCAGTTCCCCACAAACATGCAGTTTTAAATAGTATTGCATACAGACTGGTTAATGTTCTAATGAACAAGGAGGAATATGAACTGGAAATGAATAATATGGTGGATATAGCTATAGAAAATGGCCTCAAACAAGAAGTTATGCACAAGAAAATAGAGCAAAGAGTAAAAAGAAAATTAGAGACACCACTACACTTACTCTCAAAGAAAAAAAAACAGAACATACAAAAAATTCACATACCATAAATTCACCTTTCATAAATTTCAAAAGATTTTTAAAAGATACAACATTGTTTTGGCTCCAAAAATAATTATTCCATTAAAAATATCCTTAACTCAAAACAAAAAGAAGATAACCTACAACAAGAAGATAAATCAGGAATATATCAGATGAACTGCAATGTTTGCAAAAAAGTTTATATTGGAAAGACCAAAAGAAACAAAAACAAGAGCTAAAGAACACATTAGAAATATAAACCAAAAACAAGAAGAAAAATCGGCGGTAGCCTGGCACTTTTGGAAAGAACAACATAGCATTAATAAACACCCCAAATTACTTAAAAATATTAAAGAGAAAATTGAACTTACAGTCTGGAAAAACATCTATATTTGGAAGAATAAAGAGAAAGTTTTTAATTTTGAAATCCCGCCAAGTGATGTACTAATACAAAAGTTCATTAAACCTCCACCAGAGGCAAATCAATCTACCACGAACAGCGAGGCCGGCAGTTGATCAGGAACTGATATTGCAAAGGAAACTAGTCTTCCTTTTTTATGAATTTTAGTGGTGTGTATTTTACAATCTCGACTCAATTTTTTAAAATGTTTATACTTTGCAAGTTAAAAAAGTCCTGCAAAATGACAAATTTATTGTAAAACTTGTTTGAAATTATTATTTTCAATTTTTCATTGTTCCAGTAATTTTTTCTTTTGAATAGCTGTTTAGCTAAACTGAAGTTCATTACAGTGAAAGGAAAGAAAATTAATGGATGGAGAGGATGTGGCATACAAAGACTGCAAAGTACATGTAATAGTTCTGTATGAATACTAGTTCATTACTGAATCACTTCCTAGAAATATTAATTTCTATAAGAACTTGTGCTTTTGAAACCATTACTTAAAAATAATGCCAATATTCAATAGTTACTGTAATATAAGTTTTGTAGTAAAGACAAACTTCACAAAGAAAATTGTGTATGGCATACTAGAATATAGCATGTACTTTGATGAAAGTGAAAGAATATTTTTGTGTTAAAAAGATTGGCTTTATAATAAAATTCTATTTTACCCATTACCCATTTTATAATAGAATTCTGTTAAGTCCATTATATTTGTAATATTAACTGTGGTGTTAAAAGATGTAACATGTGTTACTTTTGGGGGAGGGTAAAATTTAGAAATATTATGTAAAATTAATGATAAATGTAAAATAACACAAAATATAGGCCCTAATGCATAGATGGTGCATAGTTTAAATATGTGAATGTAATTTACACAAAACATTAAAATGCTTTCATTTGATGTTTACCTAGTTGATGTGCAGCATCTGCAGCACCAATTATGCTTCGATATTTTTGTGAATAATAAATCCATTTGTGCACATAATGAATTACAACATGCAATTATGTTATAAGCATGTTTTTAAGTCCATTGGTATCAAATGTTAATTGATAGACTGAATAATGTTCACTAAACTTCTAACTTTCATTTATCTAAATGTAAGAATTGATGCTTAGCTGCTATGCATAATGCTATTCAATTAGAATGAATCACTGCAAAAATGGTCAAAAATTTATAGTTTCCTCTAAGATATTATTTCCAGCAATTCACATACACAACAGATCCTTTATGCAACACAACACTTTAAATTGTCTCCTACAATCCACAGAGCTAGGTCTTTGAACAACAAGCTAAAGAGTATATAATATTCAGAATGCTTGGGTAACCTCCTAAAGCCAACCATAAAATTTGATCATACTAAAAATTTAAATGTGTGGAGTGGTAGATTATGGAGAATAAAATACATTTTACTTTTATAGAAATATTTAAAAGACAGAAACAGTTAAATTTCTTTTTGCCTATGAACTGTTTGCATTATTTTTCATATCCCATTAATAATGCACAAATGCACTCTTAAATTAAAAGAATGTGTGAACTAACACTTTTGAATAGAATTTTCACGGTGAAATATAATGTAATATAACAACCCCAGTGTTTCTGGAATCATGTGAACCATTTTCAAGTAGACCCAATAGTTTCAGAAATAGAAATATCAGCAAGATTAGTAAAGTTGATGCATTAGTTAACAGTGCATTGAAAGTAATAAGTCCATCCAGCTCTCAAAGTGTTATTAAGTGTCTTTATATTTATATATATGTATGCATGCCTATTTTTCTTTCGTACATTGAAAATAATGACTTAAGTTATCATAGTTTTGATATTAAATAAAAAAAAATGTGTGTATTTATGCACTTTAAGCTTTCATGGTTTTTCTATCCTACTTCACAGTTATTGGGAGAGGTGGTGAACAAATTAGTCGTCTACAAAATGAATCTGGCTGCAAAATTCAAATGGCACCAGACAGTGCTGGAATGCCTGATAGAAGTTGTACCCTCACAGGATCCAGGGAAGCTATCAAGTATGTTCCACAAAACACGTGTATAATAACACAAGTTAAAGCTTTCAGTTTTTGGAATTTAATTACAATGGATATTAAACCTGTTATCTTGAAATTGAGATTATAGTTTAGAAAAATGATTATTTTTATCACTACTCATTTGGCATCATCTAACAAGAGCTTGCGAAGAGTGGTGTTCATTACTTTCATGGTTAAACTAAATTCAAACCAGTGGGGCTCGGAGCACTTGTGATTGTATGGTTAAAGTAATATTAGGTAGTTTAAGGTAAAGGCCATGTAAACAATGATATATGGTACTGCTACTATACTAATTTTATTTACAATAAAATATGGTTAATGGCATAGTGCAGCAAGATGTTCCATTTTTGGAAATAAAGATAAAAGTATTACATTTACCTGAATATGAGACAATGTCTTTTTCGTAAATCTGTGGTTTTATTTAATATTGCAAATTAAGGAGTGCCATTAAATCCTTTTCAGTTCATTCATTTTAAGTTGCATAGTATTTGGCTGCCTGCCAAAGGAATGGTCATTTTGTTTCAACGGTCCTTCGTATTCAGCACGTCATTTCACTGCATATGTCAGAACGTTCTCAAAGTGTGCATTTTCACTTCCTGGTAGTTTGAAATGCCTAGAGTGTTAATTGCATTTAATATTGTTAGTTCGCTGTTACTTTTTGGATCACTCTCATACCTACATTTCAAAACAATTAGAAAGCACATTAGACTAGAGTTTAGAATATACAGATAAACAACACACACAGAAAATTATATAAAAAAAGATAGCTAAATCATATATTACAACATGAAGTTTTTCACAGCCTTACACAATATCTTTCAGCAGAGGCATACCAAAGAGAAGGAAAATACATTGTGATTGCAATAAACGACAGTTTCAGAAAAGAATTAAATAGAAAAATAAAATAAAATACCAAAGACAGAAATATGTAAACATTTTGTACTTACAAAGCTGTTGACAGTGGAGTGGTAATATATCCTAAACTTAGGTATCCATTTTTTACACTAAACTCCATTTACTTACATAAAATGAAATACCAGGTAGCAAAAAAATTGAAAGTTTTCAATTCTTTTAAGAGATTCGAAAGCTTGAGCATAAAAAATTCAGTTGATCTAGTCCAAAAACTTAAAAATAGCAGAATTACAGCTGGAGATATAATGGTATCATTTGATGTAAAAGGAATTACAGCTGGAGATATAATGGTATCATTTGACGTAAAAGCCTTATTCCTGAGCATACCAACAGAGAAACTTATAAATATTGTACTTAAGAAGCTGTTGACAATAGAGTGGCAATATAACCTAAACTTAGGAATTCATTTTTTACACTAAACTCCACTCACACAAAAGTAAGACGCATTTCCGGAGAATCTCTCCCATCTCCAGTTGCTCACTGAACTACCATTACTTGAAACAATGACTGGACAACTGGATGTTCCTGTGGTGGCCTCGTTGGTTGAAATAGAAAGTTGCTGAGTTCATCCATTGGAGAAAACTCAGAAAACCTAATGAATTTCCAGTTGCTGAGTTCATCCATAGGAGGAAACTCAGAAAACCTAATAAATTTCGAGTTTCCTCCTATGGATGAACTCAGCAACTTCCTACTTCAACCAACAGAGGCCACCACAGGAACATCTGGTTGTCCAGCCTTTGTTTCGAGTAACGGAGGTTCAGTGAGCAACTGAAGATGGAAGAGATTTTCTGGAAACGCATCTTACTTTTGTGTGAGTGGAGTTTAGTGTAAAAAATTAATTTATAAGTTTAGAGAAACTTGTGCTTATGTTAAAGAAATGGTTAACATCAATAAATTTAAAAACAGAAGAAAGAATTATTGAAACTTACTAATATTTGCATTCAACAAAATTTCTTCAGCTTCAACAAAAGATATTACCAACAAGTTTCAGGCCTAACTGTGGGAAACCCTTTGTCACCTTTTCTAGCAGATTTATTCAGTAGTTCATTTGAAATACATATCCGGAAAGCCATCCATTTTAATTTTCAAGTATAGGTATGTGCATGACATTTTTGCAATAATACTGAAGAAACACTCAGTTGATGCCCTGAAACTTCTTAATTTGCAACATGAATCTATACGGCTTACCATAGAAGAAGAGAGAAATGGGTGGCTACCATTTCTAGATTTAAAAATTTACAAAATAAGATGTGCAGATTGTGAGCAGAGCTACATAGGCAAAACAAAGAGAATTAAAGAACATTTTAGGAATATTTGGTGTAAGCAGGTGGATAAATCAGCAATAGCAGCTCACTTTTGGACCAAAAACCATGAAATAAAACCAGGAATTAAACTGCTGAAACATCTTCACTACCCATTGGAGCTATCCATTTGGAAAAAAAATTTAGAGAAAACCTAATGAATTTAGAGTTTCCTCCTATGGATGAACTTGGCAATTTCATACTTCAGCCAACTGATGCAAACCAGAAACATCCAGGTGTCTAACCATCATTTTGAGTAATGGCGGTTCAGTGAAGATGGGAGAGATTCTCCCGAAATGCGTCTCATTTTATATAAGCAAATGGAGTTTAGTGTAAAAAATGAATACCTAAGTTTAAGATATATGTAAACATCTTGGAAAACAAGAAGGAAAAAGAAAAAAAAAATATAAAATAATGCATCCTCCAATTTTTGACAGATAAATTTGGAAAGATATTTAAGGAATGTAACATTAATCTGGCTTTTGAGAACAAATTAAGTTTAAGTAGACTAATGAATTAATACGTGATATAATTTCAATACTTCTGCTTCCAATTTCAAATTTATATGCATATATATTTTAACATATAAACAGAATTTTATTTATGCATTTTGAATAAACAAGTAAACATATTAAAAGCAAAATAAATAATTTATATTTTCATATTTTCTATTACTTTGTGAGACCAGAGCCTTTGACAAATACAAAAGACTTTTATCTCTACTTTATGCATTTTGAATTTTCTAATGAAATTCCAGTTTTAAAAAGAGAACCAACTATTGTATTGAGAAGGGCCATTAATGTATAATATTTTGAGAATGGAACAGTATGTGCTTGCTATTGTGTAGCTAGTTATACATGCATACATATTTTGTTTTAGTCGAGCCAAAGAGTTGATCATGAACATAGTTCAACAGAGAAGTCGAACTGAAGGAACAGGCTCAGGAATGGGTGATATAAACATGGGAAGTGGACCCACAAATCATGCTCATGTGAGTAATTTCTTAAGAGCATTTGTGGCTCATTGTACTTTTTTTGATACTCTCTGTAGCTGTATTAAATACCAACAGGAAGCTACAAACAACAAATCAGATGCAAAGTCAAATGCAATTGTAAAAATAAACAAATGCATTTAACCAGTTCTAACTTTAAATGTATGGTGTAGTTGTATTACTTTAGTATTGATAAAAAAATGTGTAAATTATGTTCATGAATTGTTGTTTAAATATTTAGTATCTGGGTAGAACAAAATATAATTGACCTTCTTTCTTCATTTGCATTGTAAGGAGGATAGGTCAACCATTTTTGTGCTATTTTCCTTTGAAATTTTGTATAGGTTATACATAAGATGGACTAATTTCAGGTGGAAATAATGGTACCTGGGCCGAAAGTGGGCCTGATCATTGGTAAAGGTGGTGAGACAATAAAACAGCTACAGGAAAAATCTGGAGCAAAAATGGTTGTCATTCAAGATGGCCCTACTCAAGAACAAGAGAAACCTCTTAGAATAAGTGGAGAACCTCAGAAAGTAGAAGTTAGTAGTTTTTAAACTTATTGGTGTGTTCATATTTATTACATAGTGATGTTACTGCCAATGAAAAGCGCATCAGTTTGTAATCAAGAAACATTTTGTTTTGCAGTATGCAAAGCAGCTGGTTTATGACTTGATTGCTGAAAAGGAAATGCAGGTAAATGTTTTTATCCAATTAGTTACTTTAATGAACTGGTATGAGTATGCAGAACATGATCTTTCTTTGATAATAGAAATGGGTATTTTGATGTGGGAAAGAAAGGAAGGCCTTTTTATTACACTTAGATTAGAGTTTTGTTTCTATGAATAATTCTTTTCTTGAGATACAAGATTTTTTTAAATCTGTTATTTACTTGCTAATGTCATTTGGTTTACATTACTAAAATTAATTAGGAATAATAAAACAGATTGAATTATCCGGGAATAAGGTAGAATTTATAAGCAGTTGTTCCTCCTTATTACATGATTACAGTATACTAAATATATATTACCATCAAAACATACTATACTAAATTTTGTGTTTTACATTTTATAAGAGTTGATGTTTTAAGAATTTTTACTGTGATATTAACTGATTTAAAAATGTTTGGTAGATAAAAGTCAAATTATTGTGCAGAAAATCATTTTAAAGTATTACTGTTGACTTTTAAGTAGCCATTCTTAACTTTCTGAAGTAGTCATAATAGTATAATTCATTTTACAAAGCATATATTCAATGCATGTATGTCTTATTAATTTTATTCACATAATTATTGCAAATGTTATCAAGAGCCAGAATATGGGTATAAGTTGTGATAAATGGAGAGTGCCTTTTGCAAGATAGCAGTTGATATATTAATTCCTATAGATATTGAGAAGATACTCATACCTATGATGATTTTCCCATTTGAGTAGCAAAATTGCATCTATAGTAGGAAGCTACCCAGTCCTATCAGAAATACTGTTAATGTACTCAGCTGTTGTCTAGTGATTAAAACTGCAAGGATCTCATAACCTTTTCAGATAAATATGTTATATGCTCTATATGGTTCACAGTGATCATCCAATTAAGCCCAAATTAAAATTATATAAAGCCCAAGATAAGATGTGGAAAGTCTTAACATGTGTTCTTCTACTGGTCCTCCTGAGGGCAGTGCTCCAGGTCATAGGCGAGAAAGTGCAACAATGACTGGATAAAAACTGCTTTTCATCAACCATAGGGATTGGCTTTCATCCAGTCCTAAAATTAATCCTTTGAACTGGAAACTAAGGAATATTTTGGAGTCTAAAATGTGCTCTAATGCAAAGCAATGTTGAATAACAGTCTAAAAATATTTCCTCAGAGAAGTAGCAACAAATGTACAGTAAGCATGTTCCCTGAATACATTTCCACTTGCTATCAAAGGTTGGCCACTATTGCTTATATCTTGTTACAAGAATATTTTCTCAGAGAAGTAGAAACAAATATACAGTAAGGATGTTCCCTGGATACATTTCCATTTGCTATTAAAGGTTGACCACTTTTTGCTTATATTTGTTACAAGAATATTTTCTCAGAGAGGTAGGAACAAATATACAGTAAGGATGTTCCCCGGATACATTTCCCTTGCTATCAAAGGTTGGCCACTATTGCTTTTATCTTGTTGCTTAACCTGATATGCAACACAGCTAGCCTTTCTTGCTTTGCAATAGACAATGGCATACTAACTTAAATGTAAATTGGAACTTAACACAGTGAAGCCAATCATATTAATGGATATCATTGTATGATTCAGTTGAACTACACACTCTTAAAGCTTCACTTACTTTTCATAAATGTATGGAACCGGTTTCGAGAACATTTATGAAAAGTAAGTGAAGCTTTAAGAGTGTGTAGTTCAACTGAATCATACAATGATATCCATTAATGGCATGCTAGTTTTAGCTGCTGATAGCTGTCAAGTCCACATGGACTGGAAAGGAAGAGCTGTTACCAAAAGTACATTTTTTTCTTATGCAGTTGTGCCGTTACTGTTTGAGAACATGGTTTATTGTGGTATAGTGTCTATTAAAAGGTAAATATGTGGCATCCTTGGTTAAGTGTGCCAGTGAATGATAATGAACTGCTAGTTAGTGATGAAGAGGAAGTGCATGACAATGAAGTTAGTCATTATTTTGATACTGCAGAGTTTGTGCCTGCCACATAAGTCTAAAAACCTAACAAAAATTCTTTCAGTGCCAAAAATGGTCTCTAAAGTGTATGAAAATGTTGTGAAGAAATTCAACTAGGTAAAAGACCCAAAGTGAGACTGCTGAAATTTTGGAACTAAAGATGTCCTGTCACAACCTTGAAAGATCACCAGCCTATTTCCTAACTAAAACCTCCATCCAGTGCAGAGCTGCTTTTTCTGTTTCACACATGCCAGTTGAGTATGCATTTAGCTCACGATTGTTAACTTCTAGAATATTTTACTATTACAATAATGATGGGTCTCATTAGTATTTTAATTATTGAGCTCCATTATTAATGCATAATTCCCAATATCAAGGCCTGCACCATGTGCCACAATACAATGAAAGTTCCTATGGCATCTTGTACGTAAATTTGGGTTTTGCTTTCATACCCTTAACAAAACCCTTTGTATTTTGGAGTCACCTCGGATAGTAAGGCATAAATACTTCCAGAGGATCAATCAAATATGATCTGCAGGTATAAAATGGTGTAAATAGATGAAACTTGATACACAAATAACGTTATAAAGAGAGCCTGGGATGATGAAACTTACTCCTGTGCATTCAACACACTTGTGTCTTAAGGAAAGAGGTTAATGGTACTACATGCTGGTGAGGGTAAGAGCTGGGTTCTACTGTTTCTACCTTTCAACAAAAAAATTGCTGATGCTAAGACTGGCAGCCATTACAAGATGAACAGTTAATATTTTGAAAACTGATTCCAAAATTGCCTACTGATAACCTGCCAATTGATCAAATGTGTTATTGTGTGGATAATGCCACTTATAATTCCAGGCAACTTGAATATACCCTGCCCTGAGTCAATGTGTTTGCCTGTGTAGCATACTTGTGAGACTACTGGTAGCTATAACTAGGGCCCGGATTTTTATGTATTAAAAAACTTAACGCAATTGAAGCTAAACATCAGCTTTAAATTTCTCATTTGAGTTGCACTGCACAACAAATGTCATCTCTAGATTGCTCCTCACAAAGGCTTGTCTATTATTACAGAGTAATGCCTTATATTCGGAAAGGGAATGTTCTACATCACAGTGTTAACCTTGTGTACTTGAAGAGGGGAATGATCCTAATTTTCAAGTTCACTTATGATTTGCCCTTCCAACATTTGAAAATGTTTGGTAGTCTGTTTTTCTCTAACATGGTCTGATATTTTTTTCTATTTTTATTTACAAATCTGAAATATGTTAATTTGTTTTTCAACAAACTGTACTTCTTTAACTGAATTGCTTAATAAGTCAATAGAACCTAAACTTAGGTATTCATTTTTTACGCTAAACTCCATTCACTTATGCAAAAGTAAGACAAGTTTCGGGAGAATCTCTCCCATCTTCAGTTGCTCACTGAACTGCCGTTACTCGAAACTATGGCTGGACAAATGGATGTTCCTGTGGTGGCCTTTGTTGGTTGAAGTAGGGAGTTACTGAGCTCATCCATAGGAGTAAACTCGAAATTCATTAGGTTTGTTTACGGAATGTCAGAATCCACACAGTGAAACTTTTGTTAATCTTATTTTGATTGAAAGTAAAACACTAAAAATCATGTCGTCACATTAAAACTCTCTATAAGTTTCACAAACACACTTATAAAAGTAATTTTGGTACATGTTTCGTGAGGTACATTCCTCACATTGTCAACCAAAATTACTTTTATAAGTGTGTTTGTGAAACTTAAAGAGAGTTTTAATGTGACGACATGATTTTTAGTGTTTTACTTTAAATCAAAATAAGATTCATTAGGTTTTCTCTATTTTTTAATATGAAACTTTTTTTCCCAAGTGGATAACTCCAATGAGTTGTGAAGATGTTTCAGCAATTTAATTCCCTGTTTTATTTCATGGTTTTTGGTCAAAAAGTGAGCTGCTACTGCTGATTTATCCACCTGCTTAAACCAAATATTCCTATAATGTTCTTTCATCAGCATTTTGAAATTTCTCTTTGTTTTGCCCATGTAGCTCTGCTCACAGTCTGCACATTTTATTTTGTAAATTCCTGATTTCAATTCTGTTGGTATGGAGTCTTTTACTGTGCAACCTAATAAATTCTTGATGTATCTGTTCTTTGGGGCTAACATTTAATATAGCGCCACTAAAGATTTGTCAGGTAATGTGGCTGCAACACAGCTTCAGCTCACTTAATACGAAGGCGTGGCACCACCTGGATGCCAAATATCTAAATCGATTAATTGGTAGTGTGGGACCAAGTTCCTTGGCCATCATGACGACCAGATCTTATATTTCTGATTATTTTCTGTGGATTGCTAAGAAGAATGATATATGCTGCTTCTGTAATATCAGAGCAGGAGATCTTATTGCATGAATCCAAACAGCGACTGAAATACTGAGCACACAGCTGCTTCTATTTAAACATGTGCTTACTTCTGTCTCTCAAGTACTGATGTATACTCTGCACTCAAATAGGCCAAAATTTTGAACCTCTTGTAATTTATTGCATAATGTACTGCTTTTGTTCAGTTTCTTGGCAAAATGTGAAAAGCACACCCATCACCCATATCTGAACCATTCTCAAACTTGAATGCCACATAGCACCTTAACTGTGCATTTCTGCATGGGGGTTACCTCATGTAAAATGCTCAGTTTGCTGTCCCCCACAATATAGTAAGTGTTGTCTGTGTTGTTTTTATACATCCTATATAAATACTTGTTGAAAAACTTATGAGTAAATAAAAAACATGACCGGAACATTTTATTGTTAAAGGAAAGTAAAACACATGAGCACAAATTAAAGCATAACATTTTGGGCAGAATTCTCTTCAAGTAGAAAGAGTAAAGTAAATTGGTCAGCTGCAGTTAACACAATTAGTGGAGAAGTAAACTAGAAAATGTTACTAGCTGTGTGACCAGTATTTCACTTTATTTGTATGGGAATTTTGTCCAAAATATTGTGTTTCCATGTGCGCTTTAAGTGCACATTTTACTCCTTTAGCAATGGAATGTTCTGAAATCAATATTTATATATTATTGATCTCAGCAGCAGTTTAACTTTCTGTTGTGTTGCAGCAAAATATTTCATTTATTTAACATTTTCTCCAGATTTTTGAATGAAGCAAATATGGGAAAGTCATAACTCTAGCTGAACTATTTAGTTTGCACTAAGAAATAATTTTTATATAATAAATATATGCCTAATGTATTATCAACATTTTCATTTTGTGTTTCTGGAAAATTGAAACTATTACATATGCCAAATCTTTTGCAGCAGTCACAAAGAAGAATAGACTGATAGTTGACAGTTTATGGTCATAATGATTTACTAGCAGCATTATTTTGCAATTCTTTGTTTTGACTTCTCAGCACCTGAAGTATGAACTTAAAAAGGAATAGATTAGGATTATTCATCAAGAGTGGTGTGTTGTAGAAAAGTGTGTTAAATTATTTTTTAAGGTATTACAAAGCATTCATAACATTTTGTTATGATGTGCCCTTTATAGTGGCCAATGCATTGTTAAAAGTAGTTGTAAGCCTACAATGATTTCTTTTGCATACTTCAGCTTTTATACACTGTCATTGTCATCTTTACCTGTATAATGCGTGTTAAAATAGGTAAATTAGAAAGAAAATAAAATTGAAAAATTTTAATGACTATGTTCATAACAAGTGATATTACAGTAAAACTGGTGGAAAGACAAAAGTTATGGACTCTTTTGGCATCATAGCACACTGTTGACTGTACTAACATATGGAATTGTGCTATGTTCACAGGATACTTCATTACTGAAATTGTGGGGAACAACAAAAATTATGCGCAATGATATGGAAATTGCTGTTGCTATGATATTCTTAGATTAGTAAAAATTATATTAAATGGAAAAAAATTTAAATCTGTGGGTAAATAAAAATGTTTGGGAAATGGAATGCTTTATTAAATTATAATAACCATATTTATTTCTTGAGTTTTTCTTACTAGAGAGGCATTACATTAAGCAAATATAAGTTAAAAGGATAGGAATTAGGTAGGTAATTACATGATCACTTGTTTTGAGTGATATATTTATTAAATTAATATACTTGCAATGGCTCATTGTAACATATACATCCACTCACACATTGTCAATGTTTAATTTGCGGAAATTTTTTCAAGTTCCTGTTAATCACTTTCGGTAATGGTAATTTCCTGCTGCTGACATACATTTACACATTTTTGGTCACAATACCTATCACACAAGCAGTTACTTTCATGCTCCTGAATGTCGGTCCTGGTGGTGTAGTGGTAACCATACTTCCCTCGTAAACGTAAGTTCGCTGGGTTCAAATCTGGCTAGGATCGGTGGATTTTTTCGGGCGTAAAATCCTAAGTATGGCTTCCTTCAGAAGGGAAGTAAAGCCGTGGGTCCCATGTCGTACATTTACGGCACGAAAAACAACCTCAATCCTGAGAAAAGAGGCATCTGAGCAAAATTTGTCTGCCATTTCACTCCCAGAATTGAATGGGACACTGACGACCTGAGATGTTAAAGAGCGTCCTTAAATAAAACGAATAAAAAAAATGGTCCTGAAATCTACTCTTTTTGCACAATCTGAAGATGAGTACATCCAAGTTCTCCTTTTCCAGTTATCGCAGTTTAATTAAAACATGTGAATAAATATATATTTAAGTTGGATTTAATATTATACAATAAACTAATAAAACTGCATTTCTGTTGCGTTCTAACTGATATAGTTCATTTACATGTTCTTATGTAGGCTACGTGTTTTGGTAAGTCATGAGCATCAATGGTAAACCAACCAGTGATGCGAAGGAGAGAAAGAAACAATTGCAGCTAATCAGCAGTAATGCTTTGTTAATTGCAATTGTGTTAGAAAGAGCCTGTTGAAAGTTGGTTATTTGCATTTTATGTCAAGCTGATTGTGCCAGCAGCTCTCATTTCATGCAATAATCCTTAAATGAATTTTAGTACCATTAAATGTAATTTTATGTTAATTTGCTCAACAAAATGCTTTTTAATGTTTAAGCAGCATAATATTTTTAAAATCGTATGTTTCATGTGATAGCTCTTCCCAAATGTTTCATGATTTGAAATTTTAGGGTTTCATATCATACCTATTCTTAAATGGAGTTGGAATAGATTCTTAGGTGATTATTTCTGAAGTTCTTCAGCTGCCAAGAATGCAAACTGCGTGTTCTACATTTTGGTAAATCTGGTGGTGTTTGAGGCAATTATGAAGGTTTTTAAAATGCAAATATGTTCATATCCACAGAAACAAAAATTTTATCTGCTAAATGTTCTTACCAGCATTGATTTAAGACATTGCTTGATGTCAACATTTTCGTGAGAAATACAGGTAAAGCTTGGACCTTGGTAAGCATGAGATATAGATAAAATGTGAATTACTTATTCCAAAGAAGCCTCTGGTTTCAAATGGTTTTACAATGATGCTCCACATCTGAAATTAGTCACGTAAGTATGTTGTGACAATTATACAGGAATATAGCCAAATTAAATGGCAAAGGAACAGTTCATTAATGACCTATGTTTCAGCAGGCCTACAATCGAGGGGGTGGTCAAAGAGGAGGTGGAGGTGGTGGAGGAGGAGGAGGCGGTGGAGGAGGAGGAGGTGGTGGTAGCAGTGGAAATCATAACTATGACGAATATGGTGGATCAGGAGGCGGTGGTGGTGGGGGAGGTGATTCTGTTGAGGTATGTATTTATTTTACAACTAGTCATTAGATAAAATTAAAAATTATTTGTGCAAGAACGTGCACTTATTTGTATTTTGCTACTGTTTGTGTTCTATTGTTAGTATATTTTTAATGTGCATTCAAGTTTTAAGGTCTGCAGTTAGTTTTTCTTGAAAATGGGAATATTGATGTTTGATGTTGATTTTAAATGGGGATAAGCGAGAAAAATGTCAGCTTCATCTGGCTTATAGAATGCTTTAGGCATTGGATGATGTTATAAGCATTTCAAATCCTCAAAATGGCAGTATTCCTGTTCCTATTTTATTTTCACCATTAAATAAATGGGGATAAGCCAGAAAAATGGCAGCTTCATCTGGCTTATAGAATGCTTTAGGCATTGGATGATGTTATAAGCATTTCAAATCCTCAAAATGGCAGTATTCCTGTTCTTATTTTATTTTCACCATTAAATTAAATGTAAGTAATGGAACTGTATCACTCCAAGTGTGGGTTACATTATCCAGTGAATGTAGTCCAGGTGTGTGTGGATAAAACACTAAAATCCATAGTCTGGATTTCTCCGGTCATCTTTTGTTAGTATTTACAACTGGAGGGGAATAAATGCCTTATCAAATTCTTGGAATTAGGCCATTATGCTTTATAGAGTTACTGTTAATACAGCCTTGCATGTTATTAATGTAGGCATTACAAGTTACAATTTGAAAAGCAGGTACTGCATCATGTTCAGTCCTCTCCAGATCTGAATCTAACTTCCATTGAATCAGAATCTTCAGCTAAATTAACTGTTAAGTGCTCCACCACATTGTTTATCAATTTTTCTAAATACCAAATATTTTTCTGTTCTTTCATCACATAAATACATTCATGCCACTTGTCTGCTGTAACTTTTCTGAATGCTTAAGAAACAGTTGCTGGACATCATAAAGTTTATATTTGATATTATGCCCAGCCTTTTACCTGACTCCAGTCCAGTTCAATAATCCTGAGAACAATGATACGATGGTAGCCAGAGAATGCTAAAACCAGCCCTTTGCCACTAAACCATCCATAACATAATTTACCTGCATGCAATATCATTATATTCTTGCATATTTTAGAAGGATTGGAGGTTGAGCTGATCCTGACTTGCTAGGGATGCACTGATGCCAAGTATTTGAGAGCGAGGGAGAAAGTCACCAAACAGTGTTGAGTTATTAGCATAACCATAAACTAAAGCAGAAACTATGCATCAAATAATCTATACATTATAACAGGTAGACAGTAGGAACTTTGGAAATCATTCAAAGATGCTTATTATTATAAAGGAACTGCAGGCTCATCTTTTTCTGTCATTTAAGTTGCTAAACTTTTTTGCTTTCTACCATGTTTTCATGGAGATCTGAAAAGAGGCTCACAAGTTTCTATGGCAAATGTTTTTCACAATATGCAACCCAGTATGTACACCGGCAGCAGTGATGGTAGGCAGAACATACACAATTACAAACTACATGGTCGTGTATATATATTACCAACAGCAATGCCAGCATTTGCACAGTTACATCGCATGCTTTGGTGGTGAGTTCTTGACTTTGAAAAAATATCTTTTATCAAGAAGACAAACCCTTGAAAAAAAAATACAGTTTGGATGATAAATCTATTCTGAGAGTTCAGCTTTTTGTTGCTGTACCACTTGGTACGACGTTTTGAAAGGAAGATTAAGAAGTCATACATCGCATACAGTTAATACTTCATATCAAGACACCAATTATTATACCTGGTTCCAGATTGCAGTGAAATCATGTAGTACACTAAAGTTCTAATTCTGAACTAAAGAAAGGGATTGTAGAAAGTTTAAAGGCATAAAAATTATTTTTACTTTGTAAAGTGGCAGATCTATAACAAAAATTAAAAGAAGTTTAAAAAAAAAAAGCAAGATTAAAAATATATGAATAGAGGCTTAAAAATGTCGAGATGAACTTCTGTTACATCAAAAACAAAAGGAACCCTTTTTAAACTCAGTTTGTATGTGTTGCAAGGACATTCTTTATCCTATGCAGCTTACACTGTTGATGGGATATGCCCCTATTGAAAATTTGAGGTTTGGTCGTGCTTTATGTGTGAAACAGATAAAGAGCAATAGTGGTTGAAGGAAGTGCTCTTTTTCTTTTGCCTTTCATGTTTGCTTTTGAAGAAATACAAGTTGAACAAATTATAGGGATTAAATCGTTATAAAATAGTTCAACTGTTTCCTTTGTATTTTAGAAATGGCTGCATTTTGTGGTATCTTATTTTACAAGCTACAAGAACAGTAATTGCAGTAGCTGAAAGATTAACCTGTGTTCAATAAAAGATAAAAAAAGAAAAGTAAAAGGCCCCCTAACATTATACATGTATTAAAACAGTTTGTAACCACGATACTGCTGTTTTGTTCTTTCAGATGTTCAAATGTGATCAAACTGATGTAAAAAGTTACAACCAACCTTTAATGGTGATTGAAAGTAATGAAAATATGTAAAAATATATGAGGTTTGGAAAATAATAAAAATTAGAATGTATTAAGTATATTAACACTAACTCCACTTATACAACATTAGGACACGTTTCGAAGGCAGTCACTCTGATCACAGCTGTTCACAGACTACTGGATTTGGTGACTGAATCCCAAGCTGATGCTGGGAGCAATTGCCCCAGAAACATGTCATGCGTGTAAGTAAGTGGTATATTTAATACATTCTAAAGGTTATACAGAACCCTTGAAATGCGTGGCTGGCTTAATGGAGATTTGCTTTACACCGGAAAAATGCTGTTTGCCAGCGATCAGATATTCATAGCCCCTTAAATTCAAGGACGGATTTCTCATGCAAATTATAACTAAATTATACACATACCTTTTCTCACCTCTTAAAAAAATTTGCATTAATGCTCATTAATTCTCATTCTGATATTGCAGCAATTTCTCTTGTATTCTCTTTCAGTTTTTCGAATATATATGGATTATTCCAAAACACTTTTAAGAGTTGCTGCATGGCCAAGTAAGTAAAACCATCCTTTGTCTATTAAAAAAAAAAAAAATTAAACCACAGGTGAATACTCCAGTGATCATTATTAACCAACACCAGTAGCAGAAATTAACTCTACTCACATTATTGCGTGATGCAACTCCTGAACTAATTTTAATTTTAAAAGATTAGTAGCATTTGAAGTTCAGGTTTTGCAAAATTCCTGTGCAATATTTCTTCGGACTTCATTCTTACTTTCTCTAATATCAAGGTTTTCCTCTGTAAGAACAGCATTTTACTTTCAGTTTCTTATAAAGAACAAATTCCATTTCCCTATATCTTTTCATTCACAAGATTATGAACTATTTCTCTGTCAGGCACACAAACATCAGAGAATCTGTCTATAAATAGCTGCATCACATCTCTGCAAGAAATGGTCACATAGGAATCATACATAAGGATTCTTATTCTAAAGCATACAGACTTTCTGGCAATATATCAGCAATAACACTTAACACTGAAATATGTTTCAACTTTCATCAACTGATTAGCCAGCACTTGGAGAGAATGAAAAGTGGAATGAGTAATAATCAATTAGAAACAGCATAGGGCAGGCAAACCCCATTTTAACTGGCCACATGTCCAAATGAGGGCTCTGTATTATTACTTCATTGTTTATAGATTCCTAAGTAAAATTTAATTAATAAGTATGAATATTAGAATGTTATTTTATTTTGAAAGGAGAGAAGAAAGAAAAAAAGACCAACTGTGGAATCAAACTAGCCAGCTGTGGATTATTATTTAACATGATATATATTGAAAATTTTCTCACAGAGAGATGGTCACAATCAGAAAATTCTTAGTGTAAATTCATTTTTTAAAAAGTAAAGGTCATTTGGCAGATTGAGCATGTCTCAAATGTACAATTTAGTTTGATGTAATAAAAGACCAAGAAAATGATCTCACCTTGGTTTCTCCCATGGTGTTAGTAAATGAAACTTCAGTACCAATAACTGTTTTGCTAATATAAATTCAGGCCACTGGCCCTGTATGCGTGTCTTAAGGTTCAGAAATGCTAGATAAATAAAAATGGAATGCAATCAATAGCATATTAAATTGTCATGTTCATAATTAATAGTATTACCTGTTATTTATAAAAATATGAATGTTACAGGTGGCCGTTCCAAGAGCTGCTGTAGGTGTGGTTATTGGCAAGGGTGGAGATATGATAAAGAAAATTCAGAATGAAACAGGAGCTCGTGTTCAATTCCAACAAGGGCGAGATGATGGGCCAGGAGAGCGCAGATGCTTGCTAACTGGGAAACCAAACCAAGTGGAGCAAGCAAGACGCAGGATAGAAGAACTTATAGATAGTGTGCTGGTAAGGCTGTTGGTTATGCAGTTGACACTAAAACCTGGTCCCTTCACAGAAGTGGTAAGCCACCAAGACCGGTGAGATGCTCAGCTACAAGATGTTTTTGATAAAAGAGTTGAAGAATGAAGTCTTTTCTAATATCAGATGAGCAGAAGAAATAGCTGCTTGGCCTGTAGTTGACATGGTGTCATGCCTGATATTTTGCCTAAATTTGATTTGTTAATAAAGCACTGCAATAAGAAATAGTATGTCTAAAATTTTAAAAATATTTCAGGAATTGAAACATGTAACTGAGAATGTTAACAGCATTGAATGTGGTTAAATTTCATAAAGTTGCTTATTCATACACTGGACCTGATGGAAGCCACTTTTTTTTTTCATCTAAACCTAATGATGTAGCTTTGCTTGAATGATTTTATATGCTTTCATTTTGTATTTTGTGTATATAAAATAAATATGCTAACATCTCTTGTGAATGAAATAACTATTTTCCACTGCATTGTCTGTATCTGTTAATCATAGCATGAAACTATTTCAAATCAAATATTAATACTAAGTGCATTTTTGGCCTCAGTAGCATATAAGATAAAATAAACAAATAATAAATTTGCGGTTAGAACTGTGTGTGCTCCTGCATCAATTAACTTGGCATGTTTGATATGAAGGATGTATGAAAAAAAGGCTGGGGCATTTGTTAAGAAGTAGGGACTTGTTATTTAAAATAGCTTCCTTGTACTGTATGCAGTATTTGTAGGATTTATCTTCTAAAATTTTGGGTATGTGCAAGAAGCTTATGAACTAAATGGCATAGAAATAACATAAGTATAATTTTACTTTTTAGAAATGCTATAACTATAACTTGCATGCCTGACTTAATTCGAGATACAGTAGTTGCAAGTTCAAGAAAGTTAAATCACTGAATGCATTGAATTGGAGACTATTAGCATAATAAATTCCCATTTTCTTGTTCTGATTATTTCCTGCATTTATACAAAAAAAAATTCACACAGTGAGCATAGATTATTTCCTAGTACCAATAGACATCCATCATAGTTTTCACCTATCTGAACTGGGGTTATTTTTTCTGTTCACTTTAATAACTGGTATCCAGTTAACATCAACAACCCCTGTAGGCTTCATATGAGAGTGCTTCATAAGGGAAAGAACATTCAAACCATGAACCTATTTTATTAAGGAAACTGAATAAACAGATTTTGTCTCATGTTAACTACTTCTCCACAGTTGCCTTGGACATTTAGGCATTTGTACCTTGTAAGCAGTAAAATCTGTAAAATGTAGTTGCTTGTTGATTCAATTTGCCCTTGATAGCATCATTTTAAGCACTCTTATCATTGTCAAATTGTTTTTCAAAAACACTTGTTTTCAGCCCTAATCTTTGGAAATGGATAAAAATTTGAAGGTGCCAGTTATGGGCTTTATAATCAGATGTTTCCCAATGAAATTCATCATGCAACAAGTTCTTTGTCCTCATGGTTGTATTTTAGCAAGCATTTTCTTGAGCAATTCTACGTAAGAGCTTATCTCTGCAGTGGTTCTGTATATGGTGACAAAGAGTTCTAGCAGTAGCATTCCAAGCATCATTTTGTTGTTCTTGGCAGCAAATCATTAGCACTTCAAATACTGAAACTAGAGTTTTGTGATATTTATTTAAATTTGCATGGCATTAGTAAGTGAGCAAGTTGCCACTTCATGAATGTTACTCATTTTTGGTTTGGGGTGAAACTCATTTTTCATTCACTGCAACAATTAGGTTGAACTTGTAATAATGATTACCATCTGTGAAAGGCAGTGCAACATCCATTTCCTCTGATTTGGGCCCATCTTTAAACATTCATGTATGTACTACGAAAGAGGTTGAAATAATGTAAAGGTTTGGTGATACTGTTATGCGCAATTTTAACCCACTTCTGCAGATTGGGCATCCACTTTTGTAATTTGAAATGTTGATTTTCTTGAATGATGAAATTAGCTTTATGTTTCAGTTCATTTGTGAGGACAAGTGACCTGAAGTTTTCACTTTATATACAGGGGTGTACCTAAAGTTCTGTAACACTTTCTTAATTTATTATACAAAAACTACTAATGATAAGCTTTCGTATATATGTTATATTAAAGAGGAACTGAAATAGTTTTATTATCAATGTTTCATTTCATAACGATTTGATATGAAAGATTTGGGGATCTGAGAGGCCAGTTTTCGAAATAGCTACCATTATTTTTTTCTTATTAGATCCAGCATTGAGGAAGCTTGTTCAGAAGCTCACAAATATGATAATGGCATGAGACCCCATCCTGCTGGAACAGGAAATTGACAGAAACTTGCATTTGTGGAAACAACCATTTCTGTATCATATCCAGATACATATGTCCAGTGTTTTTGGCGAAGAAAGTTTCACAAAGGTTCCCTGCTGACATTCTAAGAAAGCTTTCACTTTGGGTTGAATCATGCTCTCATATCGACAAATTCATGAGGATTCTGGGTACCCCACATTAGATACTAGATTGTTGAGTTTGCCATTTATATGGAATGTTGGTCATTGAAGATTATGGGATACATGAAGCCACCATCTTCCATCCATTGGTGCACTTGGATACAAAACTCATAATGCAGTTGTTTGTCATTTCGTTTCAAATTGCAAGAGCCGCAATTTTTATGGTTTCATATACAGTCTCTTATTATTGTCTTGCAAACTATTGTACATGGTACTTCAGCTCACAGAATGCTCTACAAACTGATTTTTTCTGACTTTTATGAATGCCTCTCTCACACAGCTAATGGTCCCTTCACTCATTGCCGGATGGCCACTTCTTTTCTTGGGACACAAGCAACCAGTACTCACAAATTTGTCTTGCCAAGCGTAAATAGACTTCCGGCTTGGTGCATTTTTACCGTACTTAGTTCTGAACTTCTATTGCACATCTGTAGCATTCTTACATTTGTAGAATTCCATCACATAGAAAGTATGTTCTTTACCAGAAGTAGCCGTTTTTACAAAACATAACTGTGATAAATGTGGTAACTACAAGCATTGGAGATAAAATCCACACAAATCATTTGACTTCCTTTTTAATATGACATATATATGGAAGCGGGATCGTTTATAGTTTAAGAAAATTGTCGTCGTACTTGACACGCTGTATATATTTGTTCTCCCATTTTTAAACATTATGCTCCACACTTTGACAGTGGCCTTACTCATTACACCTCCATAGACTGCAACAAACCTCTGATAATCAATTGATTAATGTTTTTATCACAAGTAATGTCACCAGAGGGTCTGACATAACTGATAAATTCACGAACGTAGCAAGTTTATCTGCAAAGATCACACCTTAGAGTGATATTTATTAGGACTATTTCACAAATAAATAAGAATTTAACTATACTTTCTCTAAACTTGACTTACAAAATTATAATAATTATATATTTGTACTTAACATTTTCAAGCAATCTTGCTATAGAAGAATGCAGATTGTCAGTAATGCCAACAGAGAAGAGCAAAATATGGGTGTAAGTCTATTTCAGGAATAGAATAATATTGTAGGTCCTGGTGGTGTAGTGGTAACCACTTTTGCCTTCTAAACCCAAGATTGTGGTTCAAACCTGGCCAGGATCGATAGATTTTTTCGGGCGTAAAAATCCAAAGTGTGGCTTCCATCTGGAGGGAGGTAAAGTCGTGGGTCCCGTGTTGTACATTTACAGCATGAAAAAGAACCTCAGGCCTGAAAGAAGTGAGGCCTCTGAGCAAAATTTGTCAGCCGTTTCACGCCTTGAATTGAATAGGACGCTGATGACCTGAGCTGTTAGAGCATCCATAAATAAATCAAATAAAAATAATGAATAGAATAAGAATAAAGGTGATATATATATTTGAAATTTGAGCACAGAATATTTACACTTGTCAATACTTATGAATAACTATTCTATTCAGAACCCATGAAAATGAAATGGACAAAAGTGGACTATTACAATTGCTATGTTCAATTTTCTAATGCCAACTGAGAAAGAGAGGAGGGGGAGAGATAACATACAGTGTCTCGTTTTCTTTGTATTCTGTGGTTTGGAATTCTTAGACATGATCAATTTAGACATTTGCTGCATCGCCAAAATGCTTTGAAGAACCCTCCATTTTATGTTATGTTTTCGATTGTTCATCTTTTGTTGCTATCAATAGTTCCCCACTGCCTTTAGCAAAAGTGGTCAGTGATGCATGATCAGGAATTATATGGTAGAGATATAGAGTTGCCTACATTGACCGCAAGACAAATGCACATTGATAAAACAGATTTGATCCTTTCTCTTTTTTTATGTTGCTGCGTAATCCAGCTGTGATTGGTTAAAATGTTTTTAGGTTTCATTGGTTGATTTTAATGTCACATGCGTGAAATAGTCATTGAAAAATGAATAACTGATTAATCTCGTAAGTTGGTGGGATTGTTGAGCCTTTGTATTCAAAGATTGTTACACCCAATATTAATATTTAAGTGCCAACAATGTGTCAACTGAATGTTTATACCATATTGAAGATAAATTAATGTAAGACCAATGAAGCAAATCAGCAACATACGCAGTATTGGGAAATGTTCTTCGTGTTCTGTATAAGACCAATGAAGCAAAACAGCAGCATACTGAGTATTGGGAAATGTTCTTCGTGTTCTATATTTAATGAAATATCCTGATAATTTCTTCTGAATTGAACTATTTAATCACTTTTTGGCTTTACTTATTGGAGATTTACTTGAAACATATTTCATGGATCCTCGTCCATGTCCTCAAGTTGTTAAACAGCTGATGATGTGGTCGAGGGGGTTCATGAAATGTGTCTGGAGTAAATCTCCAGAAAGTGAAGCAAAAAGAGCATGTTTAAAATTCAGAAGAGATTAGTAATGGAGTGCTTCACTATGTTAAATTCTAAATTTAATTAATATTGTGATCCTAATAATTACTTCTGTAGATTCTGGATAGAACTGTAGATTCTGGATAGAAGATATTAGAAGATATCTAATGCAATGTCAATGCAGCATCTTTTGACTTCACAAGGATATTATGCTTATTTTTACTGAGGTAATCTTTTGATAAATGGAGTAAAATCTGCTATTGATATAGGCTTGATTATAAATATTTATGGCTTTATGGGGGTGTTTCAAATCAAGATAAAATTGAAGCTTTAGTGCATAGATATGCAGATTATATTGTCGTAGCATTTAACCTCTGATAATGAAGTTAATTCTGCATTAGGAACGGAGAACATTTTGGGAAGTGGTTTCCCATTTTAGATGCTAAATATTTGGAGATATCCATCTCTGTTCTTGACATTTATAAGCAGCAGGAGTATTTAACTTTCTGCTTAAAAATCTAGTTCTAGTCCAAAGAGAAATGAATATACTTATGAATTGTGATTTGGTAGTATATATTAGACTTAAGACTATTGGCTACTGTATAGAAGGGAACGAAAGCTTTAGTGTTCTAAAAGTGTGGATTGCCAGGCATGTGTACAATAGGTTTTGTAGAGAGCAATGTTGAGCAATTCATAATGAATAGTGAAATCATCTTTTCCAAATTGCTCAGGACAAAGCAGAGAATATGAAATGTGATGAAATAGCAAAATCTTACCTTGCAGAACACTTATTATTGATCAAATGTGTCACCATGGCAGTTAGGGTAGTCATGAAGTACAAGTTGTGCTCACTCATGTGAAGGATAAGTTTACTTTTTGGTTGTTAAAATGCAAAAAAAACTTTTAGAAATTGTATCCCAGAATGTCATTAACCAAAATGAATGACAAATGGCTTATACGCATTAGCCGTAAGGTTGAAATGGTATTGTACTTATAAAATATTGAAGCACCATAGCAGGATTACATTCATGAGGATTTGGAGCTCAATGTGAATATTTATTGATTTTTGAAAAATCCTTTGAACTTCAATGTAATAAAATTTACTCAAATGCAGATGTAGTAAATGTTTGTTTACTATGCTTTTAATCCTTTGTATTATGTGGGGGAACATGGCTTTGAACTAACTGCTTTTCCAGTAAAAGCACAAGAAGATGATATTCTCCCATCACAGCTGGCCAATGACTGCAGAACACGGTTTAAAGGTGTTGTATGCAGTGTGGCAGCTGTGGATAAGATGCAAAGTTGTTAAACAAGATAAAAATGAAGATTCATTCTTTTGTAAACACACAATTACAGCTGGTCAAGAAAGCATGATGTTATTGTGTACTGTATAATTCGATGGCTAATATAAAAGAATAGGAAGTTATATATTACATAATAAAAGTAGCATTTACACATTTAAAACCTGGTGCATCTTTAAGAAGTTAAGATGCCCACAATCTGCTTAAAATATCTGGATTTTTATAGTTTTTATGTATGCATTTACCATTACATTTATAAGAGAATGGCTGTAGACCAAAGATGAAGTGATGTCATAAACAATATGAACTTTATCTTAGTCTCTAAAATTAACGATTAAATTTTCTTGTATATTACACAAGAAGCCGGACCATTTCATTTGCATATACTAATTTGGAATTTTATTTTTGACTATCATATGCTGCTCAAAAGCTGCTTTCTAACACTTTTAGAATATTAGCTATCTTGCTTTATTACTAAATATATCAGAGTCTGTTATAGTGCTAAATCACAGGAGATTTTGTTAGAAAATAGTTATTTAGAGTTGGACATGAATTTGGAATGCTTTATATCAGAAAGTGGAATTGAAGAAAAGTTAAGAATGGCTTTTAATAAGAGTTGAAAAAAAATGAGTAACATTAAAGGTAGCAGTGATTTCTTTATGTTAATCTAATATCACAGTAATGTAGCGTGATTATAAACATATATTATTGACTTAATATGCTAGGTAAATGTTAGAAATTCTGGAAATTATTTAAATAGCTCTTAATTGGGCATTTGTTGCAACTGAGATGTGTGTATAGCATGTAAGAAGGGGAACCATTGTCAAATAATTGAACCTAACTCCAGAATAGTAGTATATGTTTATGAAATAATCTTTACTTAGTGTTCTCACATATGTGGGGGGGGGGAATGTACATTATTAATTTGATTAGTAAAAATGTTAAAAGCACATTGTTTTTAATTCTGAAACTTTATTTCTCTAAAACCAGACTTCTGCCATATATGATTATGAAATATTCTTTACTTAGTGTTCTCACATATTTGGGGAGGGGGTTGTACATTATTAATTAATTTGATTAGTAAAAATGTTAAAAGCACATTGTTTTTAATTCTGAAACTTCATTGCTGTAAAACCAGACTTCTGCAATTGTTGCAGGTGCAAAAGTATGCTCAAAAATTTTATATCATACAAAGTCTGCTGAATTTTCTGCTAAATGCTACATCATTTAATTTGGAGAAGCATTTGACACCTGTATCTTATTAATTCAGTTTATAACAACAAGGCAATAACAGATGCATATATCCATTGCTTTCAGTGCTTAAACTAGAAAATGGAATACAAAACCTGCTAAAATTTTTCCTTCATTTCATGTTATACTGATGTGGTGATTGTAGGAGCAGTGTGTGGTTCTAAGCAGTGCATGCCATAGGTGAGGGTTTGGTGATGAGTAGTTAGCTTACTTTATGAATTGCAAATCATGAGGACTTTGTCAATAATTCTGAATAATTGCTATATTTTAAGCATAGTCATTAATGATTCATTCATGTTTCGATTTGTTGGTGATCATTTAATAAATAAACCTGGAATGCTTTTTTAATAATAAACATAAGGGCTTTAATTGATATCATTGTATGATTCAGTTGAATTGCACACTCTTAAAGCTTCACTTACTTTTCATAAATGTATGGAACTGGTTTCCAGAACATTTAGTTCCCATCTTCAGCCAGGCTAAAGTTCAACTCAAAGAGCTTTAGTTAATATTTCTGAATATTACATCAGTTCTAAAAGAAGCGGCAGAACAAGATCATCTGCAGCAGTGTCCGCCTTCTTTACTAAATCCTCTGTTTATTAAAATATTGGAGAAAAAGAATGTTATTGATTTCATTGTCAACTAATTAATTAATACTTAATAACAATAATGTAGTTTTGAAAATACTTGTAGTCTTGTCACTTAATTCTTGGAGTAACCAAGCCTTTTCACTGGCCATTAGATCCAACATACCTTCATCTTTTAAACTTATTCCTCATTGATCTATCACATGTTACCTTACTCTATTCATACACTAAAAGAATACACATAAAGTAATTTCATTATTGTAAACCTCAAGATTATACATTGCTTTGTTTTTTGCCATCTATGCTTCAGCTATGGTCATTTTGCAATGGCAATGGATATATATGTATGAACTGTAGGCCAAACATTGTCTTAGAAATGATGATTAGAATCCAGTAGTAATTGATCTGAAATTGCCTTCCACATTAATGAGTTAAATGTAACTATAAGCACTTGCTCCCATGCAAATTTGTTTGTTCTTTTTCAAGTTTTCATATTGACATTTTAGAAGCATTCAGCAGCAGAGTGGAGTAATATGTTGGTTTTGTATATTTATGTACCATCAGCTTTCTATTATATAGCTTACAATGAAAGGTGTATTCTGCTCCTATCTTTACATCAGCCTTTTGTTTATTTGAAAGTTTATAATTTTGGGGACCTCCTCTGTAAGGAAGTTTCATTTCCCTCTCCTTTTTCTTTCCAAAATATGTATGCTCACCGTAGGTATCTCATGTTAGATGATGTATGCAGTGCATTGTGTTTATTCCCCTCTTAAATGGTGAAGAGTATTTGCCTTGTTGCAGCGACGAGATAGTGAGATAGGCCGTGGAAGAGGAAGAGGTGGAGGTCCAGGTGGTCCTCCATATGATCGAATGGGCAACAGAGGTGGAGGAGGAGCTGGAGACTATGGAAATGGTGGTGGTGGGTGGGATAGAAGGCCTGGTGGAATGCAACAAGGAGGTGGTCAGATGGACAAACAGGAGGCTACCTTCACCATTCCAGCCGCCAAATGCGGTATTGTCATTGGCAGAGGTAAGGCATCTGTATACATCTACCAGCTTAAGGCTTGATTGCACAAGGCTCTAGATGCGTATTACTCAATAGCTAACTTCTATAAAAGTGTTGGATGGATAACTGGATTGCACAAAGCTGTAGATGTGTACTACTCAATAGCTAACTTCTATAAAAGTGTTGGATGGATAATTTGAATGTGAAAAGTTAGCTTTTTGATAACTGTCTGAGTATTCAGATTTACCGTCATTGGCAATGTCTCTTTTGTATCAGATATGTCTGTTTTATAACAATATTCAGATTTTCCATCAATGGCAATGTCCCTTTTGTATCAGATAGTATAGTGCCCAAATTTAGTGCTTTACCAAGAAACATCAACATAGCATGAGAGAATCAGATATAAAATTTTTCCTGCTCAGACAAAGCAAGAAGATAAAAACGATTAAAATTTATACCATCATGGCCAGGGTTGCATTATGCACCTTGAATGTTCAATGAAAAATAGTCTGTTTCTCTAAACTACTGCATTTTCTCTACTAGTCAATTGCATGCATGAACATTATATGCTATTTTTTATGTTCTGGCTGAAAATTAGTGGGGATGATCACACATACACTTCGCAGGATAAGATGGAACATGCTGCATTACTGTAAACAGTTACAATGGTAAATTATCTTACCAGCAGAGCCTGAAACTAATCCATATACCTCTCATCTATCTCTATAAGAGAGCCTTCTTGAGACTATTGTACATCATGTTGAGGCTGCCCTTGATAAAATATTTAACTATACCATGTACACAAGGGAAACTTTTTAAATAAAAATCTTTTGAGTTTGTTGTCTCTTATTTTGTGGCATTTTTGTGTAGTTCTGCCTTAAAGTATAATGGATTGAGTAGTGTTTCTAACAGTTCTGTATGCACTTGATTTATGCTTATTAAAATTATTGCCTATCACAATTTGAAAACTACCAAAGCATAAAACCTTAAATAGTAGCAGCTCATTTAAACCTGTGATGGCCTTATTTCTGAATTTTGTAATTTATCCATGGGCTCATCATTAGTTACTTTTCTTAAATTTGCCTTTTTTATTTTTTTTTTATTTTATTTGTTTATTTATTATTTTTTTTGGCACAAAGGATATGCCATGGTCACTTTATAGACCAAATTATTTTTTGTCATCAGAGGATAATGGAAATGATGAAGTATCCATTTTATAAAGAGCTACAAGTTTAAATTAAAAAAACACTCTAAACATTGCAAAGATCAGTTTTCAAATAAAATATTTAAAAAATAATGTATACCAACCTCAAGATTCAGAACTTGAAAGTCTAAACTTTTTAGTGTTCATAAGTGGATTTTGACATTCATAGATAAAGTGTGCAACAGGTGACCATATAATTTTCCAAATTTCCTGTATTAAAATTTCTCCACATGTGCATTAAACGTATGTCGCTTCACACTTAAATATCTGGTGAATTTTCTTGTGCTAACTTAACGAAATATTTTCTGTTTTCTTAATGCAAGCTGGCTTTTCAGAAAAATATAGAAGAGCCAAAGCTATGGAATCTTACATTTTGTAAACTTTTATCTATTTGATAGCCTGTTGAACAGATTTCTGACATTTCAGAAAATGGCCTGTGCTAGATATTTCATTTTCAGTTCTGCATTATTCTAACTGACAAAAGTGATTGCATGTATTATGATTCTAAAGAATGTTTAATTTGTTGTAAATTAATATATATATGATTTTGCCTTTGCTACTGTACAAAGTAAATATGAAACAATCACATTATGTTTATAACAATGGACAAAATCTTGGGCTTTTTTGTTCTTTGATGTAGTTATGTTAAAATTTATTTTGGGTGAGTAATGTAAAATGGAACTGATTACAGGTGGTGAGACAATAAAACAAATTAACCAGCAGACAGGAGCGCACTGTGAACTTGACAGAAGACCACCTCCAAATCCAGCAGAGAAAGTGTTTGTCATAAGAGGTACCCCAGAACAAATTGAACAAGCAAAGAGAATCATCAGTGAAAAGATAGGAATGGTAAGTGGATTCTACTGCAAGGTAGGGAGCAGAAAGGAAATAATGTCTAGCTTTGTGAAGCAGCTACTTATAATTATTTTCATGTCATTGGTAAGGGAAATTCCAGAATAAAATTTTAAAAGGTGTGTCTACAGCCACCATTGAAATAATTAGAAGTCAGGCTGTTTAAATTTTGTTTACAATTTGCTGTCCACTTATGGACTTGACAATTCGGTGATGATGTAATTGGTCACAGTACTTGAATATTTTAAGGCTAATAGTGGTATTTTAAACCAGGAAAGGAAATTGAAATCATTTCCAATGATGATTTTTGATATTTTAAGCATACAATTTTGCTTTAGAACTGTGTGGTATTTCAGCAAAATAAATATGCACAGGAATTTTTGGAATTTTGCAGTATGTATGAGGGTAGGCCCATAAGTTCCCAGCCTAACCATTTTCTAGGTATGATAAAGACAAAAATTCCATTTTACTTTTCAATGTGATTACCCTTTATTGCAATACACTTTTCACATTTTTGAATTAACATTTCTATGTCCCCCCCCCCCCCCAAATAGTCGGAGGGTTTGAAAATGGGCATAAATCCATTACTTCTTTGTCAATTTAAATTTCCTTTCTTGAAGTTCCTTCTTGAGTTTTGAGAGGAAATAGTTCCTGGGAGCTAGATCTGGGCTGTAGGGTAAATGGTTGATCTCCTTGAAGCCACATTTCATCCCAGCTTACTTTGCAACAAGAGCTGTGTGCACAGGCTTGTTGTAATGAAGAAGGTGTACACTACCACACAACTTTCCCCACCTTTTCTCTTTGATGGAAGCACGTAGTCTGTGCAGTAGGCCAGCATAGTACTCCCCATTTATTGTGGTGTTCCTCTCTTTGAAGTCAATGGAGAGTATTCCTTCAGTCCAAAGAGATTGTGGCCATGATCTTCTTGGTTGACAGTGATTTTGGCCTTTAGAGGCAGTACTTTGCCATGTTTGCGCCACTCCATTGATTGCCTTTTGGATAAGGGGTCATAGTAGAGGACCATAGTTTTATCTCCTGTAACAATGGTTTGCAGAACTTCTCTCTCATTGCCACGGCAGAGCTCCAAAAATGCCTGATAACAGATAACTCATTGCTGCTTTTGGACTGAGGAAAGAAGCCCAAACACCCACCTTGCACTGACCTTATTCCTGTTAAAACGTTCATGTTATTAGAAAGGTGCAGCCTTGCTGCTATTTCTGTAACTTTAGTCGCTGGTCTTCTATAATTTCTCCTTCCACAAGATGAATCAATGTTTTCAGGAGTAAGCATTTCCAAGGACTGACCTGCATGTTCTTTGTCTTCAATGCTTTCTTGACCCATTCGAAAAAGTTGGCCCATTCTTTTACGGTAGAATATGAGGGGGATGCTACCCCACATAGACTGTCCAATTGCTGTTTAATTTCATTTGAAGTCCTCTTGTGAAGAACTTAGTGACTGCTTGATACTCCATTTTGAAAATGTCACAATCTTCTACAAATATCCTTCTTTATGCAACTATATCTGAACAACTAAACAAAGTGGAGCTTAAGTTAACAGCTGCAATTATTTATTTAACAGATAAGTTATGACACCAGATAAATATTTTGTGAAGGTGATAATCCTTAACAGCTGGACCGAAAGCTTATGGACCTACCCTCGTATCTTATTACAAGGAACAGATTGACAGGGACAAATTTTAAAAATGAAAGTTGTTAAGGTGGTTTGTGGGATTTTATTTGCGGATTTACCCTTAATATCAGAATTATGCCATAGTACTGTAAAGATGTGGTTTCAATGTTCCATCACAGATACTTTGAGAAGCATTTTTCAATATTTGCACTACCAGTTAAGTTGGCATATGCTTTATTTGAAATGAAGTACTTCTAAGTATATGAGAATTCAGCATTTCAGGATAATTTGGTTAAAAATTGATTTTTTCTCTTCTCTTTTCTTTCTTTTTCTCTCTCTCGTTTCTCCAGAGTAATTATTTATGATAGGAAATGTAGAAATAACATATTGCTTTCTGCTGAATAGTTTGCTAAATGGTACAAAATAAAAATAAATGACATAAGGAAATTGTTCTTGCATACTAGCCATATGAAGGACATAAGTTGGAAATGATTCAAGGTTGAAAATTGTGGTCATGGCCAGGATTCAAATCAAGGATCTTCAGCTTTCCAGGCTGACACTAACCAACTGAGGTACCATATCCTCCAAGCAAGGAACTGTGAACCTTTGGTCAGAGTGTCAGCCTGGAAGGCTGAAGATCTGTGGTTTGAATCCTGGCCATAACCTGAATTTTTGAAGTCTTGATTCTTCATTTTCAAATTATACATAAGGTTGAGAAAATTCTTTTTGTCAATTTAAGAATATTTTTTATAATATAACCTTGATTTTGAAATTTTTTCACTCTTAATGCACAGTATGTTACATGACATTTACAAATAATGGAACCAAATATTTCTAAATTTATGTTAAACATGTTAAAAATAGAATAACTGAATTTTCTGACGTAAGTGTAGGAGGAAGGGCTAATTAGGGCACACTCCATTAAAGGTAATAAGAATAGAATAGTTATTGTATTGGTCTGAATATATGAATGTGGTGGTGTTTTTATTTTATTTTATTATGTTCTCATGTTATATTCACAGCAAGATTGATTTTCATATAGGACCAAGTATCATCCCCAACTAACTGGCTTGTGCAGTAGGAATGATCATTATCTTAAAAAAGTTTTGCACCTTAAGCAGGTTGAACAATTAAGTATCTTTGAGTAAAAATATGTATGCTACAGTGGAATAATACAAAATCCAACTTTGGATAGTTCATGGCATGAAAAATTTCCGTGGAAACATCCCCTTCTTCCTTCATTCTGGCCAGTAAGTTTTACAAACTGCCTGTACGTTTTTGCCACATGTAGTTCCCTGCAGCACATGCTTTCTGCAAGATTTTTGTGCTCTTTCTTGTAATAATTGTTAGTACTTTTATTAATGTTATCACCTACTGCTATTATATTATCCTTTATTATGTTTTTATTGTCATTGCTTATTACTATTAATTATCATTGTGTTAGTGTTACATCACTTTGTTAGTGCCGAGACAGTAGTGGTTTATTAATGATGAACAAAGAGATAAGTGGCAAATGCAAACAAGGGCAGCCTAAGCTATATTTCCAGGAAAAAAAGCGAACAGAAGAGGCATGCATTGATGGGTTCTTTGTTATCAAGTATGCGACATTGCTTGTGCATTGTGCAATTATTTTGGGAGGAGAGGTAAAATGTTGACCGTTTGTAGATGTCAATAAAGTTGTTGAAAGAACAGCAGCCGCATTGAATATATCAAGATATACTGTAATAGATTTAGGTAAAGAAAAGAAATTAAGGAATTGTTATGAATGAGAAGAAAAGAAGTATTAGTATCAGTAGCTGAACCATCATGTAAACTGGAAACCCATGGAAAACTCTTGAACTATAAAAGAAGGATCACCTACCTGGATTTGTACCAACAGATAGCAATTATGCTTGCTGTGAAAGAAAGGGACACTGTACGCTGAAGAAACTAAAGAAGTCAATTTCTTTAATCGTAGCTAGACCTCCCTACAAACCTACCTTATTGAACTAGGCATATTTTTGAAATTTTTTCAAATAGTTCATTGTTAATGGAAGGATAAGACATTGTTGCATGACATTTTCACTATTTGAGAGAAATTAAAGCTTAAGATTACGAGAGTGCCATATAGCTGGATGAGACATGATCAATGTAGGTTACACCAAAGTTAAGGGATGGACTGACAATCGTGGCTACAATGACTGCACCAATGTAGGTAAAGAAGGGAGAGTTATTGTTCTTCATGCTGTCACTTCCTGTGGTTTTGTCCCAATTTGTTCTCTGCTGATTAGCTGATGAAAAATTGGAGAGTGCCACAAGGCAATGAACACTATCATTGAAGAACATACCTCCAAATTGACCATTGTAATGGATAATGCATAGTATCATTTCATGATAGCCAAAGCCCAGACAAGTCGATGTTTGAAAAGGACAAGCTGGAATGGCTGGATGAACATGTACTGACCTTAAAAAAAGACATTACAGTTTATAAGGAATTAGAAGCATAAATAATGGAATTTATGGCACCATTCAAACCAGAGCTATGGTATAAAATAGAAGTTACAAAAAAATCACAATCATCACATCACCAGACTCGCACCTTATCATTGCCATTTTAACCCAATTGAAAACATCTGGGTTAAAGTGAAGCATTACATAGCAAATAATAAAACATTTTCCATCACACAAATGAGTGTCTAACCAGGGAGGGAGTCTCAGAGGTACTAGCAGAGACTGGGCAGCATGATATCATGCAGCAAAAGAATTGTCAAGGAATGATGGGAGAAAGAAGGGATCCTGGATAAATGGGTGGATGAAATGATTATCTTCCTAAACAGTACCTCAGAAAGATTAAGAACAAAAGGGATTCATGTTTAGGGGTGGCCCATATGGAGAAATTTATTCATATTTGGCTTATGGCATTGAAATATGAAATATTTCTTGCAAAACACACATGAAATACTCTCTACATTACAAAAGAAATGCATGAGGATTATTTACAGTTTAAAGTCCCCAGAAACATATACGCATGCATTCATGGAAAATTGAATATTAATGCTATATATTCAATGTATGACATAAGGCCATTATATTTGCAATGGAAAATGGAAGCGAAAAAAACATCCACCACTATTATGCAAGACGTAATACAGATTATTTTACATAAAGGTTTAGTATGAAAATGTGAAAAAAATGTAAATGTGCAATGTTTAATTTTGTATAACAAATTGCTAAATGAAATTAAACAAATATTTGGAACCAAATTTAAAACTAAATTTAAAATATTTCTAATCAACATATTATTATTATTTATTTATTTATTTATAATTGCTGCTGCAATTCATAGTACAACACAATTTATTGTATAGAGTTTGAAGTGCAAACCTACAACATCTATATTTGAAACACATTATTGTAATCGGTCATGCGAAAATAGACAAATAAGTGTAAAAGCTGGCTTTCAGATTGTTAAAATTGCTGAAATAATTCAGGTTGTGTGTTGGATTAATAAGGAATTTAGAAACCAAAGTTGTTGATTGCGTAAAGTGTGGTTGTCCTTGCTGAGTATGATTCTCAGATTGTAGCGTGGAAGTGCACAGGAAAGGAAGAAATAAATAATGGAACAACTGCCAGAATAGTCAAGATTTGTAGATTCTACATTAGGATTCATGCTTATTATGGTTCAGACATCTGCTCGTGAATCTAATGAAGACTTCAGATACACAGACCACATAACCTCTTTCAGTGGTATGGCAGAAATGAACATTTGACAATGTTTTTGTTTTTCTTATTAAAATTTGCCTAAACCTTTTCAACCAGATAAAGTTAAATAACCACTGGAATTTCCAATAGAGCTATTCTCTAGTTTGTCTGGTTGGAAAACTGCAGCAGGTATTTACAATGTGGCAAAGTTCAAAGGCATTTAGGAATGAAAGCATTTATTTAAATTCTGGATACATTGATATATTGAATTCTTACAACCTGTTGAATTAAATAATAAACTTTGGAAATTTGGAAAAAGTTCAATTTTTAATTCCATTTATTTAGACTTAAAGTGTTCTGTGCCACATTCAGCATGTGTGCTGCCACAAGGAAGAGCTTAATTGATGCTGCAAATTAATTTTAATTTGTAGTTGTAGAACAACCTGACAGAGACATGTCTTCTTGGCATCACAATCACTTCTTGGAAGTTGGTTGGTTATTTGGTTAAAAACGTTAATAAACTCATTTGGTTGAGTTAGGTCAAATGCAGGATATAACTGGAGTGGCAATTATCGAGAGTATTCATGCTGAAGGATACCAGGTTGACTACATATGATATTGCAGAGAGGTATGAAGTCTCAGATAAATATCAAATAGGACTGTTCTAATTTGGTGAGGAAAATTCATTCAATGGAGAAGAAAACAAGGGTCCAGAAGCATTTCAGAACATACAGGTATCTTGAAATTTGTGACCATTTTGTGATGCCTAGATGAGGGTGTAAAAAGGTATGGTTTTTGAATAAAAATAATTTCATTAATGAATGCAATATAATTTTAATGTTTCTACTAAAGTTCCCACTGCTCTGATATGAGACCATAGTTAAGAGGAAGAGAGCTGGAATACAATTATGGTGTGATATTTCAGAATTCATGGCCCATTATGAATTTGTAATTCAAATTTATATGTGATAGAAAAATACATTTATTTCCTATTGTTTTCTTGGTAAATGTATTTTAGCTTGCTTGGCTAGATATTGATTTTATTTATCTTTATTGTGATTCAAAAAATATATTTTTTATTCTAAGAATGAAATGTCATTTTTTTTAGAGCATTCATCTTTTAGTAGCATAGATTTATTAGAAAGGAGAACTAAATGATATGTTTGTCATTTGTTGGGAGCAGATTTGAACCTACAGTTACTAACAACAGTAAGATAAGCAATTGTGTAAAAATATTGAAATTAATTTTTTTCCCCCCTTCAACATTCATGGAAATAGAAGGCTTAAATAATCTTTTGATTATTTATTTATTATAGAAAATTTGAAATTTCTCCTTTGTTGGGCCTAGGACTGAGTTTTACTCATTTTTCATGGGACGTAGCATGCATTTTAGTTTTGTCTCTTTTCTTTACAGCCCCCAGGACCAGGAGGTGCACCACCAACACAATATCCTATTGGAGGACAAGGACCGCCAGGAGGGTAAGCATCACTACTGCTTTAGCTCAAGAGTATCTTTTATTATTTTTTAGACTTAACCCTTTTATAAACTTTAGATATCAGAATAAGCATTTCTTGCATGGAAACAAATATGCTGAACATTTTGCATGTTGTAAGGGTGATTAATCGGATTGCTGACTGCATGTAGTTTTCACTATTTGTTGATTATGGTTGCTATTCAATGGCAATCATACACTGAAATAAACAGTTATGCACAAAATAAACATAATATTCCTTTGATATCATTGTATGATTTAGTTGAACTAAACACTCTTAATGCTTCCGAGTGCAGTATATTTTGACAAGTAAGTGAGGCATTTAAGAGTATTTAGTTCAACTAAATCACACAATAATATCAGTATGATTGGCTTTACTGTGCAAGTTATAATTAACATTTTAATTAATAATAATAATATAATAATAATACATAAATTTCCCACTTTCTGATCCACGTGCCACTTTTGCTTAGCTCCTCTTGAAAAATGGAAGCATTCTCCAGACAAAAATAAAGTTTTAATTCTTCCAGGGTGTGTAGGGATTGTTTTGTACACATTCTCTGTACTCATTTACCCCAAAGTTGAAAATCAAAGATAGTTTGGAACATCTAGAGGGTTACAAATTATTTCTTTTATTCCCAAGTTGAAAATCAAATATAGGTTAGACAATCTAGAGCTAGACAAATTACCTGTTGTTTTTAAACTCTTTAATAATTTTATTCATGGAAACAACTGTGTACTTTGGGAGAGCTCTGCCGAAACAATGACTAAATTATGCTTTGTTTTGGGTGGAGTAAGTATAATTGCATTTATACTTACAAACATTTACTGTTAACCCTTATAAATACTTATATTTTCTTGCTGTCCACTCAGTATTATTCACCAACTTTAGCATGGAGAGGCATTGAATGGAGATTTGATTTCTTGGAGCACCAAAATAAAATTTTGACTCACATAAATATGATGATGGAACCAAATGTTAAACTATGTTTAGTATTTATACAGTGCATTTTTACATTCGAGAATTGCTAGCATTTGTTGATCTTGAAATACTGTACCAAAAAACGACTTATGTAATATGTAGTGTTGTGTGTGAACAGTGATGCATGTAAGTATAATGGGAGGTGACCATTGTTGCACCATGCTGTAAAAAGTAATTGAGTCATAAGTCATAGTCATATTGCACTTAAAAAAAAATCATATTGCACTGACACATACACAAGATACTGAATCCAAATATTTCCTCCTCTTCAGAAACAAGAAAGAGAAACCCAAGCTATTTTCCAAACAATCTAGAACCTTCTTAATAAGCATTATTTTCCTAGAAGTTTGCACAATCAAATAGAAATCTAAGGTGCCAGAGAAAAGAACAGTCCAGAACTAACTTTGTTTCTGAGAACTGAGAAGTATAAATACAAGCTGTCTTAACTGAATAGACTCAGTGACTTAGCAGATCATAACAAGTATTATTATTATTTTTTTTCTTTGATGACAAAATTTCTAATAATGAATTGAGATGGCAGGTAAATTCACCATTTATGCACAGAACTTAATGTAAAAGTTCAAAATCAAAACTGCTAAATTTTGCACTTGTAAAGTGATTTTTAAAAATACAGCAAAAGAACTTCCAAGTTCATAGAAGAATCTAGAGTAAAAATAGCATCTAAGAGCCTGTACTTTCAGCATGTTCCTGCTCTACATCAGACATGCCAGTTGAATATACTGCGGAGGTGGACGAACCATTGGAACAGGTGAACCTAGAAGTTCAATGGTCCATACTGACTTGGATTCCATTGCTAGCCACCCTGCAAAATGGCCTTCAGTTCTAGCTGGAAGTACAATAAACAGTTACATTGTCAAATGAGGGCTTCAGAATCAAAAAAGAAATAGACATGGCACTTCCTAAGTTTTTTTGGTTGCATCATTCCATTTAGTGTTGTGCAAAGCAAACATTTTAAGAATATTCTGCAGAAATTGCACACATCCTACCACCTGCCTGGATGAAAAAATATTTCAAACACACTGCTTGATTTATTTATTTATTTGTGTCAGATACAATATGCTCTGGTTCAACCCAAGTTCTACACAAGGCCAATATTGAGTCTTATGTAAACACACTGTTAAAGAATAGCATAATTTTCGACCAAGTCCTATAACCACACTATCGTGTCATTAAACACACATTCTAATAAACTTTGAGCCTGTTCCTCCTTGTCTAACTCAGTATACCAATTAATTCCATACAGAACTCATAATTAAATACTCTAAACCTGGGTCTGACTCCACCTATATCTGTTCACTTAGTCACCTAGTTCTTCCTTCATTGAGTTTGAAACCTTCTTGATATTTAATTTGCCCCTCCATTTTACTGCTGGGGGAAAATGGGGGCTATTACTCACTAAATTCATCAATTTGAAGCTTGTCACCGAGTCTAAAGACTTCCCACCACAAAATGCACAGCACTTAATCGCTTTCACTAATAAAATGAACTCGTCTACCTTATTGATCCCTGGGAAGCCATTTAAAATCACTAAACCATTCTCACAAAACTAAGCAAATTTCAAACATTCTTCATTTATTATTTTATCCTTACCACTGTTTGATGATGTTTATGAAGAATCTGGACAAACAATGCTAATGGAGATCCTAATTTAGTTTTACTCATCAACAACAGATGGAAAAATTAATCCAATAATATAAAGAATGTTGTCACAATGATATACAGTGTTAATGCAAGTACTTTAAAAAAAAGAAGTATTGTTTCTGGAGCTTTTCAGCTAATTAGGTGAGTCAGAGAGAGGAAATATGGTGATATAGTAAAGGAAGCATCTTAAATACCAAAAACACGATATAGCATGAACATATACTATACTGTATTCAATAATGCGAGCAACGTGGTAAAAATAAGAAAGGGTCATAAATGATGGCATTCTGCTTGTAAATCACACACTGTAAATCTACTGGCTAAAGATTTGCTACCAACGAACATCTTGTCAAATGTAAATCAAATAGTGAAAGTATTAAAAAATACAGATCAGCAGCACCAACTTTTATCCAATGGTGGTTCTTGTTGCAGACACCCTTTGATGCTCTGAATGAGATACCTATGTATTGCTGAAAAAAGAGCGTCACAGCAATGTGTAAAGTGGCAGCTAATGATGAATTCAATAAAATTTCAACATCTATAAAAACACCCTTATTTAAAGAAAAACTTCTTTCACAAGTAAATGAAACAATTGTAATCTTAGGTCCTGTCAGCCAGCTCTAAATACTTGTCAGAAGACAGAAAGTAGTGTCACTGATGCAGTAGAATTATGGATGATCTACTGTCATCTGATAGTCATGCTGTGAAGCTACATCTTTTTGAGAAGTGGAGATAACCTTTTTTTAAATATATACAGCTTGGCAGCAAATGCACTTCACCAACAATATCTGAGACAATCTCAAAGAAAATCAAGACAAAGCGGAAAGATTTATATTGCAAATATTGAATGCAGGTCGTCTTGTCAGCTTTCACAATATTGAGAAAAAACAAGAAAATTGTATACAAGTGAATATAATCCTGGCATATTTTTTCCAAAATTTAACAAAGAAAATTTGGGATGCAGATATTATTCATGTTAGGACTGGTACTACACTAATGCATCAAAATATCATATACTTCATATTATAAACTTCATAACAATAAAACTATTAAAATGGAAATTGGCATTCTTCCGTCATAAGTGAAAACTGCATGCACAGATTGCATCATAGGTAATCTACCATAATTGAATTATTTTGTCAAACTTGAGCTCAAAGCACTAGAGGAATTTTGTTGAACAAAAATGAATAATTGCCTTCTGGGAATATACCAACTGCATCTTGATTACCCTTGCTCCATACAACTTTTTTCTTCATATTTTTACTCTTTTGAGGTGAGGAACAACAATGAAAATGAAATTCCTGCTAGGATTTATAATTCAAGTTCTAGTCATCTTAAGGAGGTTGAGTATGTGGACCCAGATGCAGTTATAAACTACTTAAATGTCTCTTGTACCTCCCTTGGTGAATCTCCAGTTAGTAAGAATGTGAGGAAACTATGGAGGAACTACAAATTTTTCTGATATGCTGTCATCACTTACACCTCCTACACATTCACTGTTGATGAGAACAATTTCTGCTTTGCTAGAAAGCTGGTGCCCTGTAAGATAATCAACAGCACCACCACCACCATCCTCCTCTTTGGCCGAATCTTCATTGGAGTGGATGTTAGCTCCTGGTGGCTCTATAACAATGCTGTGAATATCTCCTATAGGTTCATCATTCGATAATGTCCAAGGCTTCTGAAGGATTATATCCCTGTTAGAAATATGCAGAATAATGTAATATACTGTATCGTGCTGATATAATCTTCTAATTAGTGAAAAAGTAATACACTATTGCATGTATTAATGTCTAGTAGTTCATATGATCATGCTTTGTTCCAGCTGGGGCACTATATGCACTAATTTATAGATTTCTTTCATAGTACAAAGAATGGGCATGTTACAAAATCAAAACATTAATAAAAAAGGAAACTTACTTGAAATACACTTGTTCATCTTGCAGCTGCTACATTACTAGCAGGAACTTAAAGCTGTGCCAGACTATTTGGTTGTGTACAGAATTGCAGTAACATGAATGGACAGGTTTACCACACCATTCTTTAACTGATATAAAGAATGAACAATGATCTTCAGAACTACACAAACTATTGCAAGGAACCTAAATGGAAAACAGTAACCCATGATCATATGAACATGCATATCATTGGGAGTATACAGCAATTTCATTTTACTTACAGATATATAACTATAATTCCAATGTAAATCAGCTATCTTGTGTTTTCAATGTAGACATTGTTCTGAATAAGTTATGGATTTTTACACTTAAGTTTTTCCTTTAGGTTCCTATAATATAAATTCTGTTGTAATTGCAGTACATTAATCTGTGTACCATTTTAACTGGATTTTATTGTTTTTCAAAAAGGCCTAAGCTAGGCAGTTCAAATAGTGTACTTAATGAAATACATGTTTTGCAGCCTACTTTCATAGACTTAATCTTGAAATTGCTAATGCTTATCACCTTGACTGAATGATCATTGATAGTCTGTTTTTTGTTTTAGACAAGGTCCTCCACAACATTTTGCACCTCAAGGTTGGGGTGGAGGCTATCAGCCGTGGCAAGGACAGCAACATCCTAGTGATCCAAGTAAGCATACTATCTTTAAATAATAGCGTTTAAATGTATAATTATCACCATCATGTACCCAAAGGATTTTTTTGAATAGGTAACAATGGTATGCAATTAGTTGCCACTTTTTTTTTTTCAGAGCCTTTGATAATATAGCGATAGAAACTCTCTGACTTAACTCACCAATAATGTTTAAGCTTTGCCATTAGTATTCTAGGATTTAAATTAGACAAACTCCATGTGGAAATGATGTTGAATGGCAGCCTACAGTTGCCACAATTTCCTTAGATGCTTTGATATCAATTGTTTAGTGATAGTTTCTCTGTCTTACTGCACCAATAATATTTTAGCATATTTAAACTCCAAGTGGAGTGTAAAGCTTCAGCCAACAGCTGTCTAGGATCAACAGCAGACCAAAGTACAGCTGCGGAATAGTGTTATTGTTGGGATATTGAGTAATAGTCAAAAGATTTCCACCTCTTTTGATGTCAGCTGGGTATATGATGAGTGTGACAGTAATAACTTGTTTTTGTGCTTGTGCAACTGGAATCTGATCGGACAAAATCATACCTAGTACTAGGGGAAAAAAAAAACCAGCTACTTTTTGTTATTATTGCAACTAAGGCTGGTTGCAATGGCAAGAGCACATATTAAGAGTTTAAATGAATAATAGTTGAATAGTGTTTAATGCCAGGAGATGGACACTGATGATACATGAGATGAAATGATATTTTGCGGAAAGTTTTATTTTTAAAGAAGGAATAGGCCTAAGTTTTAGGGTACCTCCCCGGCATTTGCCATTTATGAGGACTGAGGAAAACCTGGAAAAAACCTCAATTCAAGGAGGACAGTCCTGATGGGATTCGAACCCCAAACCTCCCGATCATGAGTCTGCACCTTAATGACCTTGGCCATCCGTGGCGACTTGTTTATTCCTCAAAAACCATTCTTTGTTTATCATACCCCTGCATTCATTCGTTCCTTTCGACGTAAAATAATATATATCGTATCTTCCTTCTTCCTGCAGATATGACAGACTCTTGGGATAATATCTTCGGTTGTGCCCCTTAATTTCCAAACACCTAACCAAAACCAAGCTATCCCTTCCCTTTCATTCTTTCTACAAATTACAACATACTTTTCCTTGTCCAGGCTACCTTTTAATTCCTTGTAACCGCCACGGGTGTCTGAGGTCGTTAATGCAAAGACTCGTGAGCGGTAGTTCTGAGGTTGGAATCCTGGCAAGACCGTCCTCTCTGACTGAGGTTTATTCCAGGTTTTCCTCAGTCTTCATAACTGGCAAATACTGGGGAGGTACCATAAACTTAGGCCTGGAACGTTTCCTCCTTTAAAAAAAAAATATTCTTTCCGAATATATCATTTCATTCCATGTATCACCAGTGTCCACCGCCTGTGGTGCCTCAGTAGTAAAAATGGGCATTAAACACTAATAAAAATTCCTTGTACCATCTCTGTTATCTAATCTGGCAGAATTTGCCTGCCCATATCTTACAATCTTATTCTCATTTCTCTCCAAAATCTCCCTCTGAAATCACAAATTTTAACCCAGAAATCTCTTAAACCATTCTTAACCAATTGCTTTCTAACTTACCTAGTAAATATTTGCTGTAAAACCCAACTTTCCTTCTTAATATCTCCGACATATTTTCACAATATCAGTATAGCTCTTAAACCCAAAACATATATCAGTATCCTTTCCTCAATAACCCTCTCACACTTACATTTCCTAACTCTGCCAAAGCTCCAGTGTTAGTTATATTGTTAAGAAATCCCAATATTAGCTTACAGAAAACTTTTTGAACTAAATGTATGCCATCCAGCTTCTTCCCCAGATTTCAGCTCCACAAATTCATTGGGAGTAAACCAAGGCAGTACATTCTTTCAAAACACTTAACACTCATCCCTGATACTACATAGAAACATCTACTTATCACAATCAGTCATTGCCATTTTCTTCTTAGCCATGCCATTTTCTTGTGCCTATTCCAATCACTGTTACTATTCATCTTTATTCCCAAATGTGAAAATTCACTAACAACCTGAGTTTCTCTATGTTCTATTACCCATTTTTCAATTTTATGAATTTTATTGCCCTTCTTAAACACCATAATTTTAATTTGAAATGCTAAATGGAACTTGTACAATGAAGCTGATCATATAATTCATATCATTTTATGATTGAGTAAAACTTTAGTTGATGATGCTGACGACTGTCTGTGAAACATGTAAATGATCTTAACCATAATTTTAGTTATCCAGATTTTCCTACAGCCTCCATTCTTCATGGCAGATCTGAATTTCTTCTATAGGCAACTAATCACTTATTATGAGCATACCATAAAATCATCTACATAAAGTAGTCCAGAATTATCCACATTTTTAATTGCATGCAGGTGAATATTAACATTTTTCATATATTAAAGATATTAATAAATATTACCAAGCTGTATTTACAGCCTTGCATAAGGCCTCTCTCTTTTGCCTTGCTATATCAGATATCTCTCCAAAATCACATTTAACACAATATGTGTTTTGATCAAATTGACATTAAAAACTTTAATATTTAATTTATACCATAGCATTTCTCTATTCATTCATAAGCTTTTTTCAAATCCTAATCCTGAATTTTCTATGCTAGAATTCCGGTAAACTTTTTCTGAGATTGAAAAGCAGAGCAATGCCTCTATAATTGATTGGGTTTTTCTCACTTCCCTTTCCTTTATATATGGAATGAATGATTGCTATGTACCAATTTCAGGAAACCTTTTCTTTTGTTATATTCATAAGCCTAGTTTAACATTTTAATCTAACCAAATTATCACACCAAATTTTAAAGAATTGTGTAGTTAAATCATCAGTTTCTACTGCTTTATTTCTCTTGAATTTACAAACCTGCTAATATACTTCTTTACACAAAAATGGTTTATTCAGCTCTTTTACATAATTATATATTACAAATTCAAACTGCTTTCCCTCCTAATTTCCATAATAAACACACTGAAAATATCTAAGCCATTCATTCGCACTTAATAGATACATTACTTTTCATATCCTTCACACATTGATTAATTATTTTCCATACTTGCTGTCCCTCATCTTTGTGCATCCTTCATTTCAATTTCTAAAGCTTTTAACACTCTGCACTTTCATTTCTTATACTGGAGTAAAAGTATATAGCTCTCACATAATTGCATAATGAGATCCGTATCTAAATACTTCACTACCCTGTTTCCATCTAATTGCAATCTGTACTAAAGTTCTGATCTCTCTATATCTCTTATCAAACCAACTATCATTAATATTCTTTTCCCATTTATTTCTAATAATCGTATTTCCCTTAACCCAATTAAGGATAAATTCATTTCACTTAGCATTACATAATTTTTCTGAGAAGATATTATTAAATCCATTCCATAATTACACAATTCAGCCAAGGCCAAATCCAACATCTTACAAAATTTCTTAATTCTGGTATCAACTATCTTGATACCAGAACCACATATGCAATCTTTATTACTTACAAAGTTCTCACAACACCATGAAACCGTGCGTAGAAAATGTGAACTTGCAGCAAAAATATTCTTTTATCTTGAAATGGTAAAATTTATATAATGTATCATCACTGCACAAAATATAAAGTATAACACTGCCCACAAGCACTTGTAAATGTAAATTTGCTGGTATCATCTTCCCTCCCAACAACCATTCAAAATAAGAAAACTATTATTTATACAAAATTGAACTAAGCTAAATCCCTGCTCATTTACTATCCTATCTGTATTGCTCCTAACCGATACTTTTTTATAATCTTCTCTCTCTATTTTACTCCCAAATTCTTTAATATCTAACTGTATCACTCACATTCAAGACCCCTACTAACATAAACTCCATTAAAGGATATTCCATTATATTTTATAATTCAATTTTTTAAAAGAGTTCTAGATTGTAAAATTTGGAATTCTGTGCAGATTGTAAATTATGCATTGCACAAATCCCACTCTTGAATTAACACCTTAATAACCCATTAATTTCAGACTTGCTCTCCTTCAATTTACTTATACAATCATTCCTCACCAACAATCTTATACCTCCTGAAACTCTACCCTTAATATTATTCCTCAAACCATATTTGAATATAAAATCAAAATCGTGAACTATTTCCTTCAAACCATGTTTTAAATAAAGCTAACAAATGGACTTTAATATAAATGATTATCCAATACTGTCATCTCATACACTCTAGTGCTTCACTTTTAAAATATGGTGGGACTGGTTTCCAAGAGAATCCTCTTCAAAACCGGTCTCACTATATTTTAAAAGTAAGAGAAGTACTAGAGTGTATCAGGCAACAATATTGGATTATTATTTATATTATATCTAGCTTTACTGCCTTTGTTCAAACAGAATTTTAAAAAAATTGTTATAAAAAGACTTTAGTTCGCATTTCCTTCAAGAAGCCCCCTTTCAACCCTTTACAGTTTCAGAACCCGAGTTACACAATCTTTTCTCTTCTGATTCTATTGCTAATTGCAATAAAATGATGGTGTCCCATTTGCTCTTGCTCCTAAATACTCTCCCACTATTAACAGGCATAACTGTTGCAACCTCCAACAGTATCAAATTCTGTATGCTCCTGAATTTTACTTACCTGCAATAAACTCCTGAATGGAGATAACAATGGACCAACTTGGTTCTCCATCATAGTCCTATGCTGGTCTACTGCTTCTACTTGTATCTGTAATAAACTCATCCTGAATGGAGATAACAAGAGACCCAAGTTCTGCCATCACAGTCTTATGCTGGTCTACCGCTCTTGACCTACTTTCTCTAGCCAGCTGAGCTGCTAATGCCACCTCTCGTTTATGCAGAGAAACTTTTCTCAATCATGACTTCATCCATCCTGCTTATCCATGTCCTTTAGCGTCTCTCCGTTCAATAAGCTTACTGCTAGATGTGTATCCGCTTTGACCCTTGGATTTCCTGTTATTTTCATTTCCACTGCATTTATGGCAATTTTATGATTCATTCCCTCTATTGAGGTCCCTTAGATCCTTTTGATATTCAACCACTGACCTGCCTTCTACTCAGAGGCATAAGTTACATATATATGCACCCTTACCTTCAGATCTCGCCCTTTAATCTGTTGTAAAAGCTCTCTGTTCAGATATTCTGCTCTAATGATATTTCTCTTATTAATATACTTGTCCCTCTATTAAATGTACTTACGAAGCTGTTGACAATGGAGTGGTATATATATAAACAATGTAATACAGTTTTTTTCACACTAACTCTATTCACTTACATAAAAATCTGGACATATGTTTCGGGAGTGATCCCTCCCATCTTCAGCCTGTAGATAGAGAATATCTCTTCTGTATCTACAGGCTGAAGATGGGAGGGATCACTCCCGAAACATATGTCCAGATTTTTATGTAAGTGAATAGAGTTAGTGTGAAAAAAACTGTATTACATTGTTTATATACTTGTCCCTTTAAATTTCTTAGATCTTATACTTCATGCACAATTTGTATAGTTGCAAATCTGACAATCATCCTTCCTCCATTTTTACCAACCTGAAAGCCTCAGATTTCCCATTTATTCAACACCACCTTCACTTATCTTCCTCAATTTTTCTAACTTGAATGGGTCATACCCCTTTTCTTTTCTCTTCTGCAGATATTACCAAATCAAATTTCTGATATTTTTCATCCAAACTTATTTTTTTTTAATGACCTGAATTTATTATTCATATATTCCATAATAGCTAATGAGTTGCTTTAATACTATTAAGCTCCACTTACCATTAAATTATACAGAACATGTTTTTAAGGTCTTTGCCCTCATCATTGCTGTGATTTGACTGATGGATTTTGTTGTTTGAATGGACTTGGTGTAGTTCTTGTGGACATTTTATGAAATTTTGGATTAATTTGCCTTCTGTTGGGATCTGGAAGTTCATAATCTTATCTTCGTATGTTTTTTTATAAACATTTTTTCCCATATTCTCAGTTCCAAGGGTCTATCTACGAATTTCAGTAAGTTGACTTCCATTTCTATATCATGTTTATCCAGTGTTCCTTTAGCCTTATTCCAATGCTTATGTTTGTTTTGCCAATATATACTTTGTTGCATTCTGAACAGTTGATTTGATATATTCCTGGCTACTTCTTATCAGGTATTCTATCATCACCAGAGTAGAGCAGATAATTTAGGCTGAATTTGTTAACTGGGGACAAAGTAATCCCAAACTAGTAATTTCTGGAATTTTTTGATGGCCCAAAGATGATAAGTAAATTTCTTGTGAATAATAGTTTCTTTTTTTGCTGATAATGTTATAACCTCTTTTGACCTCTTCTCTTGTTTGAATTTCTTCATTTTCTTGGCCATACCCATTACTTTTTTTCAGTTTGTATTATGTGCTAGTACTCTTCGCTGTATTCAAACTCATTCATGGGTATGTTAATGGGTCTGTATGCTAAGCTGTTGAAAACTGCATGTTCATATGCTGTGGGCTTGAAGCCACTGACCTTGATATAATTTTCAGTATGTGTATCTATTCTGTATATTCCAAATTTCAAATCATTGCCTGTTCTTATAATCAAGGAGAGGAATCATGTCTTGTTCTTTTTCAGAAGCAAATTTAATTTCCCTATCTTGTAGGTTTAGCAACTCCAAGTTGCTAAAGTTTTTTCTTATTAACTACTGCAAAGATATCATCCATGTATCTGTGCAGACCTCATTTTGTAATTTATTGATAAAGTATGTATATTTAATTGTAGTACATTTTGTCAATTAGAATATTTTCAATAAATTTCAAATAAATACTTCTTAACAAAAGTGTACTTTTCAGATGCTGGAGGTCAGGTGCAGGTGAATCCAGCAACAGGCCAACCAGACTACAGTATTCAGTGGGCGGAATATTATCGTTCACTGGGCATGCACAGGGAGGCAGAAATGATTGAACAGCAAGCTAAAGCAAGCAAGGTTTGTATAGCACTGCAGCTCAGCAGCAAAAGATCATAGTATAGATTGAAGACTGAGGATTGCAATAGTGTGGTAAATAGGGCATAACTTATGTATTTAGTTTAGTATAGTATGCATTTTGATTTTAAGAGATTTGTGCTAATGACATCTGCCAAGTGCTTCTTTTAAATATGTGAATATTTTTTATGTTGAACACTCTTCATATGTAGTCTTTTAGTTGTTTTGGATGGTATGTAGTCTTTAATTGTTTTGGATGGCAGGGGAACTATGAAGAACAAAACTTTAAAGTCTGAAAATTCAGCAATTCTGAACACCAGTGTAACTAATAAGTTGCTATTTGCTAACACTTATAAATGGGAGAGAAAACAAACACAATCCAAAAGGTGGATGAAAAATGTTTCATTGATCAGAAAGTTACACGATTATTTTTTTAATTACCCATTCTCTAATTCGGTGTAAACTTGAACAGGATAAGAAATTTATTTTAATAGAAAGGTACATAATTATTTTTTTAGATTGCCCATTCTTTAAGTCTGTGTACTCTTGAACAGGATAATAAAATTTTCTTAGACTAGAAAGGTATATGATAATTACTTTTTTTAGATTGCCCATTCTGTAACTTGGTGTAAACCTGAAGAGAATGGGAATTTTTCTTTGATCAGAAAGGTATATAATTATTTAATTGAAATCATTGTATGAATGAGTTGAACTAAATCCTCTTATTGCTCCATTTATTTGTCTATAAATGTAGAACTGGTTTCATGAACCTTGTTCGCATCGTCAGCTAGAGTGTTGATTACTGGATACTTAGTTATGCTGTGGGAATATGTATTCTGCTCTGGTGGAGGTGTGATGAACTTAAATTCATCCTCGGAAATGTCGAAGTTCAAGAAGCTGTTTTTGTATTTGTATATGTAGATTTTTTCCCCATGTTGCTAATTTGGTAGGTCCTTACTGATTTCAAAAATTTTGCTTTATTCTTTGGCTATATAATAAATTTAGGGAGATACTCAATGAACATAACATTATCTTGACTGAGCAAAACAAATTCAGCCTAAATAAATTATTAAAATCCACACAAAAAGATGAAATTGAAGCAAAGAACAGATCAGGTTTATAAAATTAATTGTAATCATGTTTACCTAGGATGTACAAAATTAAATTTGAGCATAAGGACCAAATAACACGTTAGAAACAAAATATGCAAAAACAAAAATCAGCAGTAGCATATTTTAGTGGAAAAACCACAAAATAGAAAAATTAAACTTCAAAAAACAGCAACTAATAAGGCAAAATTAATCGTCTGGGGAAAAAATCGTCTCATATAAAAACAAACAGGCAGTGAAAAGATGATCTTTATCAAGAAATTTATCGTGCAAACTACAAGAGGATGAAATGTTGACTAAACAGTTAAAAGTAGCTGAGGAAGGATGCAATGGCTTTTGAAACATGTCTAAACATAAAGATTAATGAAGTTCAAATGTTAAAAAATGTGACCAAATATCATAATTAAAATAACTTCACTGTTAAGAATCTTCCTATATAATAAACCTATAATTTAACAGGATGTTCTGGAGGTGGGAATAATGGTGAAAGATATGTAATCCTTGCTGATAATGTAGCAGTCTAAATATTCTGGGAATTAATAAGAAAGAGCTTGTAAACTTAATAGTGGTTAAAACTGTGATATAGATTGATTATACACATCAAGAAGTTATTAGATAACACCATACTTCAACTGATTAATTTGTAAGAATATGTTTCAAGAACTTTTGTTCTCATCTTCAGCAGGAGACCGACAATGCTGGCAGAGGATGGTATGATCTCTGGTGGTTTCAGTATATAGCAAAATATGAAGTCCATTGGCAGAAAATATCAAAATTCATAACATTATGCTTATTCTTTATAAGAAAATCTTTTCCCTTATTGCTAATTCTCTGGATTTGTCGGTAGCTTTAAACAGTTTGGTTTCTTTTGTGATGTTATTTTTGAATTGCTAATTTATCGACCTGTTTATATCTTGTGGACAAATCAGCAAATTGAGATCATTTTTGAACATACAATCATGCAGGGCTTTTCAGATATGGCTTTGTGCCAGTTTTGGGCTGTAGTGCAGTATTTTAAAGTATCTTAATGTAAACTTCTGATGTACATGATATGATCAAATGATAAATCTTATTTCTTTTTACATGATTATCTGTTATATTAAAGTAGAATATAGAATGTAAGCCACTTTATGAGTATGCATGTTTCAAATTTACAGGGCCTTCAGCCTCAACCTGCAGCACAGCCTGCACCTCAGCAAACTGGACCTCAGCCTGCAGCCGCCCAAAATGGTCAAACAGACTACAGCGCCCAGTGGGCGGAGTATTACCGTTCCATTGGTAAAATTAAAGAAGCTGAAGCAATTGAGGCGCAAATGAAAGCTAATAAGGTAAACTGATTTGACGAGTAATGCATGGGGACCCCCATATTTCTTGAATAAAAGGTGTGCTAAATTTTTTGGGTAAATAAGGTAAAATTTCTTTAGTGAAAAAGTCACTTCTTTGCAATTTAGTGTTCCCATATATCTTCATTACATAAGAAAATAAGTGGTAACACAGTATTCATTCGAAATTCTTGGGGTGTGCACAGATATATTTATCACCATGTTAATTTCATTTAGTGTGGGCTGAGAGTGGTAAAAATCCAAAAGAAGGATGTGTGTGTGTGTCGTGTTTTTTTTAGTAAATGTACAAATTTGTTTATAGAGGCAGAACAGTAAAAGTTTGCTGGTCATTATGTCAAAACACGTAAATGTGCTATCATGTCTCCCACAATTTTTCAGGTTTTAAAATTTTTTGCAAGTTGCAAAATTTGAGTGTTCTTGGTACTGCAAGAGTGCTGCTGTTTGTGTTTATATGATTGAGAATGTTACAATGTTGTTTCAGGCTGCCCAGCCTGCTCCTGGTGGCCCCCAGCAACAGGCACAGCAACAACAGCCAGGAGGGGCACCACAGCAACCTGGACAGGGAGCGCCACAACAGCAGCAGGCTCCATATGGCCAGGCTTATGGCTACCAGGCAGCTGCAGCTGCAGGATATTATGGTGGAGCGCCAGGTGAGACATTCAATCATCTTATTTTTTAATCAATATTCATGTGGAATATGTTATAAAATTGAAAGTTGCTTTTGGCAAGTTGAGGCAATAAAATGGGATAGTGTTCATTTTTTTTCTCCAGTTTTTGAATATACTTGAATACTACAAAGAAACAATAAAGAAATGGTTTTCTAATGTGATAGAATGCATGGAATTTGTTGGCAATATAATTGTAATCTTATTCTGAGAATTCATTCTCAAAATAGTACAAACATCATTCAGTTACTGTTCTGTTATACATTCTGTATTGAAAATTTAAAATTTATGGGCTGGGGGGAAGCATTATATCAGATGAAGGATTTAATGTTTGTGATTGGTTGTCTTCGAATATTGCTGAATGATATTAACAGAATGAAATCACATAGGAAATATGGGATAGAAATCTGGATATTAATATTTGAATTTGATTCCTAAAATTTGCCCTTTTTTTTGTATGCTTGCTTTCTCACAACTTTAATCAATGGTAGGGGACACTGTAGCCCAAAGTAATCATAACCCAAACACAAGAGTTAAGATTTTATACAGGAATTAATTTTTTTATCTCAAACTTGTTTTTTAAAATATTTATTTTGAAATACTATTTCTTAAATGTTTTATACATGGAACCTTTTTTTTTTATATAGATAGTGGTTTTCATCATAGTTATAAAATTAAAGGTCAGGCATGGATATGGGTTATAACCATAGGAATTTTGCATATTGGGAGGTAGTTTGAAATCGATCTTCATTGTGAATAAATATGCATGGTAACCTCCAATTTAGTCTTTAATAATTTCAGGTTTTTAGTGCAAAATTTGTTACTACTTGCTTTTCCTTGGTTAACAGATATTCTCTCACAATAGGAGACATCTTAAATGGGAATGTATGATTTTCCTATGTGCCTCCTAGGCAAATACACTCTGAACTAATGCTATTTATATTTGTTTTTTACCTATTGGACAGTTTAACTTGTCTGTCCAATTAAGAAGGGATGCAAACAGTGTTTTAGTGGTTTTAATATGGGTTACCACATAATAAAGTGGCATAGTAATGGAAATAACAATATAAAAAAGCAATGGTAAACTGGGGAAGGCCGAAAAATACGCAGTAACAAAACATGCATTAACCTAAACTTAGGTATTAATTTTTTACACTAAACTCCACTTACTTACGTAAAAGTAAGATGTCTTTCGGGAGAATCTCTCCCATCTTCAGTTGCTCACTGAACTACCGTTACTCGAAACGATGGCTGGACAACCAGATGTTCCTGTGGAGGCCTCTGTTGATTGACATAGGAATTTGCTGAGTTCATCCATAGCAACTTCCTACTTCAACCAACAGAGGCCACAGGAACATCCGGTTGTCCACCCATCGTTTTGAGTAACGGCGATTCAGTGAGCAACTGAAGATGGGAGAGATTCTCTGGAAATGCATCTTACTTTTATGTAAGTGGAATTTAGTGTAAAAAATGAATACTTAAGTTTAGGTTATATTACCAATCCATTGTCTACAGCTTCGTAAGTACAATATTTAAAGCATGCATTATTTGTTGCTGAAAAAGAATTGTATGCCTGTGAATTGGAACTTCAGTTTCAGCGTGCAGCTTGAGTCTTATGCAGTAGCTGCTAAAGCTATACATGTATGGCCATCACTAATTTCAACTGAGTGCTGAAGGGGGATGTAATATGTGTGAGAGAGTAAAGAGTACAGTGGAATCTTAATCTGTTGTTCCTGGATGTATTATTCTATTTATGTGATTCCAAACATTTTATCTTATGTTAATGAAAACCGCATTTATTGTTCCTCGAAGCATCGTTTTCCCACATTATTCATTCAGAAAGTTCAGTTCCAAAGATATTCCGTAGAATGATAGTTTTCAAACTGGAATAGTGAAGCAGTAATGTTTACTTGTACATAGTTTGTGTCACCTTGATCCGAGAAAGGATTACTTGAACTCTTAAGTATTTGCTGATACTTTTGAAGTCGCAATATGATAATGGATGCTACGAATGGGCCAGAGTTGCCATTGATTTTGATACCTACGAGGCAGTAAACAAGGATGTTGTCACATGAGGTGTTCAAAGTTTAATGAAGTGTGTGACGAAGTGGAAGGAGGAGTCTTGTGTTTTTTATACCAGGGAGAGGATTGAGGAAGAGGGGGGAATGATGCAACAACATAAGCCATGCTAATGTTTGCTGAAGCTCTTGAGAGCATGTGAAACTGTACGAGTATATTCTATGTACATAACAATGGCAAATGGATGGTAGTGAGCAGCAGAATGCTTTGAATGTGGAAAATTTGTTTTGCATGAAAAGAAAAGCAATTGTCAGTTGATAACCTTTTTCCAAGAAAATGATTAAACGTTTTGATTTTTGTTGATTTGTTTTATTTACGGATGCCCTTTAACTTCTCAGGTCATCAGTATCCTGTTCAATTCAGAGTGTGAAATGACTGATAAATTTTGCTTAATGATCTTTGCTTTCATACTTGAGGTTCTTTTACATGCCGTAAATCTATAACATAATATCCTCAGCTTTACTTCCCTTCTGAGGGAACCCTATTTAAGATTTTTGCCCCCCCCCCCAAAAAAATCTTTTAACCCTTGCTGGAATTGAACCTGAGATCTTGGATCTAGGAGACAAGTATGGATACCACAAGATTAACAGGACCGACAACAAAGTGTAAAATATATACTCTGTAACATGATAAAATTTATCCATAATATAGTATTTGCTGATATACTGACTTCATTTTTGAATATGATTTATGCACTTACAATATCTACTGTTAACCTGGTCCCTCCAAAAATGATGAATCAAAGTTCTACTGTATAAGTGTTAGCTGCTTACATCTGGATATACAAGATTGTGCGGGTCAGGTACATACCATTTCCATAGTGGGAGAGAGGCTGTGTTTTCAAACGAAGGATTGGTGTTCCGTGGTTGAAAAGGAATTTAAAAGCATGAGCCTTAAAATAAAAGTGTGCCATGTTTTAATTTTCTTGGCAGCGAGCTAATTCTGTGATCAAAGCATAAACATTTTAAAGAGACTGATAATATACATAGTCTGTAGAACTGTTATTGTAATAACTAATTTGGTATTCAAGAGGATAAGAAATGTAGATATAAATATAATTTTTGTCATCTTTTAATAACATATGTTTTGTCATACCATTAAATGGAGGTTTCTCTTTTAGTGAAGGTGATACCAGTATAAGAAAAAGGGGAAGGGGGTAATTCATTAAATTAGTTTGCAGCATACCAAGAATATTTTTGTTTTTCTAATCATGCACAGAGTATGTAAAAAAATCTTTGTAACCAATCCGTAAATATACCACTAGGCACTAATCTTATGAGAGTATACTATAACAGTGAAACTAATACATTTTTGACTAATTTGTATATTTTATCTTTAACTCTATTTTTTGAATCAAGTTAATGGTGTTTCGATTTTTACTCATAGTTATTGAAACGCATTTTACTTCTGAAAAGTGTTTATTGTCTGTGGTAGGGTTTAAAGCATCTTACAGGGCTAAATCACTCTTTATGGAATGTTAAGTGTTTGATGTTACAGCCTTTCATCCAACAATGTCTCTGTGAGGAGCAGTTTGCAATGAAGTAACTTATTTTGTCAAATCTCAAATCAAATAGCATTATATGAGGTAATGAAATTGATGCTATATGGTCTTCCAGTTTGAAAACATCAAGTGTTCGACAGCCAAGTATTAAGATAATTGTGTGATTGAGTCAAACTAACAATCTTTTGTTCCACTTACTTGTTTAAACAATGAGCATAATATATGATTCGCTTCACTGTACAATGTTCCAATTAACATTTTAGTTAGCCAAGTATTGCCAGATTTTCAGCAAGTCCAGAGAATCTTGTCTGTGTAATTCTCTCTATATAAGGGTTCTCAACCTTTTTAAGTCTGGGGCCCACCTTGAAGGATATAAAATATTACTGGACCCTTTGAAGGATATAAATTATTACTGGATCCTTTGAAGGATATAAAATATTAACTGAACCCATAAATTAAAGTAGTACAGTATAGTAACAATTAAATGTATTTGCAGGACCTACCTTGAAGCATATAATATGTTAAAGAACCCTAAGTGAAAGTAATACAGTGTAATAGTTAAATGTGTTATTAAGAAAACTAAATTAATTTATAATTAAGTGCATGCTGAAATATTAGAATACTTTGTAGACTAATGTGTTTATTCGGCCTGTCATATCTGTATTAACCAGTGTATGTTGGGTTCATTTTTGTAAGCTCTTTCCCCCATTGGGGACTTCATGACCCACCAAATGGCCCCTCAGAACCTACTAATGAATAGAAACACTGTTCTAGATGATCCAGTCATTTAATATGGATATGTGCAACATTCATACAAGAGATACCCGCACTGCACTTTTTTCCATGGATTATTATCTAATCATGATTCACTCCACTCATTATTTCTACTGATGGGATTTATGATTAGTGGTTGCTGTAAACAATTTAACAAAGAAGTCAAAGCCTTTCTACTACAACATACCTTTTATTCACTAAGTGAATATATGAACTTTAAATAAGGCATATTGTAAATCTAGTATAATTACTAAACTTATATATTGCTTGTATTATATTCTGGACGAACCCCATATTATGTAAATGATCCAAATGGTGACTAAAGTATTATTATTATTATTATTATTATTATTATTATTATTATTATTATAGTTTTCTTTTTTTAGTTTATTTTTCAGGCTTGGAGTTAGTTATTTTGGATAAGTCTGCATTTTCAGAAGCAGTGAAATTTATTTCCAATAACTGTCTTACAATGAACATCAACCAAGTTTACAATATTCATTGCTGCTTCTGGTGTATTCCTTTGGTATATTATGTCACACTTATGTGCTAATTTACAAGAAAAATGCAATCTTACTAAATGAAATCTAAAAGGCGAGAGGGAAAACATTTGAATAAAACAATTGATCTCATTTCTTAAAATCTAAAAGTAAAACTACCTTAAATCATGTCAACGCATTAAAACACTCTTGACGTTCAAATTTTTTAAAAAAAAACTGGGATGTTTCTTGAGACCTTGCTAACATTGTCAACCATGAACGACTAATGGATCAATCTAAATTGGGGTGTGACTGTGAGTGCTGTGGTGGTCTATTGATGAACTTATATATTATAAGTTATAACATTATATATTATAATGTTATCTGCTTCTGGGATATCGAAATTCATGAGTCTTATGTTCATATTTTTTTATGAAAATTTTTCCCCATATACCGAGTTCCTTTGGGTGTTGCACTACTTTTAATACTCATATCCTTCTCGATATCATTCTGTTTGTTCCCATGATATGTTCCTAGTTTTTTTTTTTTTAAAAAAAGTGAAATGTCAAGAGTGTTTTAATGTGTTGACATGATTTTAATAGTTTTACTTTTAATCTATCCAAAATTTTAAGATCGTTTCACTGTGTTGATTCATACATTCATCATTATCTCATTTCTTGTTTTCACAGAATTCATAAAACATTTCATTTTCAATAAAATAATTATTACCTATTCCAAATAAATACTGTATTAAATATAAAAGCAAATTATTAGTCTTAAAAATATACATTGTATTGAACTCCAATTCACTTCTGTTTGTAACAAGAAATGCTGTGGAAAGCAAATACTAATTAAAATATTTCCTTACTGTTGCAAAGCACATAAGAACACTGTTGCTGACCAAAATAGTTTGCTGCTCATTCAGCCCATATTATTAAAAATTCATATAGCTATGATTCTTTTTTTGTTTGATGCAATGTGTTACTATTATACTATATAAGCAATGTAATAAGGAAAATTAACATTTTCAGTTATTTGTACCTTATCGAGGTAATTTAATGACTTCTTACTTTGTTCAACTTTTTGAAAAATTATAATTTTTTTACGTAATTAGTTCACATTGTTGCTGAGACTTATATTTTTAAAATTGAACATACAAAATTCATGTGATGTGAATAAAAAATAGTCTGCAATGTTTAATTAATGGACTGTTAGCATTAATGGATCAAATTGATTATATGAAGTTTTGGCATAATATTGAGCTAACTCATAATGCTGACTCTTTGCAGGTTCAAAGTAATGAAGGCTGCATTAGCCTCTCAGCTCCTAATCGTTGCATGCCATTTGAAATTTTGAATTATATGGGGTATATTAGAATTAAGGATTGGTGACAATTTCTTATTTTTGTTGTTACCTGTCTGCCAGGTGCTTGCCAGAAACTAATTCACAGAGTTTTCTGGTTTCTACCAGGCATACATTAATGGTGGATTCTTCACAAATGATTTTTTTTATGTGATTTCATTTGCAGCCCATTATCCACAACACTAAAAATATGCATTTTAATTAAAGGCATGAGCATTTACAAAAGTTAAGTCTTTTTAATGTTTGGTCTGTAATGTTTCACAAAATGTGAAATGTTGATTCAGAGCTCCTATTGCATTTGCTTTCCCACAAATTTTGTAATTAATTACAATTAACTTTTATTTATAGTAAAATATAACTAAGCATAGTTTTTTTATATGTTCAAATATCGAATGCCAGGGCTTATTAGGTTTAAGAATCTCTTCCTTTGTGTTATTAGGGTGTTTGTAGATTTCTGTTTCTTCGTGTTGTAGTCTTGGATAGTAGTACGGTATTGAAGAAAGAACAGTTGTCTCATTATACTTATGTGTTCACCATCTACCTACATTGCATATTTTGCCACCCCAGATTGTCCAACTGACCCAGGCAGCCGCATCTCCTGAGAGCTAGGTGTTATCACTTTGTTGAGTGGTGCTTATATATACTGCCCCACAGGAACAAGTAATCTGATAGATGCCGGCCGGAAAAAAGTAGTTCCCAGAGATCTTTGGCTAACAAAGTATTGATCTGTCTAGTTGGCTTAAAAATTATGAGTTTGAGTAAACATCCAATTCTGTACATGACATTTTTAAAGATTGGCAGGAAAACAATGCCATTGTTAACATTTAAGAGAAATTGAGTCGAAATAGTAACATACACACCACTAAAATTGATTTGTTCACAGATTTATATACCTAATAATTGTATAAAATATAGTGAACTTTTGTAACAGTGGTGTAAATTATTAACATTTAAGAGAAATTGAGTCGAAATAGTAACATACACACCACTAAAATTGATTTTAGTGGTGTGTATGTTACTATTTAGTATGTGTGTATGCTACTATTTCGACTCAATTTCTCTTAAATGTTAATAATTTACACCACTGTTACAAAAGTTCACTATATTTTATACAATGCCATTTTTCTTGGGCAAATCCTGTTTAAGGTTGCCAGAGTGGTGTGTAGGTGGACATTGCTCTGCGGACTTCTTGGGCCATATAACCATTCAAACTAAATCATGTTCAAGATGTCAGAGTTCCTGTGGTAAAGAACTGACTCACAAATGCAGGCAGTGCGAGAGTCTTAATCATTGCACGTTTCTGCTTTGAGTGGTGGTTAGAATTTTTGTTTAGTTATCGGTCAATATGGTGGATTTGTGATATTACTCTATGTCCAAGTTTCCTGTCTGGTTTTTTAGTGACCAGAACATCTAAGAAAGCTAGTTGACCATCCTTATATCAATAATCCTTATTGACGAGGCCAGAAACTTATGTACTTAACCTCTTGCAAAGAATACCTCCTGTATGAAAGCAAGGGAAGGAATGGTAACAAGAGAAATAATTCAAGAGCAGGTGTTAAGGCAAGGGTGTAAGTTAAGCCCAGTGCTATTTAATTTGTTTATTGATGACATTTTAACAGAGTTAAGAAAGTAACAATTCATTGCCAATTATACATATCATAATCCCAGGATTATTATTTGCAAATGACTTATTGTTGGATCCATCTCAACAACTTACTTAAAGCAATCCTTGCAGCAATTGGACAAATACTGTAATGATTGGAGCTTAAGGTAAATCAGGAGAAGACTCAAATAGTACTATTCAAGAAAGGAGCGAAATTGAGTAAATATGAGAAGAGGAGGAAAGTAGATTAAAGAATATAAGGTAGTTAGGGATTGCATTTATCTAGGAGTTAAAGTAGATGGAGGTGCAATTACAAAAAGCAGAAGAAATTACCTTGGGCAAAAGGGAAAGGAACAGTGCCAGCAGTTAGAGGTTGCAAATATAAAATATCAGATATAAATGTTAAGTGACTAGAAAAAAAATGCATGGTATGGTGGATGAGGCAAAAATGTTGTGTGATGTTGAAATATGGGGACTGGAAAGAGGATGGGAAATTGTGGATGTTGTGCGTAGGATGTTTTGTAGAGAAATTTTAGTATACCAAGTATAACAACGAAAGAAATTACACAAATTGAAATGGGAAGAGTGACAAGGAAAGGTGTGATTATAGAATGAACTGTGAAATATTGGTTGAGTGCTAAACTTAGATGAAAGAAATTTGTTGAGGAAATTCTTAGAATTTCAAGAAAAGAGTCTTAAGGAGCAGTTAGGTGGAGTAATAGTCTTAGGATAATTTTGGAGAACAATGGAATGGGGGACACTTGATGGAGCAGGGAGAACAATGTAAAGGGTTATTGGAAAGTTGTGAGAAAGAGATTGGAAGGTATAGAAATACAAAAACTGTTTAGTGAGATAACAGGTTAAGGTTTTTTATGTTTTATATACCAATATAAATGGGAAAGAGAGAAGTATATTGATAAAAAAAAAAAAAGAACAAAGAGAATTGTATGGTTAAGAGCAGGTGTGTGGAGATGAAAAAAATAATCAGAATCGGTGTTCAGTATGGGGGGGAAGGAGGATAGGGAGCATGTAGTGTCGAGTGCAAAGGGCTGGGACTGGAGGAAAGAGTTTATTAACAGGAAATGGTTTAAATTAGATTGAAAAATGGCCTTAATGGAAATATTTAGTAAAGACAGCTGGAATGTAGCGTTCCTGAGTATGTTAAAAATAAATGCAATTGGGTACTAAGAAAGGAAATAAATAATTATAATAATAATAAATCAAATATTTTTAATGATTATATTTGTTTAATTATATTAGGATTTAGGTAAGGGTGATTATGGTTGGGAGTTGGTTAAATTTATATTACATTCGATTATTAAGCTTGGGACTGGAAAGTGAATGAATGCATTTAATATGCATTTGAGAAATACGGACATTAGTAGTTTATAGAGACTGTAGCTAGCTAATAAATTAATGGTATTGGTAGAGTAATGGAAAACTTATTTAGGACCTTGGATTGGGTAGGAGCGTTGTCCCCTGTAATTCCAGTAGGTTGCTGCTGATGAACTGGAGACTGATGCAGTCAGGGTGGAAATATTGTATTTGTTTAATTATATTAAAACTTAGATAAAGGTGATAGTACAAAACCAATCATTGTATTTATATTTTTTTATATTTTTTGTAATTGTAAGAGCCATACCCAAAATGAACCCATATAGGTGGAGGCCCCTGATAGTTTGTATTTGTTCTTAGCATTTTAATTATTTTTTTCATTCATTCATTCAAGTAGCTTTGCATTGGCCTTCTCACGATGTGTGTAGGTTGTGGGCTGATTACTATAGGTGTAAATCTATAGGGATGAATGAAATAATGGTGCAAATAAATTCAGAGTCCTTGGTGCCTTAAAGCTATCTGGCAATCACATTTGCAGGGTAAGGAAATCTGTGGAAAAAAGCCTTACCCAGACAGCTTGACCAGAGCGAGATTTGAACCCAGGACCTCCGGATTGGTAGTCACAGTTCCACCACTAGACTACAGGTCTTTCGCTAATTTTGTTCCTCTTAGACATTTTTCGAAAACTGTTTCCTTCACCATCAGGATGAGATTGCAAAAATGCTATTTAATTGAACTATACTCTAAGAGAATTATTTAGCAAGTGTACGCTAATGAAATTGAAGAAAGATAATTGGAAAGCATAGCAAAGAAACAGTCATTGGGCACTTAATCAGACCACAAAACTTGTGCATGATACAATATCCAAATTGCTTTGGGTTTATACCAAGACAAGTGTTATCTTTTTAGTCTTCAGTAAGAAATAAGCAGAGACTATTGCCAAACAACTGGTCTGTATACATAAAATAACGGAATGTGACCATTACTGATAGATGTGAACTTGGGAGACACTGAAAGCAGCAATTTTTATTGTCTTTCTCTTTTGTTATTAGGGTTGTTACTCAGTGTTCCATTCTATATTTTGTCATTCCACTTTTCTCTCTGACTGAAATTTGTTCATTAATATTTTTATTAGACTTAATGCAGAAATGATGTGAAAAAACAAATTTTTTTGGAATTTTAGTTCTGTACTCATCACAGCAGGCAGACTTGGTTATATAACTGTCTCATGATGCACAGCAGAGTTTGAGAATGAACATTCACTTGCCAGCATTTCATCATTAGTTTCAGATTGTGATCTAAATGTAAGCTAGCAGTTATATCTATTGCAATCATGTGATATGTGACAAAAAAACAAATTACTGTTTCCATAAAATCAGAGCAGTACTGGTAGAATTTATACTACAGACTTTTCATAGTCTATGCCTAGTGACCTTGGCCAATCATGTCAGTCAAACCACTTGTAGATCCGTGGTGGAAACACATCTGAATTCTTTAAATTTTCGAAACATATTACTTACTGCTAACATACATTTTTTTTTGTTTATGCAGCATTTCAGTAATACAGCTGCTTTTTATGAGCATGTGGATAAAGTACTTTGTTTAAGTCAAACATTATACATTATTAATTGATATCATTGTATGATTCAGTTGAACTACACACTCTTAAAGCTTCACTTACTTTTGAAGTAAGTACTTAAGAGTGTGTGTGTGTAGTTCAACTGAATCATACAGTGATATCAATTAATATGGTTGGCTTCACTGTGCAAGTTCCAATTTACATTTAAGTTTTAAATTATATATTATATTGTTCTGGGGTTGCAATTTATTAATGGCACGATGCATAAGTCATAAATTAGATATTGTATTGTTCTGGAGTTGCAATTTATTAATGGCATGGTACATATATCACTTATACTGTATAATGAGCAATATATTGTACTAAAGCAATAGAACATGTAATCAAAAATCATTGCATATAATCCAAGTTTGAAACTGTTCTATCCATAATGTTCAGTAGACCACATGAATTGATGGAATGGTTCCATCCATTGCAATGAAAAGATTAAAGATGCACACGTATGTACAAGTCATTTAATAAAGTATTTGCTATAAATCAGAATATTCTTATTTCAGGCCCACAACCTCCACAACAACCTGGTCAGCAACAGCCATATAACTATGGTGGTTATGGTGGTTACGGTGGCCATGGTGGACAACCTGGTGGTCCAGATAACCAGTGAAATATTCCATAAGAATAGCAGGAAAAGAGAAAGGATAGTAGTCGTAAGTACAAACTAAACACAGGTTCCTAGCTTTAGGATAGTAAGTAAATAGGTAACTAGGTTATTCCAGAGGTGATGGAGCCAGTGATAGGGTGTGGCATTCAAGTGCACAAATTGCATCTTTTTGCATAGTGCATTGGAGCATTGTACAGTTTTGGGTATGATAAAAAATGGTCAATTACAGCTAGATAAAATGTCTTTAGTTTATGAAAAGCAGGCTGCAAAACATTTTGAGCAAACCATGAGAACTAATGTAAAAATGATTTACAGGCAATTGACAAGAAAAATGTTCAGGCTAAAGTTGAATCTAGTTAGAAAATCAAAAACACTATCCAGAATAAGTTTTGGCATAAAATTCCTTATCCTAAACTTAGGTATTCATTTTTAAACTAAACTGCATTTACTTACACAAAATAAGTTGTGTTTCCGGAGAATCTCTCCCATTCATTTGCTAGTTGAGCCGCAGTTACTTGAAACCTATAACGGAGGTTCAGTGAGCAATTGAAGATGGGAGTGATTCTCCCGAAACGCGTCTTATTTTATGTAAGTAAATGGTTTAGTTTAAAAGATGAATACCTAAGTTTAGGATATATTACCACTCCATTGTCAACAGCTTCATAAGTAAAATATTTATAAAATTCCTTATTTAAATGAAAAAACTTGTACTGTTATTGTGATCATTTCCATATCACTTATGGCAAGTTAACCATCGATTAATTACCTAAATGCACAGTCATTCTAGTTGAAATTGAATAACTGTGTCATCATTGAGAGCCAGTTAAATGGCTGCATATTTCTGGAAACAAATGATATTTTTTAGATGTATGAGGTAATACCTTTCTTACCTTTTGCTGTTTTGAAATAGTTTTGAGGACCTGTAAAACTTCAGAGTCTTATCGAGTTCAGTCTTTTTAAAAATTTGCACTTTGAGTATTTTGAACTGTCAAGAGCTTGATCATTGACATTTTCAGAAGCAATAATGAAATATGGAAAGGTTAATGTGAAATGTTAGTTTTTATGGAGATGCAAATGATGTAAATGCAGTTAAGCAAATGTTTAACATGGTGAATAATTTTGTGTGTGTGTCTGAATTCATTTGCAAGTAGGTCAATGGGTTATGGGGTGCTAATTTTTTAAGTTGAATGTGTACGAATGTGATTTTTTTGGAAGGAAAAGTGTATGCTATATATAAGTGGCAGGACTGTAGAAGTTGTTTAATATTCCCTACTTGGGTCATACAACTACTTTATGTTCCATTTTATTTATTGAAATTATGGTTTATTGTACATACTTTTGAAGTGTTTGGAAGCGGAGTAGCCAATGGAGAAATAAGAGAGAAATGAGGATGAAAAAGCTGTTAAAGTAATGGAATATATATTTGCTACTAGATAGACTTGGTGGTGGAAAGATATTCTGTTTAGGTAGAAGATACTAAATATACATATAATTGGATATAAAGGCAGTAATTTACTGTGTTGCACCTTAGGCACAATCTAACATCTTTTTCCACTAAAGATTATTGCTAGCTCTTGAGTTTCCTGCATCCCCTGTATAAACCAGAAAGATTTCCGTGAAATATAAAATGCTGTTTACCATTAAGTTTCCTTCTCATATCCTTGTTAGCAGGCAGCGGTCAACAACCAGGTATGGATATCTCCTCAGTGTGGAAGGGTGTTCTGACTTCTATGGCAGTCTCATAAAGGTGGCATAGCTCAGCTTAAAATTCTCTTGTGTTGTGCTGTACTTACATCAGGAATGAATTTTAGCTTAAAACAGACAATAACAAATACAACTAAGTCAGTATTAGGTGTATATGTAACAACTTCACTGTTCCTAACTTCTTTTAAGATTACAAAGACAATAACAAACTTGTGGACCCAAGTCTACATGGTGTATTAAACTTTTTTCCCCCAGATTATGATAATGTGAATAAAAAGCATAAAGTTAAAATGTTCATTAAATGCCCAATTGAAAATTGGAACTAAAAGGAAGCTTGCAAGCTTCACAATGAGAATTTGAGGAAACTTTCAGGTTGAATTGTAATTATTATGGGACCAGAGCATAAGATGTACTGAGATACATTTTGTAGCTGCCTGTAACCCCAGGAATATGATTTCAAAATAAAGCAGTGCATAGTGTAATTGCCAGCTAAGAATGCTGGTAATTTGTCACTATTATAACTGGGCATTTTTAGAGGAATTTATAATTATATTTATTAAATCCACTGTTTGATCACTGTGTAACATTCATTATAACACTCCAAATGGAATAAATCTATTGCCATATTACCTAATCACCCAGCTGTCATTGTTGAACATTTCTGACTGGCTACTGAGCTAATTTTGGAGGTATCTTTCCAGATTATTAGCCATAATCTTGGAATTATGTCTTTTGGAAAAATGCAGCATTGTTATGTCTTGTTTTGACCTCATCATAGTGTAATGAATGTTTCGTTATTATTCTTGTAAGGAAATTGATATGCTTTCATTGTTAATAACTAATAGATAATTTTAGGTATATATGGCCATGTTAAATGTGCCAAGAATGTTGGGAATATATAAATAATTTCACTTATTTAATAGTATTACATTATTAAAATTATATAAAGAGTTTTAAAGGAATCAATTCAAAGGAATGCCATACTTCCTAACCCAACAATTCCAAATTTCTTTCATTTCTTCATTCTCATGCTCAAGTCATTGCAAATCTCACTGATCCAAAGCTGACATAATTGGGGAACTTCTGCCAACATTTGTGTGGCCATGGCACTATTTAATTCCATATTTCGAAGTGGGTGTAGGTATCATGTGCTAAGTTATGGATGAAGTGACTGATGACAAAGGGAAAGATTGATCCCATTGTAAGCAATGCGATATTTATAAGCATATTTTTAAATAATCTTTAAATGCTTTAATCTAAGAGTATAACTAAGCTGAAAGTCTTTAATTAAACCTTGAAGAGCATTTATTGCTTGCTTGCAATGTGCAGATGGTTAGTATGGACTGACAAGAGCATTTATTGCTTACTTGCAATGTGCAGATGGTTAGTATAGACTGACAGTGTTGCATTGTAATGATTCAATCCAGGTAACCTCATATGTAAGCAACCAGCCATCTGTGCCAGGACATAGTAAATAGATATTATGTGGATAGCATTGGCCTTAATCCTAATAATAGGGCTATTGTTATAACCATAATGCAAATTTAAAGGGTAGAATGTTAATTTAAAAAGAACAAAAAATGGGGAAATGTTTTGCTGGAAAAAAGAACCTTATAAACGAACATATTGGGAATAAAAAATGAAAAGCATAATCACTGCTACTCTAAGTTTACTGCATTAAGAAAGATTGCTTGCTTAATTAAATTCAACATTTGAAGATTAGATTCTCTTTGAATGTAGATGTCTTTGTATATGGGGAATGATTGTTCTACATCATTGGAAAATAATGGTGAATACTTGGTTCGGACTCTAGACTCGAATCATTACACTTTACTAGTTTTTTAAGGTTTGAATTTTTTGATAAGCTTTGTTTAAATTTATCTTGCAAATCCCTGTAACATTCTGTGAATTGTTTATACCATCTCACTGCATAAACCTTCTAGTTGCGCCATGGCCTCTGGGATGAACTTGAATGCATGCACTGCATATATTTTAGTCTCTAAATTTTGGTTCCTTAGTAAGTCTTTGGCTAGTACTGCACTTCAGATTCTGCATATTCAAAGATAGAAACTTCTTAAGCTTTATAACCTTTTCGAACAGAAAAACAGCACAAGAAACCCATGTTTTCCCCACCTAATTAAAATGATAAACTTAAGTATTGGCAATACTGTAATTTTTTTGTAATGTTGTATTCAACTTGGAACATTAATTACCATCTTCCTAAGTTCATAAATGAGCACATTTGCTATAAATTCAACTCTTACTGCTTCATACACACTATGTAAAGAATGTGATAAAACAGGTTTAATGGTGAGGAATTGGAACATGCAAGTTTAAAGCTGTGCAAATGCTGAGACTATATATTGCCTGGTTTGTAAAAACTTGCCAAATTTTGCTGTAATGCATTCCTTATAGATAGAGTTTACAACAGATTGAAACTCTGCATGATGGTTGTAGAGTTGACTTGACCCAGTTTATAAGAGGGTCATGCTGAAAGTCATGAGCAATGCATTGTTAAAATTCATATTCCAATAATATAACAGAACAGACTGCAGGATCGTTTAGCTTCTATCATCTAACCACAGGCAGTATTTCCAAAATGGCAGACATCAATGTTTCGATTTGATAGCATATTTCATTGAATTCCTTGTTTAAAAAGGGAAATTTCTGTTGCTGAAATTCGCCTCAGACTTCAATGTGCCTATGGAGATATCTGCATGGGTGCTAGCAGCGTTAGGAGATGGATGAAACATTTCAAAGATGGGAAAATGAATATCCAAGATGAGCCTCATAGCGGTGGCCCTCGAGCTGCCTCCACAGAATGCAACAAGGAAACAGAGTTGAACTCAGTAGAGAAGATAGGCATATCACTGTGAATGAAATCACTGCAAAACTTACAGTAGGACATAGTGCAGTGCAAGAAATGATATAAAACTTAGGTTATTGAGAAGTTTGTGCCCGTTGGGTCCTACTTTTATTGACCAAAGACCACAAACTTCCGAGAATAGCCAACAGCCAAAACCATCTTCAGAGATTTCAAAATGAAGGTGGTGATTTTTGACGAGTGTTATGATAGGAAAGGAAAGCTGGTTCAATCATTATGAGTCTGAAACAAAATGCCAGAATATGGAATGGCATCATTTGGATTTGCCATTGAAAAAGAAAGTGAAGATATTGCGATCTGCCGGGAGGTTATGGGTAGCGTCTTCTGCGAGGGTTGCATTCTGGTTGATTTTCTTGAACCTGGACAAACCATAAATGCTGCCTGCTATATGCAGACACTTTGGAAGCTCTGTCATGCATTGGGCGATAAGCATTTTCACCAGACAAAATCTGGTAAAAATGCTTTTAATGATAGAGTGACCATGATTTGGTATGTCCTAATGCTGATGGTGCTACTTGTGATTGGTAGAATCAAGTTAAACCTTGATCCCGACATATAACAGATTGTTGGAATGCTAAGGGAATATCTGAAGAAATTGAGTGAAAAAGTTGGAAAAGAGACTTTGTATGAAAATAAGCAAAATTCTAATGATATGAGAGAGATTGTTACAGACTATTAGCAAAGAGTGGAACAAGATCTTGTGAATCATGATGAAATGTTAAAGAGGGTAGAAAAAGAAGAAAATTCAACATCATTTTTGGAACCCAGGTAAATGGAAGAGAACTTTGCATGAGGTAGAAAACATTTTATGGAAAAATTGCAGATACAACTGTAAGGCTGGAATTGTCAGATTCCTTTACAATCAGCAAAAGAAGGTTCAGCTGAGGCTGATACTTGTTAAATGTAACACCATGAAATTTAAATGGATGGTGTTGGCAAGTTAAGGAATAAATATATTTATGGAGCAAGATTACAGGAAAAACGAGAGTATAGGGGCTACCTTGAAGAAAACGAAAAAAGGTAAAATTGCATGTTTCAGGGGTTTAAACTTATAGATTGCAAGGAGCTGGATATAAATGGGCAAAATAAAACGGTTGCAGTCATAATTAGCAAGCAGGATAAACCCAAGATACTGAACTGATAGCGAAGAAGTAATGGCAGAAGCAGCACAAAGTGGAAAGAACAACAGATAATATCACCATAGCATACAGTATCGTCTTCTCAACAGAATGCGATGAGAGCTACAGATGGCTTGGACACGTGGAGTGAGGCATGCTTGAATGTAGTCTCCACACCTGTAGGAAGCATTATGCAAGTCGAAGTGAGGAAGGATGCTTCAAATAGAGGGGTGAGATTAACAAGAAACAAAGCAAAGTTTGGGCTTTTTAGAATTGAGAGAAAGGATCAATACAGGGACTATTTCTTTTCTATAGTATGCTGGAATGTAGAAGGTGCATTTATCAGATAACCAAGTGGGCAAATGTGATCATGGTAGAAAAGTGGTTACAGAATACAAATCATTAATTGTGCTCAGCATGATGATAAAAAAGAAGCTGTGCATTAATTGATGTATACATCTTATTAGCGAATTCAATGTAATGTAGTTGTAACGTAAACTAACCTAATGCGTAAATTGCTTATTAAAAACTATCCTTAAAGCTAAGTCAGGGGATTAATTCATGATATAGACATTCAGATATTTCTTCAGCATATTATACCAAAACATAGCGTCAAGTGCAAATTGTATATCAGCATTTTCTAAAAGCAGCTGATTACAGCTATTAAAAATGAGCATGAATTGGTGGTCTGTAAGGGTATGTGACTTAAGGTAATTAGCTCTGATATATGTTTCTCTTCTTGCTTAATTGATGATAATTGATTGACTTTGTATGGGATTGAAGTTGACATAGATGTACAAGAAATGATCTGCATATCTATAAGCACTTAAGAGTATGATTTAATGCAAACATGCACTAGGATGTTAGCAGTGAATTTATTTCTGCAGTGGAGAACTTTAATTATATGCAGAGCTTACAGTAGATACATTTATAAGCTATTTACATTGTTTTTCTTGGGAAGAACATAGATTTAATGTTGAATTAACCATTCAAGCAGTTGTGGATCTGGTTTTGTAATTTATTGTATATATGTTAAATGCTGAAAATTAGAATTGCTCAATTAGTTGCTAGATAATGAATATATGGAAGAGTACTGGCTCCTTGTATGTTTGTTGATTGAATGTGAATATATCTGTAGGTTTAATGTGCATTTTGCATATATGCCAAAGTCCTTGTTTCTACTAGGAATATATTATTCTTATAAAGTACTGGTTTATTAAATATTTTGTCAAGTAATTGTTCTTGCGCACCTCTTTTGGTGTTGCTTTATTTTGCAATGTGTGTTTACTGTGTCCCCTGGCAGGCTGAGGTTGACCAAGATGGGTATTGATATTAGACCATCGGTCATCCAAATCCGTGGGTAAGTATTATGTACTATTAATGTCAGGTAGGTCTTGATGCAGTGCTCTTGTTTTCTGTAGACCCCTCCTATTTTAAATCCAATAACATTAAAATAAAATAAATTATATTACAAGGAATGTGAGGTCACAGAATTGAAAATCTTGAGCTTGAAAGCAAGGGCACTGGCCTTAGGATTATGATTATACTAATAAATCTTATCTTTTCAGGAAAAAACAAACCAAGTTTGAAGGATTTTGACATACATGTTGTGTGTTTTGCATTTCCTTTCAGATAAGTTCATCTTCACAGTGGTTGGTTGAACAAAAAAATGTGAAAATGCTCCCCATCCAGAATAGAGCAAAATGAACTTCCACACATTTTTACATAATCTTAGAGTGTTTTTTGAAAAGGGGATATTTTAAGGGCTGAGTGAGTTAACATTGTTTAGTATAAATGGACTTAATTTTGCGGATATGAACAATTTTGCATGTCTTGTACATCTTTGTTTTTGTATGTTATCTATATTATTTCCATTGCTGAAATGTTGAATATTTGAGTAACAAATTTGTTTCATTATTTGTGCTACTTACACCCTGCCATATTTGATCCTATTTTTGAGAAGTATAGGTATTAAATTTGTATTTACAATAAGATGCGATTGTCCTAATATTTTCTCTTTTTGTTTCATCTGTTCTAACAAATGTGTATTTTGTTACATTCTGTGTGATGGGGGATTTGTGTGAACCATAGTGAATTTACAATAAGCAAAACTGAAAATTTTAAATCCACTAATGTTTAGCTGGTAGATTGTCTCTTTCTCTTTGTCATAATGCAATGTACGTATTTGTATGTATTTGCGGGGAAAGGAATAAGTCACTTGTGAGGTGGTCTAGAGAATGATTAAACTTCACACTGGATGGAGGTCATCTTCCCAGAAAAGTTGCAGCAGTTCTACATCCTGTGCCAGCAAGAATGAAAAAGTGAAATGTGCAAAATAGCGATTCATCTTGTTTAATGGCAAAGGTAATATTAATAGTTAAAACAGAAAAGTAACAAAAATGTGTCCACTAGTCACAAATTAGTTAGTAAATGTTCTAGCCATGTCATTTTCTTACTACATAATTATTAATTAGCCATCTTCACTAATTGCTGTCAAATATTATAAAAATTGTGATTAGTGGACAGATAGACAAAATGTTTGCACTAGTGCTAATAGCTATGGCATGAATGTTAATGTTTTGGAAATGCAAAGGAAATTGACTTCAATGCTTGTTCCAGAAATGGAAATATTAAAATGTGACGTTGTTTTGCAAAATTTTATAAACATTTCAAAACATTTTTGTGCTAGAAAAAAGAGCTTTTTCTACCATTACAAGAGCATGTCTTTGATGAGCAGTTTGGAAGAATTTCACTATATGCTCTTTTGGAGTTAATGAAGTTGGTCAATTTCCTATGTTTTGAAGAGGTGATACATTTTATGCTCATATTTTGAGATGTAAAACTAGCTGGTGCAAAGAGTGATTCTTACTGAAGAACTCAGAATATGTTTAGTTAAGATAAATGAAATTAATCACAATATAAGCTCTATCATACAATTAGTGTAAATCTTTTAATTTTTTATAATTAAAAATGAAATACATTTCATGTGCATTTACTTTTTTGAGCCTCTTATCAATAAGGCATAGTAAAAAATGGTTTCAAATCTTGGTATTGAAAAATAACCTTAAATAGAGGAAAAATTCTGGAGGGGAACTTGTGTAATTATTGTTTTTATTTTCCTCCTTCATAACCTTAAAACCGACTCTTGTATAAAGCTACTGACATGGAACAGATGCTTAGTTCCAAAGGCAATATCACAGTATCAAGCACTTCACATTCCAATGGTTTAGCAATGCTGAATTTGCATTATTTTTATTATGTAGTGTGCTAACCCAGTGTACTTTTGTGTAGGTTTTACATCAGTATGTCAACTTGATGTATCACATACAATGTAACTCTAATGGGATAATATTAAGTAAAATTTAATTTACTTCATTTTGGACTTGACTGTTATTTGTATGCTCGTGTTCTTTTTCATTTCATAGCCATATAGAATTAAAGAGTACCTTTATGTTGAACTGCTTAACTTTTGTGCACAAATCTGTTATTTTAAGTAACATTGAATTTAACCATATTATATAAGTTAAATTGAAATTAATGGCATTTTAATGTTTTGATTCATGTCTGACAGTTGCAACCTGCACAGTTCTCTTTTATTATGTACTTTGTTCATGAGATGCAAGTGGTGTAGTTGCAATGCTCATATTGCAGTCATTTCCACTAGTGAGTGGTTCTCACGGATCGAATATTGGCTGAGGATGTGGAGCTGCAGGAAGTGCATCTGTACAGTTGTAATTAAGAACACATGTGGTGTGGTATGCATAAAAATCTTTGGCTTAGCATGAGAGGTTGCTCATTTGTTTTTTGTCCAATCCTGTTATATTCTGGATAATATTATAGAGATTTATATATATGCGGTTTCATTGTCAGCACATTGTATTGCATTATTGTGTATTTTTGAGATGGTGCTCTAAAGCAATTAATGAATTCTGTGGAATTAGGCACTCTCCTGTCCCCTAGTAGGTCTCTCAAGCCATATCAGAAAATAATGGGCCTTTCTTTTGATGTTTGTCAAGTGTTTAAAAACAAGATGAAGTGTGCCATGCTGCATAACAAATAGAACAAAAAAATAAGCTTACGAACCAAAAATGGCATACTTGCTTGACAATTTCAGTAGACACAACCTTCAGGATTCTTAATTCATTAACCCTCCAACACCTGGAAACTTCTGAGAGTAATAGGAAAGAAGTACTTATGTATGTTTGTAAGAGTATTGAATAAAAGAATGCGTGCATGGTACTGAAAAATATTCTTGTATTTGGTGAATAAGATCAGTGTTGAGCATATGCCATGCAAAGGAAGAGGCAAACATTGTATACAAAATCCTAAGCTATTGATTTAATCGTATTCTGAAAGAAAATCAAGCAATTTTGAAACAAACTCAGGCTAAAATCTGATGATCCTAACATACCTAGAGGTAAGTGTAAAGGTATTTATGGCTTTAGTGGTCTATATAGTGAGAGAAATATAAATGGTGCATTCCAAAATCAAAACAGCATTATAAGCAGTTAAAGCTATTAGCCTGTCATTTGCTGTGATGTGATAGTCACTTAATGCAGAGGGAATAAGTTCTTCATCATCCCTAAAATATGTCAACTTCTGGAATCTTCAGCAAAATGTGAAGAATAATTTCAAAGGAAAATGATTTCATGGCACATCTTAGTCTCATGCTTGCCATCTTTTGCAAAGGCATGTTTTGACTGATTCTAACTCTGCAGGATAAGTTCAGAAGTCCCATTTTGAAAGGAGGGAATGTTCAGTGGTGAAGACTATAACATAAAAAGACAATCTTATGTATTATGCAACACCATCCTTTCTTGGACAGATTAGATAATGGGTGCACAAGAGAAAACCCATAGAACTCAGTTGCAACACCTATTTAAAGATGTCTCACTATTAAGGGAATATGGTAGGCCTGTTGTGATTACTTGAAAGGGCAGGGAAATTTTTTGGAAGCATTTCATTTCTGATAGATGGAGATAATAATTTTGAGAGAAAGTAAAGAACTTGAAATTTTTCAATGTTTTGAGGAAATTATAAATCATCTTAGGAAATCAGAAATGTTCATTTCAAACATCTGGCAAAGTCCAGTTATAATTATTTATTAATCAGTGTTCAATGCAGTTCATGTTAATGCTCTGAAAAAAAAGTTTAATTCTGAATGTATATAGTAATCAAAGCATTGAGCTAAGTTAGAAAGAGTTTTTCACTATGAAAAACTAGTATTAAAATTGAATAATGGCTAGAAATAGAAGTGAACATATGGGAATAAAATGGTAAGTAGGTTGAATAAAAATGCTAAGATAGGCAGAGGGTGTGGTTTATAAGCTGAGGATGATAAAGCCTTAACTCATTGCAGCACTTTTTTAATTGGAACTGATAGCACATTGCATTGAATAGGCTTTGTTTCACATTTATCCATAACCCTTTAAATGGTCAGACATGACAGCTCTTGTAACTTAATCTGTTAAGAACTGGAAAAATAGAAAATAGATGTTCAGTGCATCAAATGACATTAATAGCTCGTGCTTTCATGCTTGCAGTTTTCTTCTATCATTTGTTTTGAAATCTAACTCAAGACTCTAATTTGTTGTCATTTTTGGAAGAGGAAATTACAAACTAGAATATTTCCTTAATCACATTTATTATTAAATATGTATAAGCATTTAAATATTTTATATTAAAATTGCATTGATTTTAAGTTAGAAGTACCATCTTTTAAGATAAATGATATACATATTGCATTAGCATGTCGTATGATTTTATTATGTGGAAATGAAATTTTTGTTATTGCTAACACATCCTTATCATTGTTTGGTGAAAAGTTGTTTTTGGGGAAAGAGCTTTGCATTTGTTTGGTTTTAGTTAAATAGTTTTCACTTAACATGATATTGCTTGTACTGTGCTCCAGTTTGACATGATATTTGTCTTACAGAGATTGACTGGCACCCAGATTATGATGACCCAGACACTTTTTTAATTTCACATTGACTTGTTTTCTATGTAGATACTGTTATGAAAAACTATTTTAACCTAAGCTTTAGTTTAATCCTTAACAAGGGTAAAGTTTCATGGGCAGATTTATATACAAGAACATATGAAATTGAGCCAAATGAGATAATTTACCTTGAAATTATGCAGTGTATAACAATTATTATTACCATGTTCATAATATATGTAGCAGACTACTTTGACAATATATATACTAGTTTGATAATATTGTGGCAGGGTTTGTGCAATTTCAAATGCAAGGCTGCAATTCCTCAGGTTAAACACCACAAAAACAAAAAGAAAAGAAAAAGATTGAATGTAATATAGAAATAATGTAGTAAATAACTGGGAAGAATGTTGTATAAATATGTTAAAACAGGCCTTTTGAGTGGTAAGAGATGAGAAATCTTCAAGTTTTGTATGATGCAGCTGTGTGATATTTGGAAATTTGGCTAAACTTCTTATGAGGATTGGTCTATATGCTCCATCCTTGATCCATTTCTAGTTATTCTAAAATTTTTATTTTTACCTCAATTTTTAACTTACTCTTTTTGAAGACTGATGCACTTCTTTCACTATTGGTTACCACTGCAATATCCTCATGTAAGAAGAGTTGTTCACCTCTGCATATCATTGGTTTACAACCTCCATAACTTCATAAACTGATGAAAATTTTCTTCCTTGGTTTTCTTTCAGTTTTGGGAACGGCCTGAATTTTTTGGGAGCTGGTTTGGGAGTAAGCAGTGTGTTCCAGTAATTCAAACACTACTTTATCAAAGGCAGTCATTACGGCATAAACATAATTTGAAGCATTGTTCTGAAAGAAACGTAAATCACCATAACTTTCTGTAAGATTTCTCCTTGATCATCTCATAATTTGGAAATTAAATTTGCATTTAATGACTTTGTGACTCCTCTCTGCAAATAATTGACCAGAATAACACTTATGCAACCCAAGTGCTGAGAGAGAGGTTCGAGATCTGTTACATTTTTATTCTGTATTTAGCATTTTTGGTTTCAGGATCATGATTCATCCATGATTACAAATCTGTCAAATTTCTGCCTGAAAATGTCTTGAATGTGGCTTACAGATTTTGACTGAACCATTTTTGCATAGTTGTCAGCATTAGCCTAACCTCTTACCAGTTAATTTTTTATCTCTTATTTGTTAAAGTAAAATACTACATACTAAGTTATGAGATGCTTGTTTCCTGTACTATATCCTGACAGTCATTTGAAAATCATACACTGTATTTATTTGTTCTTTTATGGCATCTTCCAAGAAACATCGCCATGCTCATCTTCACTAGATGTGCTACTATTTTTAAGCTCATGAATGTCATCTTTTTATATAACGTAAGAAAGCACATTCCTCCGAATTTGCAGACATGTCATAATATCTTGTGCCATGAAAAAAGTTTAGATCAAATAGAAGGCCTGGAGCATAGAGATCAAGCTTGTATTACTGGTTGGATAAAACTTTCTGAGGCAGAATTGATTTCTTTTTACTCTAAAGAGCTTGCCAAATATTGTTACTTTGTTGCATTGTCAGCAGCATATAACTTCATTGTTACGAAGTGTTCCACCAACCTTGATATCAACCATGCTCTAAAACTACATATAAAGAAAATGTGTAATGAGGTAATATATTTGAATATACAGAGAAATTGCCAACAAAGTATAGATAATTGAACTATTAATAATAGGTAGATTAGTTTGATAGTGCAACTTTTTTCTTTCTTCTAGCATTATCATTACAATTGGTGATTACTTAAGCTGCAAAATATAGCTTGATTCTCTTTAATAGAATTACTTAAGCTGCAAAATATAGCTTGATTCTCTTTAATAGAATAAGAATACAGGAATATGAATGATCCCTATGATGATTAATGCAGTGAGTTATTTTAGGTGCAAACTTTGTGCCAGCTGTATTCTTAATTACAGTTGTTTACCTTCTTAAAACAAGGTGAAGTTTCTGCATTATCAGAGATAAAATCACAGTGGTACTAAGTCTTCTGAAAATTTACATTTGTCGAAATAACCTAATGAACTTTAAAATTTATAATGGAAAATGCAACCATAATACATAGTGGTCAGAATTTTAATAAAGGGATATGATGCAGGAAATTTGTATAATTGGCATAAATACTTGAAGAACTCGGGCACAGCAAATTTTCAAGGGGTTCTGTTCATCAGTAAAGTTCTCATTTAAAGATTGTATGTGTGTGAATTGTTTATAAAGTAAATATTGGAGAATGCTTTAGTGAACAGTCATCTCCTTTGTTCTTTGTGCTACAATGGCAATGTAATCATTACCTCAGTTGGGAGAATGTATTCTTAGAACTACAGTTTCTGGAAATTGTAGGTTTCAGCTAAATAGAGTTCTGCAGAACTACATTATTTTCAGTCATGTTTTGTCTGAGCATTTACAGCTATGTTGCAGTTTTTTTCACGCCTAGAAAGGTATTTATTTAAATATTAATTTTTTTCATGTTTGTATCATTAAATATGGCCTTCCTATGCAAAATTGTCGTGATAAATTAGCCTTAGTTTCATATTCTATGATAAATCATTATGTCTTGTATATAAATCTGTTCTTCGCTTGTTAGTGTATCCCTTTACTAGTGTTTCTCATAATATTTGCTGAGTTTCAAAATAGTGATTTTTTTGAAAAAATTAATTTTTATCATGCCAGAGTGCATTCTGTAGTATTGCCTTTCATAACATTTTGAAGTGTTTGGAAAGTTTTCTATGTAGTATTTGTTCATTTTGTGAGGAGAAGTTTAATGTTTGCAAAGCAGAAATGAAATTTGATCCCATACTTTGAAGAACTTCCAACAAGGTGAAGATGTTTTCCTGAAACTAAAGCTCGTATAATTGCACTAATCACCAAAGAGTTTTTTTTCCGAAACGAAATCTTCCCTACCCTGAAGTTCTTTTCATTGTATGGGATATAAGCATCATTGCCTTTGCAGAAGGATTTAAATGTGTTCTGGTCGCTGCATATTCTCTTTAGGAATTCCAACTGTTCTTGCTCATTTCATGCAACATGGGGTGGAAAACTTCAGCCATCACTGCAGAACAACATAATCCAGCAATTTTTTAAATAGAGTGCCTATTATGGTTGTGCTTCTGTGAATCAAAAGATTTTCCATGATGATATTCTTGAAACCTGTGTTATTATTTCTTGTAGTGCATTGAAATGTGAGTTGCCATTTCTGTATATACTTATACGCTGTCTTTTGCAAGTGTAATTTTTTTTGGGGTGCAGTATTGTTTTTCGTTATGTTCTGTTTAGTGGAAGCAACCAACTAAAACAGCTGAGTGATCACTTCCACTGTTTCACGTAAGTCTCTGTCGTCAGTTGTGACTATTTCAGTTTGTACATGTAATGTCACAAAATTGCATCTACATTAGTATAAAGAAAGGAAATATTGTCTATTTGAGAGCGATGCTTTTCCATGACTGTTGGATTGTATGAACTTTATCCAAAAGTTGGCATTCATGTTTTTCTCATCAAGATGGGTTTTTGTAGAAGATGGCAAAGGTAGCTTTGGGTTTGGCACCCAGTCTACAATCCGTTGTTTAACATCACATACACGAGCACATAGGTCTAAAGGAGGATGCTGTGCCAGGGCATGAACATCTTGGCAGCATTGACCAAGTAAGTGAAAAGTATTTTAAAATGTAAGTTCGTTAAAGCTAACTTTCTAATAATTCAAAATACCTGTAATAACAGCTTTATATAATTGTTTGGTTTTCAAAATATTTTGGTTCTGGCATTTTATTTCTACCATAGATATTTCATGCGAGTCTGTAAAATAGCATTTCATTGAGAGAGTCCGTTTATATTCTTATATGTATGCAATTTGAATTTTGTTTTCAATGTCATACTGTTGAATGTCAAACTTTTCTGTGTTTAAGCTTTTATTCTTATACTTTGTGTTGAAATATTTATACCATTTCTTGGTTTATTTTGACACTAGATGCAGTTATGTTCATGAGCTGTTGCAGGTAATATACATAAACATAAGTGGGAATGTTACAGAGAAGAGGATATCCCCAGAGGAACTTGTTTTATGCAGTCACTTTTTGGTTTTGCTGGATGAATGAGCAATTGCTCACACATGATCCTAATTTTATGTAGTAATTTCTTTAACTTGTAACATTTTGGTTCACCTTTTCATATTCTTTGTTTTTAAAAATTATAAACATTAGTAATATATCCTAATGCATTTATGTGAAACTGACCTTTAAGATTACGAAAATCAGGGAAATGATAAATGTTGTGTAATAATTAAAATGCATTAATAAAGCTCATTATGCGCTAAGAGGTGTATTATACAATTTATGTACACCTTTAAAACAATTTATGGAGTGATTTTAACTGCTGTTACACAGGTAATTTGTTGTCCTTAAATAGTATTGGTGGTTCTTAGAAAAAATGTATGCTTAGCTAAGAAAATATTTTTAGTTTCGTACTAGAACTACATTGATATATTTTGTATTCAAGTGCATAATTTGTCAGGCTTTTACATACACAAATCTATTTAAACATTGAAAAGATGGTGGGTGCTAATGAGAGCATTTGTTCACAGGCAGTATTGCTAACCATTATGATTGCAACTCATAGCATTACAATATGTATGAATTTATGGGTCAATAGTATGTCTTGGTTGCATTTAAGGCATCAGTATAAATGCACAAAATTATGAATATTCTGTGAAACAATTTCCCTTTCTTCCCTCTCCCACACACATCCACAAGTCTTGAAGATTTTTCATTACATTGTATAGAGTTTTAAAAAATTAATAACAAAACAGCACTGAGGTAGGTGTATGAATTACAAACATACCTGAGCTAATTTCACTAAAGGCACATGTAGCTGAAAAGGAAAAAAAAGAACAAAATTGGGTAGTAGTGGAATTACAGCAAAAAACAGGATCAGAAGTAGTTCCTATTGGCAAACAATTATATATTGTACAGTTCATATAAATATTGTGTTATATATACACACATTACGGAAGTATATTCAGCTAAAAACACAACATTTATAAAAAATCCCAGCATTGGCAGAGATATATAGTTATTAAGAAAACTGAAGCCAAAAATTCTTAGTTAGCACATGTTGGTTAAATTATGGGTTGGCTTGCAAAATTGTTTGCATTTATCATGCTAAGGCTAGATTTCTCATCACAAATTATAGCTGTGGTTCTGATGTTCTGCAAAATAAATATAAATTCCCAAACAGCCCAGAAGAGTTAATGAAATGAGAAATCTGCATTCTCTAATGTTAAGTCTTAAGTTTTTGCAAGAAACCAACAGTACATTCATGCTAAACAGCATTTAAACCTTAGATGAGCAAATCTTTTTATTTATTTTTAAAATAGTAACAGACTTTGTTAGCCTTTACAGGAATAAGTGCCAGTGTTCCTGCTGTTGGCATATCATGATTAGAATTTTACTTGCTTTTAATTTATTTTGAAAGTGCATTAACACCAAGATGGTGGTGGTGGGAAGGGGGCATGGATTCATTGGTGATAGTACTAATATAAGTAATGTTTTTGATAATAAGGGATATAGTGCTGAAGGGCTAAATACCCACTTTATAGTTCTGAGGATATCAAAAGCAAATTCACTTATCTCGAGTCTTGTGGTTAAAGAGTATGTACTCTTTCACGTAGCAGACCAAGTTTCAACTATCCTTATGGAACATATTGCACAGTTGAAATAATGTTTACATATAAATTTTTTTTCCCAAATTATATTAGTTACTGGATGTCTGATAACCTTAATTTGTTCGGTCATGATGGAAATATCTTAAAATTTTCAAGTTCATGAATTTTAGAGAATATGGGAACCTCACCTCATTTTATTTCTCTGATCTTTATGTTCATACTTGGCCTCAAAAGTACCATGAAGTGAATTAAAATGTACGTTTGTAGCACTATACTACTGGCAAGAAGAACGACTTGAGATGTATTCCAGGAATGAGCAACAGTGTGGAATTAATTATTATTACTGAAAATTTTAGGGCAAGTATTTGATTAATACCGACGTTCACCATTGCATTATTTGAACTTGTGTGCATTAATTTATAGTAGCGTTGTTTGATAGTATGTGGTTAATGATGTGCTTTCTTTACTTCAGATCTATGAATGCCTTTCTAAGCCTATATAATTACCTTTGTGTCCAAAACATGCACAAATTAAATTATTGGTTGATATAACAATTCACTGATCTGGTTACGGCGAGTTACAAGTTGTAAATAATACCAGATATTTGTGCCCAAATACATGGGATTGAGAGATTTAACAAAATATTAATCTTGAGAAGTATAAGGAACATTACCAGCAGAGAATTTCTATGTTTAAAGATCCAAATAATGCACATATACCATGTTTTGGATCACTGCCTATATACCACTTACCTGTACAGCTAGTCATCCTTGTATCAGTCACACCTCCTTCCACGAATGGCAACGAAAAAAACAGAGCCCAATTCCAAGGAAAGACTGCATCAATGCAGGATTCTTGTTGCTTGACTTCCACAAATATGTGGTTATAACGGTAATAACCACAGAAACAGTGGAATCCAAAAAAGTAACTTTTTACGATGCATGTTAATAGTTAATCACATTTAGTATGGAGTGAAATGAAATGGGAAACTGTAACATAGCAATGTAAAATGTTTAAATAATAATTGATATGGAAAAAGGCAAGTGTTTTTATCAGTGCAACAGTTTTATATATATATATATAAACCTAAGCTAACATAACCTAAATTTGCAACATACATGATACCAAAGTAATGTTGCAATTTATGCATTGTACTCGCTAAAAAGGTATCATTATAATAAGAAAAGTTTTGACAAATTATGAAGATTATTTTATATATATATAATAAAGTTAACTGCTGGGTGAAGCGAACCTACTACTTTTCCATTGGATGCACGACACACAAACCAACTGAGTTACCAGGCCGAAATGAACATGGTAATTATCTGCCTACATTAATTGCCTGGAATTGGGTTTAGTTTTCTCTGCTACCCTTAGCTGCTGTTTATGAAAAGAGGTGTGACTGGTTTTATGAGGAATCTAGCTGTACGGATAAATTATATACTTGGATGTTTGTGTGAGTATGCTTGGTTTAAATGTTAAAACATCCAATCTTTTGAGGATTAACTGCTAATGATTGAATTTTAAACTGTCGAGTACAATGTTTCCATCCCTCCTTTAGTCAAATAGTTATTTTGGTTGACTGGTCTGCCTGATCAAGTTGGCCAGTCAAGTGGGAAGGTTTCTCAGTTACTTCAGTATGTTTTACAATTACATTAATGGGATTTAAAATGGGCTTATTAAGAATAAATATTTTCTGGTCTTCAGATTTTATAGTTTATAATTGGTCTAGGTTATATTAGTAATTGGTTCATATAGTATGTGGAAAAATTGATATAATTATCTTTTTAAGTAACCATTCCATCAAGAACATATAACATATTTGTGGATATTTAGCTCTGGTAAATGTTAAAAGCTGCTGCAATAAAATGAAGCATAAAAATTGCAAAATAAAAAATTAAAAGACCAATGTTCCCTTCAAAGACGAGATGTTTTGTATCAAAGTTGCTGATTTTCCATTAAGGGTGAGGGGAGAAAAATGCCAAAATACATGCATTCAACAATATCTGATATTACTTCAGGGCCTTTTTTCGTGACAATTTATAATTTTGGAGGAGTCTTTGTATTTAAAGTGTTTACCCTAATACTTAAATGTGTAGCTGAGAAAAGGTCTTCTGCAATAGTGCCCATTGAGTGATTTTAAGTGAATGTAGATAGTTTCTAGTATAGGTGTATTATTCTAAAATGTCTCATTACTGGAAGCAGTTTCTGTTTTATCCATGTTTCAAGTTATCATGAAAACTTTTAGTTAAAGTTTTTACTTTGGAAATGTGCCATGTATTCTGCATATTAAAGAGTACAATAATGTAATTATAAAATGATACCTGAATCTTCTGCAGTATCTTGAAAACTTCAAAATTTTCCAAATTGTTGAAGCATATTTTGAATAATCACTGATTTCTAAAATAATTGTGTTGTTTCATTTATTCCTTAGTTCCCCATTCCTTTCAGTCTGGGATATGAGGTATCTAGAAATGAACCTTTTTTATGTGCAAAATATTCCTTAAAAAGTGGGTAACCTAATTCTTGCTTCCTAAAAGAATGGCATGTATATACTCCATAAGGAAAACCTTGATCATAGAAGTTTCTCTTATGATAGAAGTACAATAGCATAATTGTAGTTTTGAAAAGCAAAGAAAGAGAAGTACAAGATCACAATTGTTGTGTGGAAAAGCAAAGAAAGGTAAATACTAGAAAGTTGAGTTTTAAATGTGTACAACAAAGGCTATTTAGTTTGAAAGAGGATTTATTTGAAAAAATGTGCACAGATTTTAATTCTCTTGTAATATAAATTAATTTTTGTAATCAGATTTTTGAGAAGGAAAATTGATTGAATCTTAGTGTTAAGAAAAGAGCAAAGTGACATATTTCTAAATTTATTAATGAAGGTAACACCATACAGGTAAATCAGCTTACAATTCTCAGACACAAATTCTGTAATAAAAGTGTGTTTTGTCATCGATAAAGTATTGCCACGGATGGCCAATGTTTTTAAGATGCATACTCAGGGGGAGGTCTGGGGTTTGATACCCACGAGGACCATCCTCCCTGATAGTTTTTTCCAGGTTTTCCGTAGTCCTCATAAATGGCAAATGCGGGGAGGAACCCTAAATTAAGGTCTGGAGCCCTTCCTTCCTTTTAAAAAATTTTTAAAAAAATCTTTTTCTAATTTATTTCATCTCGTGTGTCATCAGTGTTCAATGCCTATGATGCCTCAAAGGTTAGTCGTATATTAGGATGCAGGACCTTTTTTGGCTTCTGGAAGTGAAATATCTAGTAAGGTCTCTAATTTGGTTATAGTAATGTCTTAATGCCCACAATTAAATAAAGCAAATTTTCCACTTGAGGAAATTTCTGAAGTTTTCTTTGTACTTATTGACACAAGTATTCTTTCATCACTTGCAACCATCGCATATTTGATATTCTAAACTTTAAAGTGTTTTCTTGCAGTTGATATTAAGCCTTCATATCTTCCAAAAAAAAAAAAAAAAAAGAAAGGACTGTTTAGCATCCTTCCGCACTTTTCTATTAATGCAAAATACCTATATGTGCAGAAAAACTATGTCCCCACCATAAGAAATTTGTGTTCAAAATATTTTGGTAGCTACAAGCCAAATGTATAAAAATGGTTGTTCAGTCCATTTATTACCTGGCTACAGCATTTTTCACTAGAGATACAAAGTTAATTATTTATAGGTGATTTTCATAGCATAATAGTTTCCTTGATTGATTGTTTTTGAGTCCTAAGCATGTTATGGCATGAGTTGTGAGAATGCAAAAGTAACATCCCAATGACAATCACATAAGAGTGCATTAATTTAAACACTTTTTGGAGTTACATAATATTATACTTTTGGCAAAATGCTGATAATAGCATAATTTTTTGTAAGTTAAAAATGTCTTTTCTATCTTTTGGTGATGGAGTTCCTGCTGTCTATGGCTCTGAACTGTTTCAATGTTCTGCTTTCGAGACTTTAAATTCTGTAAATATTTTTGGTCTGAGCTAATGTATTCCTTATAACAATTTTTTGATATTAATTGCTGCTTGGCTAGTCCAGTCATGAAACTTGAATTTGGAGGATTTTACACCATTTTATAGAGAAGTTACTCTATACAGAAGTATTTCTGTGAGGCAGTGGGTTTTGAACCAATTCCCCCTATTTTGTTTAGATACCTGCTGATCATGCTATTAATACATTGGAAGGCTGGAAACAGCTCTTGTAACTTTAACTGCTATGAAGCAAATAATCCTGTAGACTTGAAAACTTGGCTATTTGCCGTGGCCTAGAGCTTCAGTACCGAATTATAACACGTTTTTTAAAATTGTGCCACTTAGTTCTTACCTTTTTCAGTTGACAATTGACATTACCATCTCGCTTTTAACCAGTGAACTCGCTGTTGGCAGCTCTTCAAGACCGTTTCAAAAAGCAGTGTAAATATCTTCAGTCCACATTAAGGAATGTGGAATAGTGTGAAGATTTATGTATTGTACTTTTTATATTCGATATATAAATCTTCACAGACCTTTTAAGAAATATGGTTCATTTTCATTGAGATTTATATATATAGAGAGAGAGAGAGAGAGGGGGGGGGGAATTGTTTTTCGGTTATTAGTAATTTCATTTTGTGAGTGCTGATGCATTCACAAAAAAGTGGCAATCTGTTGTATTTAAAGTGTAGTTATTTGAGTAAAAAATGATAAAACATTGGTTTTTCCATATCAGAAATATATGTAAGGGATAATGCTCGTTACTGATACAAAGTGAATGCTTGCACTTGCCACTTTTGCTCTGGATTACACACAATTCTCTCGGAGAAGCCCTGAGTAGTTTAGATATATCACCAATTTGCTATGGAATAAGTGAAGAGCAGTTTCAGTTGAAAGGAAATTTGTAAAGCTATGTTTGTTATAGTGAGATAATTGAGCATAAATTTGTTTTCAACTAATAGAATATGAAGAATTGGGGTTTATATTTTCAAGAATATGAAGTACAGCTAGATTCATATTTATTCCGTAGTTCAGTGTGCATAAGGCCATTTATTTTAAATATTTTGTCAAGACCAATAAGAAGCATATGCCGCTTTCAGCGGGTAATGGGAAGGAGGGGGGGGAGGTGGGTGGAACTTTTTTGCTCTTAAGAAAAATACTTATATTTTGGCCAAAAAAAATCTGTCTTGTGCATAAATGTAGAAAATGTATGCTAATTGGAATTTACAAAACCAGCATTTAAACAAGTGCTGTGCTTCTCATCTACTATATGGTGGATCCCGTATCGTACATTTACGGCACGAAAAAGAACGAAGGCCGAATGAGCAAAATTTGTCAGTTTCAAGCACTGAATTGAATGGGACGGTAATGACCTGAAATGCCTAAAAAGCGTCCTTGAGTAAAACAAATGGACGAAAATCTACAAGATGTTTGATTTGGGATGAGAAAAATGTTTAAAAAAGTAATATGGCAGCCCAAAAAGGGAAAGATGGAATTATGTACCGAAAGCGCGAGTTATGGAAACTGGCTGTTGCATTTATGAAATTTGTGGGAATATCTAGATTATTGAGCCAAGTTAAGACTAGCTCAAATGTTCGTGGTTAGGTAACGTTTAATAAAACTCGCGCGGGAGTTTTGAACCCGTTGGGTTCCTGAAAAGGAATGGCCCAAAAGCTTGCATTGCTTAAAACAATCCAGGTGTGTAGCTACTGGCATCTAAGTGCCTGAAATATATGATGTAACGGAAGATGAGCAATTTAGTATTGCAGGAGTAAAGCGTTCAAATCGCTGCTGGCGAAGCCTGGTGATTACACATGTAATTCAATGTAGCTCTGCCATCTAGCGTCGTATAACGGTACTTTCAGCACGTTGTGGGTGTTGAAGCGCAATCGTACTCTAAATTTGAAAACGAAGGGAAGATGGAAAGGAAGGAAGGAACTAGCAGCAAGGAGCAGCAGCAGTATGCATGGAACTTCCGTGAGTATAACGCGCACTCGATCAACTGTCACTTGCGGTGCATCGTGAACAAAACTCGCGATATGCAATAAACAACCAGGCTATCCAGACAATGATTTCCAATCGGCATTTTAGTATTACCATCATCTTGCTGATTCTATCGCAGCAGCTGGTATTTATTGGTAAGTGAATTCATATCCTATACTGTGTAGTTGTTACCACATTGCATGCTTCAGATGATGAGGCAGACCTTTAAACTTTTTGAAATATCTGAGTAAATGTACCCGAAACATTTTTTTAAATAGTTATGCAAAACTTGCTATAATTGCGGCGATGTTTTACGTGTTATCAATAATATTCTAATCAACAATGACAATTGTTTTAGAGGTATTTAAAGTACTTTTTGGTCGTTATTTAAGGAAGTTGTTCAAAATGGGTATAAAAACGAAAAAGTAGAAATATAGGGGTATACATACGAAGTACATTTATACTATTATTGACTAAGACCGGGAGATCTAAGAAAGCCGCAGATAAAGTATATATTTTGTCATTTCTGTTTGCACTTCAGTATTACTTTGCTGATTTTTGTGTTCTAAATGATGGATTAATTTTATATTTTGCAATCTTCCAATTATTGTGTTGCATATTAAGATCCAAGTTTTTCATATTTTTGAGATCACTTTTAATGTATTACATGAAGTTTAAAAGCATCGTTGCAAAGGTCCTAGGACGTCGTAAAAAAGTTCTTAGTCAAACAGTACTACTCAGTTTTTGACAAGTAATTGCTATTTTCCATTTCCCTGTTTAACGTATTTATGGACATTTTAACAGTACTTCGAACGAAAAAAGTTCTCGAAAAATTGCATAATATAAAGCCAATTTTTTTAAGTGCCTACGCCACTATGCAGCTTGGAAGAAACTAGAAACAGGACAATGTTAAACTCAGCATTTTATTTGTTAGCGTCATAGCAACCAATAGCTGACGGGTGTCTGAAGACAGCATTTTTTCACCCGGAACTGAAGGCTCTTTGCTTTATATAACTGAATCTATGCATGAGTTACCATATACAAATATGCTTGCCAGGACGGCAATATAGAAATTAGGTATTTAAAACTAAATGGCTCCGGGATTTTGATTAATCGAAACAAAATTCCCGAGGTTCATAGCATAGAAACTCTGCTAGATAGGAAACGACATGACTATATTTCCTCCATCGAATAGAACCAACTTTGTAGAGTCTGTCATACAATATATTATACCATTAGATCATTTCATACGATGAAAGAAATTTGACTTTTATAAGGATAGCCCAAACGAAGATGATTCGTTCTTTTGTTTGTTTATCAGTAATTTATTGGTTAGAATATGTGGACAGAGGAGGTAGTAGTAATAATGTATAGGTTACATATTAGCTACGCATAGTCCTCTTGCCTGTTTCAGCAAGTATCCCAACATCTCACTAGATCACGTATGAACATCATGAGCAAAGAAGTCGTCCATGTTGGATGTGGAACCAACCTACTAGGGCGACACGGAGCTCAGCATCATTGGCATTTCTTAACAGACAGTCATTCCCATGCACATTCTTCATTCTACGATATATTTCTACGTTAATTCTACCCCATTAACCACCGTCTTCAAAAAAGAAATAAGTGCTCACACTGGAAATGTTTGGACGAATTCAGCGTGCTTCTGCACGTGAAAAATGAATTCGGTCTCATTAACACCTCTTCAAAAACTGAATAGATACTCGCTCTGCATGTTTGTACGAATCCATATTGATGATTGTATAAATTCAGCGTGCTTCTGCTCATGAAGACAGTACACTCCATCTTCAGGCGATATAACTTCTTAAAACACAGTCTTATTAACGAAGCAAACACAAAACTATGTATTGAAGCAACGACACCAAATCATGTTTCTTTTGGGAAAACTTTAAATTTAAGGCAAATTAATATATTCCAGGCAGTAGGGACGCGAGTAAGCTGAATAATATTAATCTCTGCGATTTATCATTTAAACCATCAGAAGAAGGGAGCGGTGCAAAGAACTGGAAATTTCTTCCTCTTATTTAGGGTTGGGATTGGTAGGGCCCCATGTATTCTGGGAAAACCATATTAACAATTTAATGAAGGAATCACGATCTTAAGAATGTTGTTATTTTAGGGACATTTTTCTGAAAACGTGCTAATGGGAGATATACCTACTTTCAAAACCCCATCACAACTTGTAGAATATGCCTGGCATGGAGTACTAACGTTTCTAATAATGCCTGAGGTTATAAACAACGTACACATTCATATTAGCAATGTTTATAAATAGCACTAATGCTCGCTATCTAACCTAGCCTACAATTAATTCGTCATTGCAAAAAAAAAAGCAAAAATTCACAGGATTCTGTTCTTAACGCTAATAATAACAAAATCAGTCTACTGCTTTCAAACCAACCTCCTTTTACATATTCGCAACGTTGAGAACCCCCTTTCTGTAGAACAACAAAATATGCCGCGTCGGTGGTCTAGTGGTAGTTTTTGCTACTTCTAATCAGGAGGACCTGGGTTCGAATCCCGGTTAGGTCAAGCCAAGCTTTTAGGTGAATACCAATCTCAGCTTCAAGCCGCTGAGGATTCCGAACCCATTTGCGTCATCAATCATTTCATTCGGCTCTACAGACGCGTTCAGTTCACGATCTGCAGACTTCGCGAGAAGAACAATGCAGGAGGGAAAGGGGGAGGGAAAAAAAACTTGCAAAGCTCAACTAATAAGTAACTGCAGTTAAGAAACGTACAATAACACAAAATAGTATTGACATACAAAAGTACTTCAAACCATTGCTTTAAACTTCTGTTCGACTCGTCTATTAAAAGTAATTGAGCAGTTACGTAATTCATTTAGGGTATTGCAATGGACAATTAACTACTGTGCATAGTTTTATTAATTTATTTAGTAAGCGCGTAACTTTCCGGGAGCTTTAACAGATTTTTTCTCGATTATTTTTTAAAAATAGATTTACGGTTTTTTTTCTTACACTGCACCAAAGGCGGTGAGCGCTGATAACACATAGATGAAATAATAAATCGAGAAAATAATTTTGGGAAGGAAACTTTCCAGATATCAGTTAGGGGGGTACCTGCATTGATGAGAATGTGTAAGAATCTGTCGGTAAAGGACGGTCCTGGAGAGATGGGAACTGCAGACTTCCCGTCCACCAGTTCTGCCACCGTGGCGATTTTCTAAATTGAATGGAACGAATGAAATTATGGCATCTAATGTACTTGGTATTTAGCTGTTTGAAGCAAAGGAACCTAGGATAAAGTCTTACGCGGCAACACATCCCAGAACTGTCAGCACATAAGTAGACAGTATAGCGTTAAAGATAGCAGTGAACTCCTTTGTCTTAGGGCAAGACGTTGTCCAAATAACTTTTTGGATCTCACAGCTTACAAATTATGCACCCGAAGTGTTGCTGTATCAAAATGAATGAATATAATTGGCATATTAATAACATTTTTCTCAATTTCTAAATCCGACAATAGAGTACTGGGAGGTGCTCTCATGAGCGAGAGATATGATTCTAAATATTTGCACGTATTTTCTATTTAGCATTAGGTAACCAATCTTTGGCAATTTAATTTTATAAAACAAATAGTTTAATTTTTGTCATCTTACAATTTTTATAAATAAAGTTTTAGCATTTTACTTAATTATATTATGCAGAAACTCTCGCACATATCAACGGCTATATTTTGAAATACTTTTTTTTTTTTTTACTGAAAAACAGAAACCTTTAACGATAAAAAGATAATAGATATTACGTCTGCAGCATTTATTCTTTTTGCTTTAGTTATGAACGTTTCCAACTGTGCTATTGCCATTGAAATTATAGTTTGCTCTTTCCTCTTTATAGCACAAAAAGAAAGAAAAAAATGAACTAATTTGTTGCCATGTTAACATGAAGAGAATGAACATTATGGCTTGCACCTGATTAAGATGAACAGCGCAGGGAAAGACTAGAATAATTCTGTGTATGCACCAACATTTTAGCTCCGAACAACAAATGGAACATTTCGTTCGATGACATCAAACCTTCTCTAACTTGGGTCGTATTAAACAGTCCTATAGTAAGTCGATTTTACTTAAGAAAATTTGCAGGAGCTACAAATTCAGGGTGTCGGTATACTCAGATTATAATCTAATGTCTGAATATTTCTTTCTTAATACCCGAAAACTCTGATTTTATTTGGAAACAAAGAAAAATACACATATATTTTTGAAAAAGTTTAATGGAACTATCAAAGGTTCATGGAACATTAAAAGGATCATTGCTAATCACTTTTACGGTTATTTAGATAATGGACGAGGAAAAATAGAGTGCTTTTGGAAGCAGAGAGAGAGAGAGAGAGAGAGAGCGTATCTGCTGCTACCACTCAGCTGGGATTACCATCAGCACTTGTAAGGTCTCTACAGACAATGCCTGCCTGTCGTCTTAGTATTGTAACTTTCCGCTTAACGCTTTTTGCCGAAACACATCAATATCTCCAGTGGTCATTCGGCAAACCTTTGGTTTTGGGGAGGGGGGGCAGTATTTAGATGGATATTTCTAAATGAAACGTGACTTATTTATTTTCATTTGAGTGAATGCGCTTAGTTGATGTTTATGCTATCGTTAGTTTGCTGTTTTTCTATTTGCTTCTCCTTGCCCCTCTCGGCGTATTAATGAGAACAAGAGAACACGCTCTACGAAGGTTGCATGATGTGCGCCTATAGGGCAGGGCCTTTTTTCAAGGAGTATGGGGAGGTGGGAGTGTTCAATAAGTAATGCAACATTTTTTTTATCGGTCAGTATATGTATAAAAATAAAATATTTTATGTGTAGTACGAGGGTAGGTCCATAAGTTTCGGACCTCGCCGATAAGGCTTATCGCCTTCACAAAACCCTTATCTGGTGTCATATCTTATCTGTTAAATAAATAGTTGCAGCTGTAACTTTCGGTCTTCTATTTTCAGTTATTCAGATATAGTTGCATAAAGGAGACTATGTATAGAAGATTGTGACATGTTCAGAATGAAGTATCCAGATATTAAGTTCTTCACAAAAGAAGGACTTGAAATGAAATTAAACAGCGATTGGACGGTGTATATGGGGAAGCACCCCCCTCACATTCTACCGTAAAAGAATGGGCCAACTTTTTTCGAATGGGTCGAGAAAGCATTGAAGACGAAGAGTGTGCAGGTCGGCCCTTGGAGGCGTCCACTCCTGAAAACATCGCTTGAAGGTGGAGCGCATCGCGGGAGTCTATAAGGATATCATTGAAAAATTCTGTGTTATCATTATGCTGGAACTGTAGGAAACTCAGCTGAACAAATGTACATCACACGAAGAATTGCATAGGGTACCGTTATAGTTAAAAGGAGAACCAAAACCTTATCCGAAAGGACATTTCAAAGCAGTGTCTGGCTGTATTTAATAACACATTTAGCTAAATTCAGTGGCGCTGACAGGACTTGCGTAGTTCAAGACAAAATTACTCTTCAGAGATGCTATAATAATGCAAATAACATTGCAAACACTTATCTAACAACTGAAAGATTATCATGTCTACAACTAAAATTTGCATGATCTCAGCTCCGAATATCGCACAGGGATATAGCTGCATTTCAGTTGTAACGTAGCTATTTATAATGTTGAAGAACATTTCTTTTAGGAAATTCAGCAACAAAATTAACCAAAAGTCTTTAATATTTTGGAAAAAGTACACGAAAACACATTTAAAAAGAAGCAGTTTCGCGTAATTCTTCTTTTGCTACTTTTGGCTGAACTGAAGTCCTGCACTAGAGAGGAATAGCCTACATTAGTAACTAAATTGGAGAGCATTACTAAACGTGAAACCTTTTTGGATGTATAGTGACTCTTAAGAACGTTTTTATTAACTTTAATTTGGAAAATCATATCTTCGTGCTTGCTACGGGAACGGGAATTGTCAATCGGGTGTCAGGGTGCACTACTGTTAAATTGTTCTTTGAAATTAACCGTAAGCTTTCGAGTATTGCAGCATTTGATGCCATTGCCACTGTTCTGCATTTTCAAATAACTCTTTATAATTAATATCAGGTGATCTGTCATCGTTCGTGAGTACTTGTGGAAAATTCTTGCAGTAATTTTGTCCCTTGAATGATTTAAAAGAAAGTTTGCTTCTGAAGTGTATTAAAACCTCAAATGTTGATTCTGCTCTTCCATGGATTAGGTTTAAAATTAAGTTTTGGATCTGCATGCACTTTATTCTGGCTCTCGCACTCAAAAGTATGTTTTTTCTCTCACAACCTGCCTTGTTTGGATTTGTTTTGAAATTATTTATTCTTCCATTAGTAAGCATCCTCTGTATTCTGTCAGCCACTTTAAAAAATGTGTATTCTCACCATTAAATTACATATCATTCTTCTGCTATGATTTGCCACAAAATTTATCTTCACCAAAATTTTATACTGTTAAACACAGAAACAAGCAAAAGTCATTAAACGTTCCTGAAGCGATGAACACTCGCTGCAAAATGAACAATCTGTTGATTACTTTCTTCTGAAAGTAATTCTAAAGCATCACATATTCTTTTAATTGAAAGTATGCTGTTTTACGCTCTCCACTGTGGACTTCGGAAAGAAGTTTCAAGATTATCTACGAGGGCAATCCCAAAAGTAAGGCTCCAAAGCCCTGGAGCTGCAGCTTTTTGCGCGACTGTTGACCACTCTGTTGTGTTTGTTGCTTCCCCAACTCGCTACAGAATGCATCACACAGTCGCTGGGGCTCTCAGTCTTGTCTTGACAGCCGGTTGTAATGGAGCTTCCGTTTACCGCTACAGCCAAGTGCGAAGTCGCGCATTGGACAACCTTTTGGATTCAATTGTCACAGGTGAAACCTGAGATTTTCACTTCACACCTGAGACTAAACAACAATCACTTGAGTGGCGATATTCCTCTTCACCCAAGCCGCGAAAATTCAAAAGAACACACTCTGCCGGTAAAGTCATGGCAACTGTATTTTCAGATCGAAAAGGGATATTGTCGGTTGATTTTATGGCTCCTGGGACCACAGTAAATGCTGACAGGTATTGTGAGACGCTCAGAAACTGAGACGGACGATTCAGAACCAGAGAAATGTTGAGCAAGGACATAAGCCTTCTCCACGACAACGCTCGCCCCCACGCCGTCCGTCAAACCGTGGATCTTCTGCAACAGTTTGGATAGAACATCATCACCCATCCACCCTATAGTCCGGACTTAGCACCCAGCGACTACCACTTGTTTCCCAAGTAGAAAGAACGTTTGGCTGGGAGGCACTTCAGCGATGACGACGAGGTGAATGATGAGGTCCAACGCTTTCTCAATAGCATGGCGGCGAGGAGCTGGTATGACATGGGCATACAAAAACGCATTGACCGAAATGGCGATTATGTAGAAAGGTAGAAGAATGCTCAAGCTTCTAAACTATATGCCATGTTTTGAAAATAAACGTTTTTCTATATTTTTTTAAAAAATAAGAGACCTTACTTTTGGGTTTATCCTCGTATCTGCTTGGCGCTCCTGAAAATAGGCTCTGCAATATCCCATAATAATACTTTTTGTATTAAGTTCATGCAGTGCGTCTTTGGAATTTATGAAACGAAGCGCAGTCGAGTTTGATAATCGCACGAGTATCAAATAGACACTTTACGAATGTGTTGCAAACAGAAATTTTCTGTTAAAAGGAAAATTGATATAAAACGATTTGCAATATTACGTGCTGTATGTTCAGCAAAATCCAATATGATGGAGAAGACCTTCAACTGCTCTGTCGGATATCCGTGTAATAAAATGTCAAATATCAGCGCTTTCAACGGGCATTCATTAGTTAGAACGTGAACAATAAGAGCGGAGAAACGCCTGCTGCTAACCGTTCCTATAACCTTAAGATGCTACCTAAAGCAGTAGGAGCGTTGTCTTTGTGCCGTTCGGACGTTCTTAAAGTAATAAGATGGAAACTGTGATTTTAGCTTTATTAGTGTGTTAATGTCAAGCAGTAAGCTTTCTTTAGAGCACAGTGTGTTTATGTGTGATTCGCATGTGAGTTCTTAATCTTGTAAACAGACTTTCAGAAACGGAATGCGTTTTTGAAAAGAAACCGAAAGTAAACCGCCTTGTGCTTACCGAGGAGAAACTTGGCGAATATGGAGAACGGTTAGAACAAAGTCCAAAGGAATCTCTGCGAAGGCTTGCATATAAAACAGGAATTTCGCAAACCTCGAAATACCACCGAACTTTTAAATTAAAACGGTATAAGAAACTGTTGTTCAGGAATTGCAACCATGTAATAATGCAACACTTCTGCAACTGGGTTTTCGATAATGTTAGCAATGATTCTTTGACCCACATTTAATTTTATCGCGGACAAAGCATGACTCCGTTTAAATGGACATGTAGCGACACAAAACGCAGAAAAATCCAATCTTGTTTACGAAAAACAATTTGTGTACAGTATGTTTACGGAATTATACGGTCTATCTCTTATGAAAATACCGTGAATGCGTGAGATACAGAGATAACTTAATCACACCATTATCGTACCTGAATGTAAACATGTAATTTTCCAACAAGATTCCCTTGCAGCGCATACAGCTGATCTCTTATTAGCTTTAATTAAAGACATTTTGGATGATCCCTAGTGTTATTAATTAGGTATTCCGTTGTATGCTGTTTCGTTTATAGGAGAACTTGAAAAATAAACGTGTATTGGGTTTAGGAGACAAGTATGGTAACCACTACACCATCAGGATCAAATATGAGGATGATTAATTCTTATTCTTCTTTTTCTCCTTTCAAGAATTAGGTATTTCACCTGTTCCAGTCTATCGTCAAGCCATCTTTTACGATGTCTACCCAAATCTCTCCTCCCAATTGGTTTATAATTCATTATTAACAATCTATTCTTTGTCATCCTATCAATGTGCACTTTCTATTTCTTTTTATTTTCATCTATCGTATCCTTAATTGAAATCTAATCAAATCTAATCTTATTATTCTATTTCTTATTTTATGAACTCTTAGTGCATCCTCTTATATATCTCATATATTTCATTTCCGCATACTGTATATGTAATTTCTCTCTTTTTGTTACTATCCACGATTCGTAACCATATATAAGGGTAGGTTATAAAACATCCTTATAGTTTTTTTTCCCTAAATCTCTTCTAACTGCTCTATAAATGTTTTCAAATTTGTTAACTCTTATCTCAATGTCTTTGTCAAATTTATAAGTAATAACACATCCTAAATAGTTGAAGTGGCATACCTTTCTAATATTTTTTCAACGATCTAACTAGATTCTTCCTTTTAAAAGCCATTTGGATAACTATTTGATCATCAACATATAATAAAGTATTTAAAGATGTGTTTGGTTTATTTTAATTCCAGACTGTATTTTATCTTTTAACCTCATAACTAGGTCCTCAATATATACTTTAAATAAAGTGGATGACAAACTACACCCTTGTCGAACAAGTTGATTTGTTAAACTTTTATCTGACATTTTAAGACCTAAACTAATAATTATTTTAGTATTTACATACAAATTCTTAATGTCACTAATAAAGTGTTTAGAAAAACCTTTTGTTTTTAATATTTTCCATAAAAGGAGTATTTATTCTTTATCAAAGGCTTTCTCATAATGAATAAAAGCTGTATGAGTTTGTTGATTAAATTCACGACATTTTCAATAATTTGTCTCATAAATATATTATCGCTACATGAATGTCCTTTTCTAAAATCTGATTATTCTTCTAATATTATTAAGACGGCAATAGCTTGTAAGCTTAATTAAATATGGTGGAACGATATTAAAAGCCTATTTTCTTCATTTTTAAAATATGTGTAGAAAGAAATGTTTAGTACGTAGGGAGTAGACAACAGCTAAAGGTATTTCATTATTTAAAAAAAAAAAAGGGTAATAGAAATGGCATAGGAAATTAAGAGTATGTTTTAAGAGCAGGTAATAAATTTTATAAAAAACGAGAAAAGTTATGCTGTCAAAAAAAGTATGAGTATTATTTATTGAACAGCTCTCGTATATCAAACTCAACGCCAGACAGCGTGCTTCCAGCCGCTACGCGGATTGTTCATTTGAAAACATTTTAGAGGCGCTGGTCATGAACAACAATTAGAGTATTTGACGTTTGCATGTTGGGAATTACGAAAGTAGCTGTTGGTCAGGAACTGTATTTATCGTAGGTTACGTAAGTTAGAATAGTAGGGGTTAGGGTTTTTCATTTCGCAGCTTTGACGCCCATGTGCTGCAGCTATTGATGAAGCTGGTATTTTGTTACTAAATAAATAATGTACATTGAATATTGTATTTTCCTTTGGTGTAAAATGAAATGCATATCAGTGCATAAAGTGATTACTTGCTTTTCTTCGCACCGTTGTCGTAAAGTCTCACTTTACACACTGATATGGAAGATAAAATTGGCAACTCTTTTACCTTAGGGCCCGGAAATGGAAATGGTTGAAAGTGGGTTTAATTTATGCCAAATAACGGCAGAAATGTGTTTTGGAATATTTTTTTCTTTTTATTTTGTGGAGCAAGCGTATTTAATGGAAATAAAAAATAAAAATAAAATGTTTAGTTCTCATCCGTCATTTTGCTGCGATCTCCATTACTACCACGTGTCTTGAGTATCTGTCCCTAGGCCACTTAGTTACTACATGTGAATCTGTTAGCACTTATACTATAGTAGATGCTCCAACGGCCTCCCGGAAAGTCTTAACACTCTCGGCTATTCCTTCGTATCGGTCGCGTTTTGAAATACAGGCCCATATTAGACCTTCTTTTTTTTAGGTGTAAGGTGCTGATTATTATAGTAAAAACTTTGTGTTTTGTTGAGTTTCAGACACTTTTGCTCGAGGAAATGTATTAATTTAAAAGCGCAGGTTACTATTATAAAGAATTCCGAGAATCTATAACATTTTAACCACCATTACCACAGTAGATACAGTAGGGACGGCTTATATCGGCACCTTTGATTTTGTTCATAAATCCAGTTTCCAGATTCATTAATTTATATATTAACTGTAATGAAAATGTACTTTTTTCCAAATAAAAAGAAATTTCAGCATTTATCACTGAAATAATAAGAACTTCTATAAAATACCACATTAATTAAGATGGATAACTCGTATTTTTAAAATCTGGTTTTCCGTTTTTAGTGTTTATTGATGGTTTCTGAATAACCTCTTAAAAAAAAAAGTGAAGGAGGTGGCGAGCATAGCTTAGTTTTATCACTATCGTAAACGACAGATCTCTAAAAAGCTTATGCTTTATTTTATGCGCCTTACCATATGGTACCCATTACTCCATAATCAATTGAGGAAAGGAGAGAAGAATAGCGCAAAGAAATGTGAGTGATGTTCTGCAAAATTACTATAAAAATAAGCAATTCTCTAAAAGCAAAAGAAAAAAAAATCCTATCTGATGGTCTTCCTTGTAGACCCAAGATCGCGAATTCAATCCCGTCCAGGGCCAATGGATTTTTTCGGACGTAAAAACCCTTCAGAAGGACAATAAAGCTGTGGGTCCCATGTCGTACATTTACGGCACGATAAAGAACCTCAAGCCTGAAAGAAGAGGCCTCTGAGCAAAATTTATCGGCCGTTTCACGCCCTGAATTGAATGGGACGCTGATGACCTGAAATGTTAAAGAGCGTCCGTAAATAAAACGAATCAACAAGAGCAAATTTCGCTGCACAAATACACCTTAAATTATTACTTTTTCTGTACTCATTTTTGGAAGTATTTTGCCACATATGGATCTGAAATAATTATGATGATGATAATAATAATAATAATACAACGAAGAATGAATGGCTGAATAGTGTTTAACGCCCGTTTTTGCTACAGAGTCACCATAGGCGGTGGGCATTGACGATACATGAGATGAAATGATATATTGGGAAAGGATTTTTATTTTTTTAAGGAAGGAATCGTTCCAGGCCTAAGTTTAGGGTACCTCCCCGGCATTTGCCATTTATGAGGACTGAGGAAAACCTGGAAAAAACCTCAGTCAGGGAGGACGGTCCTGGCGGTATTCGAATCCTAGACCTCCCGCTCACGAGTCCGCGTCTTAACGACCTCGGCCACCCGTGGCGGTCATAAAGAAGAAAGGATCACATGTTTGGTGTTAGTATCAATATTAATTATTATTCTTTTAAGCGTTTGTAAGATTTCCTAGTAGTGAAAATGTACGAATTTTGGACTTCTAGATTCATTTCGTCAGAATTATTCAGAGGAATTCTATTCAATGCCAAATTTTGTATTATTGCCGTAACTTGAGCAATATGCAACCAGCAATGCCAACATAATAGCCAACTGCCACCAGCCGGCCTGTTGATTTAAACTTTGAAGTCAATAGTAAATATTTCAGAATGCTTATATTCGGTAATAATAATTATTAGGATTTCAATGGCATACACATGCTTAATGCATTAAAAATGGTAATACACAGTAATAAATGCTGTCGGTTTGTATTCAATAATGCCAGTCCTTTGCTTTTGCAGATCCATCTTAGAAGAATACAGATAGGTGTAGTCAATTTCGTGACATGCGCACTCATAATTCGAATTCGCAAAATACTTAAGCCGTCCCTACTATATGTACTGTAGTTTTACCATGAAAGTTGGAGTGTTTGATAACTGGCTCTTTCATGGAGAAAGCGGCGCTTAGAGATAGTCTTGCTATTTTATTAAGCCGCGATTTTATTTATTGCAGATCCAGTTACATGTATATACGAGGATAGGTCCATAAGTTTCCTATCTCGCCGATAGGGATTATCACCTTCACAAAACCTTTACCTGGTCTCATACCTTATCTGTTAAGTAAATAATTGCAGCTGTAATTTCCTCTCCGCTATATTCAGTTGTTCAGATATAGTTGTATAAAGAAGGCTATGTGTAGAACATTACGACATGTTCAAATGGAGTATCGAGCTGTTATTAAGTTCTCCACAAAGAAGGACTTACTCCAAATGAAATTAAACAGCGATTGGACGATGTATATGGGGAAGCATCCCCCTCATATTCCCTCATAAAAGAATAAGCCAAACTTTTTCAAATGGGTGGAGAAAACATTGAAGACGAAGAGCGTGCAGGTCGGCCCTTGGAGGTGCTCACTCCTGAAAATATCATTTTTGTGAAGGAGAAATTATGGAAAACTGGCGGCTCAAAGTTATGTGCATCCATTTTCTTCACGAACAAAGAGCAAGGAATGTTGCGTAGTTGTGTACTCTTGGAAAATGTTCAAGTAGTCCATTAGTTCAAAAGACGCAGTGTCTTGCTTCTTATTGCAATGCTGACTCTTAAACCATTGTTATTACGTAAGAGATATTAGATAATCCACATGGGGCAGTTATAGACCCAATTTTCATCATTTTCTAGCATTTTTTGGAATATTTAGAGAAAGAAAAGTTTTCCAATAATGAAGAGGGGGAAGACTGTATGCAATTAACTTCGTGCCCTCCTGTAAATATGAATAAAAATATCTTCCAATGCAATGCAAATACGCGTGAATGTTAGTGGGAGGTATGAAGTAATAAAGAAAGTGTACTATTTGTTAATTGCATTCATCAAATACAGAATTTGAGATAAAATCTGGTTTATATTTCATCTTTTCTCATGTACGAGGCATAACACAAACTCAGGTATATTTTTAAAATCATTATATCGGTAGAAACTAATCAGTTGCATGTATAAGGTAACAAAGAACAGATCACTTTACGTTTGTAGAATTAAAAAAAAAAAAAAAATTCAAAAGAATATGTCATATGACAAAATCATAAATATGAAATACGGCCCTATGCCGGAATTTGCTAGAGTTTGGAGTGGCAAAACTAATGCCATATTATGTGAAAATGTGAGTAGCAGCGCTTTAAGACGAAGTGCCACGCTATTTATTTTCTTTGGGTTTCACTTTGCATAGTAGCAGAGTGAAACCAACAGTTTACTTAAGCGCGCTTAAACACCAGGCCCTCATAGCCGTAAAGTCCACCAAACAGAATAAATAGATATCTTATAAACCTAAAACACGCGAGATAAACTACAGCATTAACAGACAAACAAGACTCAAAAAAAAAGGTGTGCGTGCTTAAAACTGTTTACCTTTTCATACTTTTCAATATGTTCGCCTTGTTCTGCGAGACAAGCTTTGTAGCATTTAAATAAATTTTGATTAACAGTTACAACTCCGCTCATATTCGCGAAATAAATTAATGGCAAAGAGAACAAATAGCAAAATTTTCGGAAGAAAGTTAATAATAATTCTTGATTTATTAGAACGTGAGCATGTTTGTGTTGCATCTATTCTGTTTGGCAGTTTCCGATTATGTTCTGACACACAGATCTTGAGAAAGTCGCCAGAAACAGCCTGTCTTGGAAAGTGAGGCCCAAACAAACGAATGGGGCAATGCTACATTGTGAAGCGGTTTGGTATATGGCAGTGAAGTTGAATCGATTTAGTTGCTGATTGCCATATTTTGTAGACGTATCGTTAATTGGCTTTATCGCTTTGATGTTGTTTACGCTTCATGACAGTAATCGCAGGTTTTTGTTACGCTGTTTAGTGAGTCGTACTCAACAGGACTGGGAGAGTGTATCAACATATCTATAATCAGATGATGAGTAGATCTGAATATATGTGGTATTTTATTATTCGCAAGATCTTTTGCGTCCTCTGGTGTTCTGCGTACGACAGAGCTTTATTCCTTCGAATATAAATTTAACTGCCGCAATTTCCAAGGAGATGAATTGAATCCGATTATCTGAACTGTTCATATAAACTGAAACTGTGAACTGCGTTGAATTGATCTACCAAACTGAGTTGCTGAACTGAGTCTCTTTGCTTAACCGATGAACTGATCTGACTGACGATCTCAAAACTGATGTCAACTAAGTGCCCCTACCACAACTTCGAGTGTCTCAGTCAAGCAAACGCCTCCTTAAATATTCGATTCAAGTTAAATGGACGCTGTTTTCATCAAGCTCAAGGTTACAAAAACGCGCAAGTTTTCAAGTTTTACGCCTTGCTTTAAAAATTCAAAATATACACCTACTTAAAATTCACCTGCCAAGGCATGCCACCCACTACTATTTGAAGATTTAAAACATTTATTTACATTGGTTGGTTTAAAGTTAACTGTACAACCGGCTGGCGAGTTCGTTGCCCTTAATGTACTCAAAAGCCTGCACTTTATTAACCCTTACCAACGGAATGTCTTTTAAGAAGTTGGCATTGCACTTGCCTCTTCCCTTTGTGCAGTGGTTTATCGCCTCCTTGACTCTGCCTATGTCTGGGCTGCAGTAGACAGTTACACCAAAGGGCTTTCTCTTTTCACGATATACAATTAACAAATTAAAGTTATATGCACGCATGCACATACATAATATATACATTGCTGATTAAAATGCACAAAATATGACGAGGTATACAACATATATTTATATTTCAGTGGGGGTGAGAAGTAGTAACTGTCAATAGCCAATCAACATTGTTCATCGTGCAGTATATGTCATACAATTATACTCATGTTCTTTAGTGTGTGTACACAGGATTGAATATCACTATTGGAATCATTATACCGTTATAAAGTATTTCAGCAAAAAACTCATCAGCAAAAATATCTCAGAGCATTCAGAAGAATGTGACAAGAATGACTATGAATTGCACACTGTGAAAAGTGCTTCTTGACACTGCGGGAATAAAATAGGTTCAATATACTAGATCCTCAGCTTAACTTCGACAGGCACTTGACCAACGTTCATTAATGTGCTCCAGTAGTGGGTTTTCACCTCGATCGCTTAAAACATCTTTTCATGATTACATTTTTTGTTTTTGACGTGAAACTAGATCGACTTAGCAGAAAAAAGCAATATAAATATACTAATTAAGTATTTTTAATGTGTAGGTGATAAACTAAAATAAAATATCAGCTATGGTCCTTCTAGAATAATTACATTTCTCCAAAAACTAGATGTCTGCTTTAAGAATTAAGTGTGGGATCAGAAAAGTAAAAAATGAAGATTGAAAGATATGTAGTTTTCTTTGTCTTCTATCAGTCCGTACCGCCACGGGTGGCCGAGGTCGTTAAGGTACGGACTCATGAGCCGGAGGTCTGGGGTTCGAATCCTGCCAGGATCGTCCTCCCTGACTGAGTTTTTTTCCAGGTTTTCCTCAGTCCTGCTCATAAATGTCAAATGCCGGGGAGGTACTCTAGACTTAGGCCTGGAACGTTATCTTCCTTAAAAAAATTCTTTCCCAAAGTATCATTTCATCCCATGTATCACCGGTGTCCACCGCCTGTGGTGCCTCAGTGGTAAAAACGGGCGTTAATAATATTAAAAAAATATCAGTGCGCATTTTGATTAATATTTATCTAAAGTAAGGTTTATCTGTGTCGCAGGTCAAATCTATGCGCTAAATTATGTATTTCACGTCTCATGCTGGCTACTCTTTGAATTTAATTAATTAATGAAGACGCAAATGAGATCGGAGTCCGTAGGCCAGTTTTTGCAGAGCTTTCTCTCAGCCTGAAAAGACCTCATCCTATTGCAAAGTATGGACTAACCAGTTGTTAAATAAACTGCAAGTCTGTGACAGTGTTTATGACCTGCCACTCTCATATTTAATTACATTAATTGTAGCAAATAATTGTATGTAACTTCATTATAACCACGAGTGTAATGTCATTTCCCTGTACAAGGGTTGAGTTATTATGTGTAAAAAGTTATTTTCTCTCAAGCTATCCCAGTCATAAAATCTGACCTAGGAATTTCTGTAGCTTGTTGTAGCAATATTTGTAAAGAATCCTGAGCAAGATATTTATTGGTATTCTGTCAGAAAATTTCTTAAGCAGGGTAGGCACCATTAAACTTTTGGCGACTGCAGATATGAAAAGACAAGGCCGATAACCTCTTCAAGGGAAGAAGCCAACCGCTTGAGTTGATTCTACATGGAAAAAGTCACGTAGACTATAAATATTTAGTTTGCAATTTTGTGGCCCGCAGTCAGTTTTAAAAGAGTATTCAGCGGAGCAATATTAGTGGAAGGGCTTTCTCAGTTCCGTTCAATTAGTGGAAAGCGGTAGTTAGTTTTTGGAAGAGAATTAAGTGGATGACCTTTATTAGTCAAGTGCAATAGTGCAATAGTTTATGTACAATAGTGAATGAAAAAAATTGTGTCATCTCCTATAACGAGTAATCTTATTAATCTCCAAGACTCCTTCCTCTATGGGCACAGGACCATAAAAATATCCAGCAACAGAGTCTCAACAGACAGCGGTAACCATCGTCGGAGAGGAAGAAATTATTTACTCCTGAGATTACATCCAAAACCTATGAAATCAAATTTCCTTTTCCAATATCTTTCTCTCCATCCATTACACATTTAATTAACCATCCTCTTTTTTTATTAAATACCGCTGCAAGTCCCTGGGCCCAACTGAGCACTGGGTTTACTCTTTTCAAAACTTATAGAATATTATATTATTTAAACATAATAATAAAATTTTTTCGTACCAAAAGGTCTAATATATTGCAAAATAAACAGTAATTTCTTGCTATTAGGTAATGTTTTTTTGCATTTTTGTCGCAATTTGATATTGTTAGAAACATATTTAAATGCACTTAAAAACTCTTAGAGTAATTCCAAGAGTGCGAAGTAGCATGAGATGTCATCTGCGAAGTGAGTTCGCTGTTCCTAATTACATCCATGAAACATAGACTTTAGACAAACTCTCTTATTTGGCAAGAAATTAAATAAGATTGTTTTGCGATTTTTACCATTCCAAATGTGAACGCAGAATGCCTTTAGGCGCTTCTGACTCCCAGGACCAAGTAACTCGATTATATTAGGTTAGTGCAATAAACTTTGGCAACCATTCATAGAAGGAAACAAATTAACGCGTTTCTTCCTTTGGGACATCAGAAGACTGTTAATGTTTTCATAGGATGGCCGGTAGCGAACACTCTTGCTCTGTCAGTATTTACTTGGAATTTGGCTGCCTTTTGATTTTCCTCCAACTCTGGAAGCCACCTCGAGACAAGCAGTATTTTTTACCTCTCTTACAACTAACCTCCTAACTAGTGGGCGCAATTCTTGCTTGAATACTTTAATGAACACACATCACTCCCATTTTTAAAATACCTGAATGCTTATTCACATATTAAGACTTCCAAGGGATACCTGTAATCTGAACGTTTTGTCACACTACAGGAACTAATCTCGAAAATCTCAAAAATACTTCTCCAAAAAATAGGTACTTCATTAGAATTCCTTTGCAACTTTTTGAGCATAGTGGATAACCGTACTTTTATGTTCATATTTGTTTGACAGGAGAGTAATATTTACCAGGATTGGTGAACTTTTTACAAAAACACTAACTTGTCCGTTTTTAAAACTTCTGTACAGTAGCTTTGCATGTTTTATTACTCGATTGAAACAACAAACACAAGACTATCAATACTTCTAAAAATACTCGGTTGGCAGGAAATTTTGAAAGAAAGAAAATAAAAGAAGAATAGTTTTCAAGTAACCCTAAAGGGGACACTGTCATCTAAGTGTACCACATAAATGGTTTCCCGTAATCACTAATTCATAAATTGCCATAACACTTTGAATCGTGTATACATATATTTAAGAACCTATACATTTGTTATGGATTTAAGCTGCCGATATTCAATTTGAGTTGTCATTAATATGTGAATCTTCGGGAAGAACAAGTCACTTGTCTTTTGTTATTTTTATATCGTGTTTCTGTACAGATAGTTCAGATGCTAGCAGCATATCTGTTAATCAATTGGCGGGCCCGGTTTATATGTTGCTTATATAAGGTTTTTTTCTTTCCCTGAAGGTTTCTCTGTACGCTAAGGATTTCACTCATTTGCATTCATCGCAGTAGGGGGGGGGGGCATTAAACGCTTCTGAATAAAAGTATCTAAATCAAGGTTATCTTATTAAGAAAGTATCCGCATTAACCCGTCTACGATATGACAGCGTAAGAAAACGTGGTGGCAGAATAGCCAACATTACTATCAGTGAGGGAGGGGATTGCACTACAGAGGTTAACTTGGAGGGCGTCCACGTGTTGTGACTGTGGCCAACTGCCAGGGGTCCGTTTATACACGAGGGCAGGCTGCCAGCCAGCTGGTCCATTGTCGCACCCCTCAGTTTCTTCCATGTCAGCCGCTCGCTTATGAACCTCTCTACAGAAGTGTGCTTGTGTGATGTCCATCACTCAACGTGATCGGTGACAGGAACCATTTGCCATATTACGTTTCCTATCTTTGCAAAAATAGTCAAGCCATGGTACATGTGCTTTACATTTCTCCCATATCAGTGACAAAAAACTGTCCACCAATAAGGATTCTCTGTCTGTTCCACTTCTGGAATGTCACATCAGAAATCATTTGGGATATGAACATGAATGTTAGCTACACTTATCAATATAAAGAGATCTGCAATTCAGAGCGTTCGTATTGGGAAACATGGGCAAACTGTATTATTGTTCTGGAATTACGAATTTGAAGCAATTTGAAGAACTATTGGTTTCCATATCTCATTTGCATGCACTTTTTTTATTTGACCTTCTTAACTCCCTGCTTCAGAGTGTATAGGTCTATATATATTTCCGATCTCTTTAGCAAGGGAAGGAGCTAACGCAACAGTAAGGCAGGCTTACAACTCAACAGCGCGGATGAAAAAGGGATAATCAGTTGCTTCGATATGAAACTGTTTGGTTCAGTTTCTGCGTCTTATCGGAGGCGCCAGTGTTTGATTAACTTTAGTTGCTAAATTTACTGGCTTATGCTTGCAAGATGATAAAACGGGATTTGTCTAGTTAGTAGCAAACAGAAATGCTAGAACTAGAGCGGCACTTGGGTGTTGGGATTCCAAACTGCTTACAGAACAAGTTTCAGGAGTGGGTTGAGTTTCTTCTTGTGATGGAAGGTTTTCTATCATTTTAGTTCTTTGTTTCCATTCTTAATTTCATTTATTTTCTTGTGCTTTATTTCCCGAATCTTTATTTCAATTTATGGACTTTTATCTCCTTTCTTATCTTTATTTCACCATACACATTTTTTTCGTTTCTTCTCTTCCTTGCATTTTTCTCCCTTCTCCGCTTTCCTCTCTCTCTCTCTCTCTCTCTCTTCTCTTCTCGCTCTCAAACTTTTCCTCTTCTCTCTCTTCCTCTTTCTTTTATTTTCATCTCTCCTCTTCTCACATCTGTCTTCTCTTTATTTCTCTTCTCCCTCTTATCCATTTGTTCCTGTTTTCTTCTCTCTCCTGCCCTGTCTATCCTCTTTATTTCTCCTTAGCCCCCCACCCATTTTTCTCGTCTCTTCTCCGCTCCCCTCTCATCTGTTCTCTTCTGCTCTCCTTTTCTCACTCCCACACTTTTATTCTCGTATTTCCTCTACTCTTCTTTCTTCTACTGTCCCCTTTCTTCTCTTCTTTTCTCTTTTCTCTCTTCTTCCCCTACCCATTTTTCTGCTCCTCTCTCTTCGCGCTCCCATCCCTTTTATCCTCTTCTCTACTCTCCTTTCCTTTCCTCTCCTCTCTCCTTCTCTTCACTGCTCTCCTCTCCTTTCCTCTTCTCTTCTGATACCCCACCTTGCAGGTATCTCCCTAAGTAGATGTCTCGAGATTACCCCATTGTCTTGCGGAAGGTAAATAGCTCTTTGTACAGATAAAGGAGAGGATTCTCAGGTGCACTTGTCGGCCGAGACTCTGGAGTGTCCTTCATTCCCGGGAATATCGATGGCGGAAATCGCGTCACAGGCGTCTTTAACAAACTCGATATTGCGGTAGCTTTAAAAATGGAAGTCTCTGAAAGCGAAATGAGTTTAGCAGAAACTCGAAATGTCAAATAACACCAGTAAAAGTTTGTAAAATAAAGTAGCTTGTACAAGTAGGTCATTAATTTCTATAATGCGAGTGCTGATAGCTTTTCGGTAATCTAATTAGGTTTAACGAGTTCATGACAACAATATGAGTTTAAAAGCGAAATTAAATTGCCTGAAGAAAACAGTCATCTCTTAAGAGTTGTATCAACAAGATAACTCCAGAAAAGCGATCCTGGTCTTTACTTTCATTACAAATAAATTATTTTAATCAGTATGAGAACAGTAAACGAACATTGAGGTTATGTTAATAAGTTAGAGGAAAGTAATCGAATCGACGTAGAAATAAAAGGAATGAGAACCTCTCGAGAGTAAAAACAATTGAACATTTGAGATTTTAACATTAGTTTATTGTGAACTCTTTCATTATTTAAGATTATAGTAATAATTATGGTAAATTCTTCTATCATTATTTTATATAGTTAAGCATGTTTAATTTCATCATGAACAAGTTTTTTTTTCATTGCAATTAATTATTGTTCTCATGCTGAGTTTGAGAGTTTGATTTAAACGTTTGATTGCTCATACTATTTTCCTGGCATTGGCCATTAGAATAAAACAAATAAATATAAGAGGAAAAAATAGTATTAATTACTAGTTTTTGACCACTAGGCTATTTAATTTCATAATACGAGGGTATGTCCGTAAGTTTCCAGCCTAAGCATTTTCTAGGTATGATAAAGACAAAAAAAAAAAAAAAAAAAAAAATCTATATTTCACTTTTCAATCTAGTTACCCCTTATTGCAATACACTTTTCACATCTTTAAATTAACATTTCAATACCCCCCCGCAAATAGTCAGAAGTCTCGTGTGCAAAATGGACATAAACAGCATCCATCACTTCTTCGTTACTCTTAAATTTCCTTCCTTGAAGGTCCTTCTTGAGTTTTGAGAAGAGGAAAAGTCACTAGTAGCTAGATTTGGACTGTAGGGTGGATGGTCGATCCCCTTGAAGGCTCATTTCTTCACAGCTTCCTTTGTAACAAAGCTGTGTGCATAGGGCGCTGTCGTAAAGAAGGCGCACACCACCACAGCATTCCTCTCCTTTTCATTCCTCGACCGTAAAAGTATCCAGCAGCAGAGTCTCAACAACCGTGGCAAAATATAAGTAAGCGGAAACCAATCATCGGAGAGGAAGAATTTATCATTTACTCCATCTCAATCATTAATCCAATTCTTAATTTAATCCTTCAAAAATCTTTCTCTCCACATATTTTACACATTTAATATAGGCACCCTTCTACTAAAAACCGCCTCAAATGCAGAAATTCAGTAGAAGTTTTTACAAAATTTCCAGATTTATATAAGATAATGTAAATATAATTCTTTAGGATTCACTAAAGGTATATTTCAATACTTTTTCTGTCCATAAGAGATTCAGTTTAGACCTATAATTAACTAATTTAGTGCTTCTAAGTTGTAAACCAAGTAAAAAAGCTATAACCTTAAAGCTCCACGGATATTCCAGTTATAGTTTATATTCCAATTTTTTTCTAATAAATTTTCTTATAATCATATGTTTCTTTCATATCAGCTGCATAGGCTACATTATTGATAGGGATTCCTTTCATTATGCATAAATAAAACCTTCAAATAAATTCTGGTGAATCTATGAACGACCTCAATTCATCTACCCAGTGTTGATGTTCAAGAGCCTCCATTACTGAGAAGATATTGTTACAAAAAATTACACTTTTTTCTTCATCAGAAAAGTTGTACAGGAAATCATTGTTGTGCCTACGATAAGTGCATATTGTTGCATCTTTGTAGAGTAAATTGCAACCTTTGAGCCCGGAATTTAAAAGCTCAAATTGTTGTTTAGACAAGTTTAAATCCAGAGTAAGATCATTAAGATCTTCTTGAGTGTAATAAGTGAAGTTTTGATAAACAATTTGCTTCGAATGCAGCATCGCTTCTCTCGTCGATTTATTCGTCAGTATGGATTATATCAGAGTAGAAATTATCATTTATAGTCACGAAACCTGGACAAAACGCCTCTGTATATGATATAGGCCTCATTGCAAATGGAAAAAAAAAAATTGATGTGACTCATCTAATTTTAATTCAACAGAAATAAACAAAAAGTTGAATGGTCATTTGGTTCCTCCAAATTAAAGGAAATGCAATTGACTTGATATGCCCAATTTTCTCACATAGTAAGAAGAGTAACAGACGATGTTCAACATGTACTTGGAATTCAGGTTTATAAAAAACACCAGCTTTATCCCAATTTTTTTTTAAAGTGGCTTCGAATTTAATCTCTGAAACTTGAAAATCAGCTCATCACACACATAGCAGAAGTTGTTTGGAAAGTTTAAGCATTTTTTTTTGCATAGTGAACTTTTCTAAAAACTGTTAATATAAAAAATAAACACAAAGTACAATGTCTAAAGAGAATAAAATATTGTGCCACACTACAAGATTTTTTTTTTTTGATTGGTGTTTAACGCCCGTTTTTACTACTGAGGCACCACAGGCGGTGACACTGATGATACATGAAATGAAATGATATTTTGGGAAAGGATTTTTTTTAAGGCAGGAAACGTTCCTGGCCTAAGTTTTGGGAGGACTGGCATTTATGAGGACTGAGGGAAATCCAGTCAGGGAGGACGGTTCTGGCGGCATTCGAATCCCAGACCTCCCGCTCACGAGTCCGCGCCTTAACGACCTCGCCCACCCGTGTCGGTCACTACAAGTTTAAAATACTGCCTGTATATACATAACAATGACTTCAGAGCAATTCTGAACGTGAATGAACGTATATATTCTTGGCATTTTGGCTTCTAGCGTAATAGAACACCTCGTTTCTATGAATATAAAGTACGAGTATAAATCATCTGTGCATTTTCATGACATTTTATTATCGTTGCACATGTAGTGAACGAATTTTATGTTATTAAAAGAGCGGTATCTCTCTGTATTTTACTCGAGTAACCCAGGTATTTGTTTACGCTTACTTCCGCGAGAGCGCTATAGTTGTAAAACAGAACAGCGACAAACAGCGTAAAAGTTGCCTAAGTCCTCGAATTTCATGGACTGGATGGATTGGTCGTACAGGGTGTGATAATCGTATCAAGCCTCCACACTTTTGATCTTTTTGTATGGGGATACGTGAAGGATTCTAGAGGATCAAGTCTCTAGAACTGCGGACTCCCATCATCAATGCTATTGCTCAAATTGAGAGGGCATGCTAAAATGTGTATGAAACGAACTTGATTATAGAGTTGGTGTGTGCATAGTCACTAGAGCAGCTATAAGGTGTCAAAGATAACTTCTGAGCTTTTCTATATAACCGTACAGTTCTGTAATCAAATGTTAAACAATAGAGCTATAGTAAAATAAGAAAATCGCTATTATAATTTATACGCAACCAGTATATAAAATAAAATAGTAAACAAAAAGATAATTTATCCCATGAATGGCAATTAAAACAGTAATATTCGGAAAAAAAAATTAAAGTGTCAGAAAAAAATGAGCGATGCCTGATGGAAAATTTATTCTTAAACACATGAATTCAGAATATATATAAAACAATCACTGGCGTCACTATTCATTTTTGTTTTGTGAAAGAATCATGTTAACCATTATTATTAAGCAGGTGCAAGGACTCATTCTCTATACACCGAGGATGCCAAAAAATGTATACACACTTTCACAGTAGATAACTATTTAATATATTTCAAAGTTGAACCGGAAATGTGTAGTATGATGTTCTGTAAACAGATGTGATTCACATACATTATGATAGCGTTGTTACACGACAGGTAAATCAACAATGAACAAATGAAGCCAAGATTATCGTATGATGTTCTGTGACTCACATTACTTGCTACAACAAAATGGAGCCAAGATCACCATTTGAACAGCGGAAAGTAATTTTGAAGTGGTATTGGAAAACCGAGAATGTTGTTGAAGTTCAAAGGCAATGGAGACGTGTGTACAGAACAGAACCGCCAACGCGAGTAACAATTGCACGTATTCGAGACAAATTTGATCTGGCAGATCATCACATTACCACCGAGATGTACGTGCGTACCTTGATGACAATCTTTCAAGGCAGTGGATTGGAAGAAGAGGTCCGCTGAGTTTCCACCGCGTTCTCCGTACCTAACTCCGTTGGATTTCTACCTATGGGGAACTCTTAAGGATGCTGTGTACCGTAGAAAACCAGCTATACTGGCAGTGCTTCGAGAAGAAATTGAAACGGCATGTGCTGCAATCGCTGAAGACACTTTCGCAAACGTTGCTCAATCAGTAGTTCAAAGTACTCAGAAGTGTATCGACGCCGACGGGGGACATTTTGAGCAACTGTTATAACTGTAAAAGTTTAAGAGGAATCATTTTCTGTTTGTGTGAATTCAGTTTTGTTATTTTAACACGTCTTATCTTTGCTTGAAGAGTGTATACATTTTTTGGCAATCTTTATATAAAACGCAGTGCATTCCACGTATCAGCGAATGGATAGCAAGCAAGCAAACTTAAATATTATACACAAAACAAGAATAATAGTTTATATTTTATTGTTAAGTGCTACATGAAGTAACTTCTCTGATATATATTAAGTGAATTATGAGCTCCCCCCCAAAGAACTGTATTTCTGCGAGATTTCATTTTTTCAGTCAATGCTGCATTATCTACCCAAAACTAGCATATGTTAGGGAAAAGCTGAACCTCTGGTAATCCTGATTGAGAGGGCATTGTGAATATAAAGGACGCAGCACAAAGTAATGAATATAACCACGTTAACATTTTGACACTAATTAACAATTAAAATCCTATTAAAGTGAACACATGCAACACGAAAATTGTTCTTTGGTTGGGAATAGCATGATAAAAACGAACCTTTAATTAGATTTTCTCCAACGCGTAGCAATAATTGCTGAACGAATATAAAGAAATTAATTATTGCATATCAAATTCTATATTTTTCCATTCGAATTTATATTTGTCCTTCTACCAACTTTGTTGATGTCAGAGATAAGATGAGTGCAAGGTTTCAGTTACTGTATAACCGAACTGCCGATGAAACACTTTGTCAGGGCTTCTGAAACGAGCTCAGCAGAATATTGCTCGATATTGCTGTATCGTGATGACTCAAAAATGTGCAAGAAACTAATTTACTAAGTGTTTCCAGCTCCAAATTCACTCCACTACATTTAGCTTAGCGTTATAAATAATTATTTTAAGAACATGATTTATACTATGAACGGTTATTATTCTTTTATAAGAAATAAGTGTATAGGGATATGTAAACACTTCTGAAAACGTGTTTGTTTTCATCATTTTACATGTTATTCTGTAGTTCAAAATATGTATATAAAGGAAGAAAACTAAACGTTTGGTAATGAGCATATACCAGTTGGAAGAATTATAGTTTAACGTAGATTAAATGTAGTTTCGTCTGTGAACTAGTATTACCTATTTGCTTCGAACTGTACATTCCTGCCAGTTCCGGATTACCGAATATTCTGTAACTATGACAGCATGTTCTCTTGTAGAAAAGGAACAGGAGGAATGAATAACAAAGATTGATTTGTTTTATTTACGGACGCTCTTGAACCTCTCAGGTCTTCAGCGTCTCATTCAATTCAGGGCTTGAAACGGCCGATCAATTTTGCTCAGATGCCTCTTCTTTCAGGCTTGAGATTCTTTTACATGTCGTAAATCTACCACACAGGACCCACACGGCTTTACTTCTCTTCCGAAGAAAGCCATACTTAGGATTTTTACGCCCGAAAAATCCATCTACTCTTGCCGGGTTTGAACCAGCGGTCTTGGGTTTACGAGGCAAGTATGGTTGGTTATCACTAGATCATCAGAACCGACTTGAATAACAAAGATTTCCGCTAATGACTGAAAGGGAACCGTGCTATGCCGTAATTCTAACTAAAACAACAAGCCCTTGTGGTCGATAAACACAAATTTATCGCCCTTTCATTTACACGCCAGGGGTGGAGTGGTAGCCATTTGCTAATTTACTGCTGCCAACTATTAGGTGTAACTCCGGTTATATTTGTTGCACACCATCCCTGGAGAACCGAACTCTCCAACTGGAATGTTAACGAGAACAAACCAAATCGGAAATAGCTTTCCTTTTTGCTTTCCAAACGCAGCAGTTTAAATTCCCTAGTGCTCCGAAATTTTATTTTGTTTCCATTTTTTACTGTGTGTTTTCTGTATATTTCGGCAACTAAGAAAAGTGTTCAACTATGTCCTCAGGATCATTATATAGTGTGTCTATTGCTAAATCGCTGCATAATCTGCATTAAAATATCCACATTTACTGTTAGAACTTTCGAAAATAATATTATGATTATTCCATGTTAATGCTGTGTGAGCACTAGATAAAAGTGCAAAAGTGAATATTATATGAGGAACGTTTGAATGTTTCACTAACTATTTCACTGGCGTCATCTTAAAATTGACCAATGAAACGAAACAAAATGTTAAATTTTGACCAATCTCAACCGGATTACGGAGTGAAATTATCGAAAAAAAAGATCAAATCCGTTTTATCACGCGACGTGCATATGTCTTGTGGTCAGTGTAGCCAAATCTATACCTCCATTATAATTCCTGAACACGCATCACTGACCACTTTTGCTAGAGGCGGTGGGGAGCTATTGATAGCAACATAAGCATGGACAATCGACGATCATAACGCAAAATGGAGGGTTCTTCAAAGCGTTTTGGTGATGCGTCAAATGTGCAAAGTGAACTTATCGTTAGGAATTCCAAACCACAACATACAAAGAAAGACAGAGACACTGCATGTTATTATTATTTTTTTTCTCTCATTTGGTATTAGAAAATCGAACGGTAGCGTTTGCAATAGTGGCATTTTGTCCATTTCAGTCCCACGGTTTCTGAATGGAATAGATATTCATAAGTATAATATTTTATGTGTTAATATTCTATGAGCTAATTTCGAATATATATCACTTTTATTCTTATTCTATTCATGAAATAGTCTTAAACCCGTTTTACTCTTCTCTCTTGGCATTACTGATAATCAACATTCCATCTGTCGCAGGATTGCTTTAAAAGGTTAAGCACAAATGTACAATTATTACAATTTTGTAAGCCAAGTTTTTATTTTATTGGTGTAATAGTCCAAATAAATATCACTCGAGGATCTGAGCTTTCAAGACAAATTCACGACCGTTAAGTCCACTCACTACGTTCGTGAATTTATTGGTAATCTCAGACTCTTTACTTGTGATAATTCCATAATTCCTTACGAACGTCTTTCAAACAATGAATGAGCCTATTGATAATCGATTGATCTATGAATCGAATTACACTATTTATCTATCAGGTCATGATAAAATAACAAGTATTATGCATTAATTTGTGCTACAAGAAACGTTCAATAAGTAATGCAACCGGTTTTATTTCTATATAAGATTTTTTTTTTAAAATTTCCGTTTCAATTAAATTGGATTGTTTCTAAATTATTTTTATATATAGTGTTATTTTTCAAAAATGCTCTTGCAAAATTATGATTTTGCGCCATCTATATGTCACAGACTGTATGTCATACGCGGTATCACTCTGCAGGTTTGTTTATCCGCTACGTTAATACTGTTGACTGTGACTCCCTGGTCATCATCAAATATTCTTCCGAATGCATCGTTTGAACACTGCAGAAATGAAAATGAGAAAATGCAACATCCAGCTGTAGGTGGGTGGGGAATAACATTCCACTGAAATTCGTTAATCTCTTAGTGTATAGACGTGTGCATGCGAGAGGCGTTATAAAAGTTCTCGGCTTGACCAAGAAAACACAAGAGAAACGTTGTCTGTGAAAAACAAATGTCTGTCTGAGCTTGAACCTCATCATTTGATGTGAATCTTCGTCAATCCAGCATTATCTTAGTAAAAAGTAATCGCTGGGAGCCAAATCCAGCGAATGTGGCAGATGTGGAAGCGAAGGTCAAGCAGTTTTGCGGCAACAATCCCAGACGTATGTGAAGACACATTATCGCGAGGAAAGAGAACTTTTTTTTTTCGCAAGGTGTGGACATTTAGCCTGAATAGCATTCTCAGTTGGTCCAGCAGTGAAGCATAATACTCTACCGTAATGGTTCTACCCCTATGGGAATAGTCTACGAGTCTACACCATGAGAATCTCAGAAAACTGATTCTCCTACTGATGGAACCGTTTTTGCTTTCTTTGGTGCACTTTCACCTGTTGCTACACACTGTTTGGACCGCTCCTTCGTCTCTGGCGTGTAGGTTATGAAACTAACTGGGATTGCGTTTAAGTAATTCTAAATACTGTTGCGAAATGCTCATTCTAATGCGTTTTTGGTCCATCTTTGGGAAATCTTTCTCATACCCAAACCTAAAACGTAAAGACATGACCTATTGAGATCTTTACAATGTCAGCCAACTAGGGTACCTTCAATCGGCGAATCATTGAGTACGGCAATGACTTTTTGTCATAATCTCGTCGGTCGTAGCAGTTTTAGAACTCCCTGAGTGCTTATCCTCTTGAATGGATGAGCGACCACGCTTAAATTCAGCAGTCCACATTTTAACAGTCGAAAACGAAGGACAAGATTACTTTAATGTGGAACGTAACTTTTTTTTTTTTATTTCTGTTGGTTTATTTTCGTTCAAAATGAAATACTTTTTCGCAGTTCATATTTCAGTATTTATCCATTTTGTAGAAAACGTGAACCGGTTTGTTTACACAAACAAGTCTACACTCACGGGTCTGAAACTTTACAGCGCGCCATACAAAGGATGCTACTTTACAACTATCACAGTAATTTGGCCATCTTCACGGCATTTCTGAGTCAGGCGGAAAACTTTTAGAACACTCTTAACAGATTCGCATTGTCATGAAGAACGAGAAGTAGAAGAACTTTGGTCACGTCTTTGTGAGGGCGAAAAGGCCCATAATCACTTTTCAACTTCTGAAGAGTTTTGATGTCTAATTTGGAGTCACCCGTTTCATCATGAGACAATATTCCCTTCAGAGTCCCAGAATACTGTGGTCATTACTTTAAAGGCCTGGGGTATTGTATTGAACTATTTTGTAATGCTACTGTATGCATTGTCTTTGGTCTCAGGCTTGGTCTTCTGTTACAGCGATGGAAAAGAAATTGCCAACCGCAACCTTATATGCCTCCATCTTCTTCCTCCAGTGATGACAGGCTCTTCACCCCGTTTATCGATCTCCATTTCTCCATATTAATTTCTTAAATGCCTTTGAATGTTGACTATGGTCTTATTTTTCGCTTACAGAAATTTAATTGCTGCTCTCTGTTTATAATGCAAATCACTTACATAATCCATTATGAAAAACTACTTCTTCACTGTCATGAAGATAAGAAAAAGATGATGATATGAAAAGGTTAAAGATACTGCGTATAAAATATTGTATTTTTCCATGACAAACTGACTGCGAAAAAGAATACATTGCATTACTTTCTGAACACTTTTCGTAGTTCAAACATAACCATAAATTAATTTGTCTAAATATTGAATGTTTTTAAAGTAAATGCAATGCTGATACCACGATTAAAAAAGTGACAATTTTGTCACTGCTTCACAAAAATTTATTCGTTCTGCATAAAGTACAGTAAGGTTATTTAAGTTGTGGGCCCACTGAGCACAATTGCTTACTGGGGAAGTGCAGCAGCTCAAGCGGAAAAACGGAGACCGAATCGCCGCGCGTAAAGTTAATATTTATATTTGAACGGAAAGCATAAAATTACAATGTACTTAAACTGATAATAATATTCACAAATCTGTGCGTTAAGAGATGTTGGAAATTATGCCCCTCAGCGGCAATACATTGCCGGCATCTGCAAAGGAAACCCTAACTTTTCCTCCATAAGAACATGGCGACTCGAAATACGTTTCTTGTCAATGAAAGACCCTGTCTCTCGTAACGTTTTAACAAGTTGGCGAACAGTTTCTCTACTTGCAACACAATTTTCTTGCGAATAGCTTACCGATTCTCTGCAAGAATTCATTTTCACGTATGTACTGTACATCAAATCCCTTTAATAGTGGCATAAGTAAAGAATAATTAGCATAAATTTACACATATTGAAAGCACCGAGTACACGAACGCACAATCACTTTCTGAAAAAAGTCGCCCTCAAACTAACTTCAAGCTGCTACCTGAACGTGCATTATACGTCCTTGATGGCTGGCTTCTCCCAGTACGCAGCCACTCTCTGTCAGGCTGCAGGACAAATAACGTCACTATATCTGAAAGCTTGGACTGTTTATATCTATCCGCACCATATGCAAGTTTTAGTTATTGCTAAGGCACGTTTCCCCCCCGCAAAGAAAATTGCAGTCCAGGATTCTCACCTGGCACTTATTCTTTTGAATAATAAAGATATTTGCAAAAAAAAAAAAAAAAAAAAAAAAAAAAAAAAAAAAAAAAAAAAAAAACTGACCACTGATAACTGAGTGTAGAGTACAATGACCTGCTGAAGTCTAAAAAGTCCACAATGTAGTAATAAACCTGGACTTAAGTATTTCCGGTTATTCAAACGTTTTTACTAACTCGCTTTCTTGTCTGTTCGGGTGGAATTTTGTAATTTATTTTTCATGCACTTCTAAATGAGATAGGAACTTGAAAAATTTGCTCATAGGTCAGAAATGGATGACAATACAATATAATACGGTAATTATCATGGTTCAATGGTTCACTGTTCAAAAGTATAGTTCCACAGTTTTGAAAGTAAAACAGCGCAATATCAAACACGAAGGTTTTAAAAAATGTAAGATTGAATAGTAAGAACACATTTCTGTAGTTTCGTTAATAACGCATAAAAATATACAATTTATAATAATCTTTATTTAAAAATAAGAACAGTTGCTATGATGACTATTATATTTATCAATACAATAAATAAATTTTAGTGTAATTTGATTTATACTTATTTTCAACGTTTTATTTGATTCTAAAATGATTTGAATTCTTTTTGTTATATTTTGTTAACAATACAGTCGCCATTGGCAACTATTCAAATAAACGCACGATGTCGAACGTGCAAAATCCAAGAAACGCATGGCTCAAGCGCGATCAACTGAGACGATAGAAAAACGTGCTTCTCGACTCGCTAATTACACGCAACCTCATGCTAAATGTTTTGATAACAATACAGTCGACATGGCAACTTTTCAAATAAAAGCATCAAATTTAAATCCTCACAATTAAATCCTTACAAATAACATTTAATAAACCTGATTTCTATTACACAAATTCAATTGCGCTAGTGTTAATGTGTATTAACAATGTATTAATAATTTCAACAGTGTAAATAAGTAGTGAATGAATATTATATTTAATATAATATAATGAGTTATATATTATCAAATATTTTGACTTCTATATTGAGAATCTGGTACAAATATATTTAATACTGAAATAAAAAATTTCAAAATTAACTTCGCGTTTCTGTATTTTGTTTTTAATTAAAAAAACAACAATTAATCAACTGTTTCGCTATATCACTGGAGTAGATAAAACAATCTTCTATTTTAAATGTTTTTTTTTTTTGATTGGTTTATTTATGGATGCTCTTTAACATCTCAGGTCATCAGCGTCCCATTCAACTCAGGGCGTGAAACGGCCGACAAATTTTGCTCAGAGGCCTCTCTTTCAGGCTTGAGGTTCTTTTTCGTGCCGTAAATATACGACACGGGACCCACGGCTTTACTTCCCTTCCGAAGGAAGCCATACTTAGGATTTTTACGCCCGAAAAAATCCATCGGTCCTGGCCTGGTTCGAACCCGCGTTCTTGGTCGTAGGAGGCAAGTATGGTAACCACCAGGACCGACATTTTAAAGGTGACCAAGGGAAAACAAAATGAACTAAATCAAAAGTTGTTCAATTTCTGTCATTATTTAATCGAGATGTCTAATACTGATTGCAAAATTGCGTGCACACAAGACTAAAAATAATAAAATAATTTAAATATTTTTTTTAAAAACCACGTTTTTATTTTCTTAATTATTATTGAACTAAAAAGTATAAAATAATTCATCCTAGCCAAATGCAGATTTATAACCCCATGAAAATTCATAATCTCATAAACTTTTTTAGAAAAATTCTTCAAAACGAAAATGGCGGGGCGCATGCAATAGATAAAATTAATTACTATTAAGGGTATTTATAGTTTAAATTAATCACACAAAAGGTTCAGAGAAACTATTGCATGCACCCCACGATTTTCGTTTGGAAGAATTTTTCTAAAAAAAAGTTTATGAGATTATGAATTTGCATGGGGTTGTAAATCTGCATTTGGCTAGAATGGTTTATTTTATACTTTTTAGTTCATTTACAATTAAGAAAATAAAAACGTGGTTTTTAAACATTTTTTTATATTTAAATTATTTTCTGACTGTACCTTGTGCTTGTGTAGAATTAAAACAGACAGCTGATAAAATTGATGGATGGGTTAGCAGTTAGTTTCTTATGAATTCAACGTCGCTTGATTCGACCACTGGTTGCCTACTTACTAATCTTAGTTTGTGAATTTTTAATTTGTATCACATCTGCTTCTAAATTGCCGAATCATTTTTAATACAAATGTTGATAAAGGGAGACAGTTTAACTATCTAAGACAGTGAGAGCAACATGTGTTGACCGGCATTATAAATAAATATGAATAACTGATAGAACGGTGTTTTTAAACTCTGCATGAATCTCTGCAAGGGTATATTGGAGAGGACAAACTAAAGGGTTTAAATACTCATTATATTCTCAATAAAAATGTTCCGGAGAGATATTAGGTATGTATAGTATAAGTGAACGTATATCTCATATAAATTACAGCAAAAAATTCAAGAACGTTTTAATTGTTTGCTTATGTAATGAAAGTAATAACATGTTCTTGTTTAGGAAATATAAAGGAATTTGAAAAAGCAAGTCTTTCCCAAATATGATTACTGGTAAATTATTGCAAATATAACGATTATGGACTTGGAGACATAGTTAGCGGTGAAACGTGATTTTTGTAAAGGGTAGATTTAGGCATGGGATGTCGAAATTAACAGAAAGTCTAATTTGTGCTAAATATATCACAAAAACTGCTCTGCAATGCTACCATAAACATTTTTCATGTGCATTGTGGCTATCAATAATGCAAGTATTAAATTAAATTACATTTAATATTAAAAAGATTCATGTTCCATACATATATTTATATCTTTTCGCCGATATTCTCAACCCTGCAGTATTTTTTCTGTGCACGTACACACCGCCACGGGTGGCCGAGGTCGTTAAGGCGCGGACTCGTGAGCGGGAGGTCTGGGGTTCGAATTCCACCAGGACCTTCCTCCCTGACTGGGTTTTTTCCAGGTTTTCCTCAGTCCTCATATCTGGCAAATGCCGGGGAGGTACCTTAAACTTAGGCCTGGAATGTTTCCTTCCTTTAAAAAAAATTCCTTTCCCAATACATTTCATGTATCATCAGTGTCCACCGCCTGTGGTGCCTCAGTAGTAAAAACGGGCGTTAAACACTACTAAAAAAATGGTGCTTGTCCACAATTCGCTCTTGAAATGCGTTCTTGGCGTTTTATTGACTTTATATCGCCCCTTTCTATAATTATTGTAAGATACAGCGCTCTTTCGCTATAGTTGACAATCACGTATAAATGGAAAGGGAAAAGAGTTAATAATGAAGCTTTATAACCAACCTTCATACAGTTCGCGGTCCCAAAAAACTGAAATACGATTAAGGGAGTTTAATAATGCACTTCAGAAACAATTGGTCGTAGCAAATAGTGTTTACTGTAAAAGCAAATACTTTCATATTAACACAATCCACCTAAAATAACGAAATAATATATTTTAAATGAATATCATCTACAACATGGTTCTTCTGTTGGCTTCAATTTCACAAAATACCAAAAAGAGAGCAGACATAATCACATGGGCTTCGATCATACTACCAAGACTAGCCTACATAGGAACGAAAACTCCATGAAAGACCTCCCACCTTTACTTACTACAAATATTGTCATAGAAAATCTGCGCTTAGATAAGACAGGCGTGCCCTATTATTGGTGATTGGCTATCTGTGTCATAGACAGCGCATTAGTTTGAAAAAGGAAACATTTCAATTGTCATTTGAAATTAATGTGTACAAGCAGTAAACTAGTTTTGAGCAGACCCGGCCTTACAGCCTCAATTCTTCGCTATTGAAAACAGTTCTTTTACTTTTTCCTCGTATTTGAGAAAATGCAGACCTAATTGATTTTCTCATCCATTATTGTTTGCAAAAATAGACGAGCATCTTACTACGACATCTGAAGGAATTATTTATTTGGTGTCTATGGAGGAAATCTTGCATTAGTCCAAGGTGCACAAGACGGCGTGGGCGTGCAATGATTAATCACTGCTGACATAACATGAAAATATACATTAACGTGCACAAATAATATTATGACATGTTTTAAACGAGGTGACGCGGATAGGCGTTAGGTATAAGATATTGAGGAAAATAATGTATGCAAGCAGTAGAGGGTACCACGGAAAGTCATGTCACTGATAAAAACAATTTGTGTTGCATAATCCCAAAGTAATGAAAATGCCAACAAGTGGAAGCCTCAATGGCAACTTATAGGTTTACAGTAAACATCCGCGAGGCCATATGATGTCACACGACTATCTACGTGACTGCTGAAAAATTAAGAGGTGTAGCGCAACTCTAAGAAGTGAAAACTCGAACACGTCGGAGCCTTTAGTATCATAAGAACACTTGTAGATTTACAGTAAATATCCGCGAGTCACATGATGTTACATGGCTATCTACGTGACTGTTGGAAATAAATTGTGCTTTATAACCATATAGATAAAGAAGGTAAAATATACATGTTAATGGAAATAAATACTGAATAGAATCTCAATAACATGGTGGCAAATAAAATGTACCTATTTGCGTAAAAAATGAAAACTAATTATTTACAATATTTAATTTTGCATAACAAAAGTTCCTCGATACATAATTTTCCATAGTTTTACAGTTCATCTATTAGCATAAAATGGGATGATTAGCTATGAAGAGTCGGTCCTGGTGGTGTAGTGGTTACCATATTTGCTTCCTATACCCAAGATCGCAGGTTCGAACCCGGCCAGGACCAATGGATTTTTTCGGGCGTAAAAATCATAAGTAATGGCTTCCTTCGGAAGGAAAGTAAAGCCGTGGGTCCCGTGTCGTACATTTACGGCACGAAAAAGAACCTCAAGCCTGAAAGAGAGGCCTCTGAATAAAAATTTGCCGGCCGTTTCACACCCTGAGTTTAATGGGACGCTGATCACCTGAGATGTTAAAGAGCGTCCATAAATCAATCAATCAATCAATCAATCATAGCTATGAAGAAATGTTAGTTTTACTTTGATAATCGAGTCAGTAAGTATTACATTAATTTTTTCATGGAGGCAAAAAAATGTGTTGGTAAAATGTGACATTGGGAACAAGGAGTCCGGAAATCTTGGGAAATATTAACTCAGTTCAAGAAAATTGGCCCATTTTCCCGTTGGAAATGTTTGTGGAAAACAACTTTGCTTAAATTTAAATAAGCATAACTATATTAAAGAATTTCAACAGTTCTTCAGAGAAATGAACGCTAATTGGAATGTGTTCAATTCACTGTTTTCTTATAATGTTGACTATGTGCCTGAAGAACTTCGGTTTGAATTAAAGTGATTACTTCCTACAAGAAAAATTCAGATTGCGAATATACGTCCATAACTTAGCTGCAAAGATTCTATGATAGGAACAACATAGTATTCACACGAACAGGAATGGTGTACCGTTTATTGAAAGAAATAACTATAATGATTCTTTATTTAGAGTAGAAATGCCAAAGAATTGTATTTTAAATATGATACAAAATGTAAAAATAAGGTACCACATTTCTGACCAAAAATATGTTCTTTTCTACTTATATATTATGTGCAGTTGGTAAGCTGTGATTGCTTTATATATTATATTAAACTTATTTATACAAATAAAACAATTAAATAATTTGTTTTTAATATTTATTAATAATTTACACAACTATGGCCAGTCAAGAACATATGTACATTTCACGGACAGAGTGAAAAGCATTCTAGCTGTGAACTTTCCATCTCCTACCTGCATTTGTGTTTTCTCTTACTTGATGGAAGTAGCAAATTGCCCTCAGTGAAAATTGTTCTCCCTATCCATATTTCCTCCCCCTCTCGAGATGAACCGTCGGAAGTAATCTGGCAAGCGCTGTCTACAATATCAAGCTAATAAGAGGTGTGAGTTTATGCTAACTGAAATTGCATTATTTATGAATATTTTTATGACAGTAATTAAAAAGGGTAGTAAGTAATGAGCGTGTTTAAATACAGGGTGGCGCAGGTAACGGGGATATTTGAATTTACTTAAATTGTACAAATAAACACAGGAAAGACGATTTTTATGATAGAAGTGCATGTAAATCGTATGCCATTGGTTATGCTATAACTTAAACAGGACACTTTACTTCTTGAAGATGACATCGGAAACTTGTGCTTCTTTTCGGCGTACACATTGTGATAGCCTGTTGTACAAACTCTGGAATGTCTCATGTCAGGAATGCCAATGATTTCGTCTTCAATCCTTTGTTTTATTTCAGCGATAATTTCAGCGAGTGTATGGTACACGTGTCCCCACAGGAAGAAAGCGCAAACACTGATATCAGGAGATCTCAGAGACCATGCAATGTCACCGATATTTTAAATGACGCGCCTTCCAAACAATTGACCACCATCGATTATCGAGCGGTATGTGTCGTGGCCCCGTCCTGCTGAAACCGCATGTTTTCCATGTTAAAATCTACAGCGCCGATGCATTTTGTTGAATGGAGCGGCGAGGCTCCTCTCGAAGGCAACCAGAACAGCTTCAATCTTCTCTGAGGTGCGCACTGCTCGAACTCCACCTGGGGAATTCTTTTTCAAGGTTGAATCCATTTCTTCAAAATTAAGCACCCACCGTGCTTGTAAAAAGCTGTCATAATGACAATATGTTCTGCACCACTCCAGTGCTACATGATTATTAAATGATAAAACCTTCGCAATTATGTCGCATCGGTTCCGGCGGCGCTACAGAGTTGCCAACAATACATTAAACATTTCACTTATTCCTGTGCCGTTCTGTATATAATTCAGCAAAATTTATCATGCCAGCAATATCTTAAAGAAGAAAGGTGTTTTTTTCCAAAATCTGCATCACAATTAAAGCTGTGTGATGTGTTTAAAAATTGACGAGAAACAGGTTCCACTTTGAAAAATAACGTACTCTAAAGAAAGCCCTTTCAGAGCTTGGCTTGATGTCAATCCGTGCGAACTTTCAGCCGGATGGCACAGGAATGTGGCATGTCTGGAAAGCTGAATATTAAGAATTCTTAAACTTTTTGAGTGCAAATAGTGCACTAGGGAAGAATGCTCAACCTGTAGCTCGCATTAACTTTCGGTATCAGATATTCCAATTTATACGTAATAAAAATTAAACCTTTCTCATATAATGGCGATTATAATCACTTAGTAGCTTAATTTCACCTTAGTTAATTTCTAAATTCACATAAAACTGGTAATGCACTGAGAATCCACATTTAACGCATGAACGAAAGTGGGAAGGTGTTGAATTAGCGGACACAGAATAACTGGACAAGTATTTTATATATAAAATTCTTTGACACATTGACTGAGGAAGAGAGAGAGAGAGAGAGAGAGAGAGAGAGAGAGAGAGAGAGAGAGAGAGAGAGAAGGAGGGGGGGCTGCCTTCTTTCAGCAAGACGGAACAAAGATCCACCCTGCACTATATTTCATGCAAGCGGTTGAACTATTTAATGATAGAGTGTTAAACAGAAGACTATCGCCAGCTCATTTCCCAGATCTCAGTGTTTGCAATTTTAATTTGTGGGAAAATCTAAAACGGAAAGTTTATAGGAATAATCCAATAACTGATGAGACCCTGAATGAAACTAGGAGAGTAATTAGTAAAATAGCAAAACACGAATTGTGTGTAAATAAAAATAGCCATCACTTTCAACATTTATCATGAACCTCAGGTGAGATATAGACAAATTATTAATTCATAGTTTAATTCTTTATGTGCGTGCAACTTCCCAACAAAATAACTTGCAGGAAATAGTTGGCTAATTCACTGCCAGCACGCTTCTCAATTTATCAGCTATACATACCGGGTCTTTCATGGTTTTGCCATCCATTTGACGGCAGCTGGCGGGTCGACAGAGCGGTAACTCCTGGCAAAGCGGATATAATATAGACTCAATTGGTTCAATAATTACAACTACACTTACAATGAAAATAAACACACACTCTATGACAGAAGATGTTGGAAATGTTTCCCCTGCTACATTTCTGGCATCCTTTTTGGAAAAGTGTCATTCTGGCGCATCAGTTCATCGTCCGAAAGCATACAAGGCACGTTGTACACGAATTGCAGGCAGATGGATTCGATATTCAGGCAAATTGGATGTAACGGAGCGTTAATGATAGAGCAATTGATCCACGCCTGATATCTATTGATGAACTCTATTTACATGGTCATGTTTCGACTCAAAGTAACGTGTATTGGAGTACAGAAAATCCCGATACGAAACCCCCTTGCACTGTATAGAGTCACATTTCATCAGTAAAGAATATTAAACGCAGATCATTTATGTTCTGTAACATTCAAATACAAAAAGTTTGCCATAATATAACGACACTCATGAAAAACATGCAATGCAGTGTGTACGTTACATTTATGGAAGAGGCAGGGCATTTGAATACATGCTAGCAAGTTCTGCAAGAAAATATCTGCGTCGTATGACACAGATGTGTGTATGTGTCTGGGTTAGGGTGTAAATTTTACTTGATGATACTGCGCATTGCGAACACGCTTTGCAATAATTGTAACTGGATCACGTCCCGCCGTTTTTTCCCATAAAGCTGATATAGTGCCTGTGGAGTAAATTTGACAGCATTGGGTGGGCACGTGTGGATTTTACGACTCGTTTGTTTTATCTAGATGAACGTGTTCAGAGGAAACGATAAAAAAAAAGTCTAGTCATGAGCTCTACTTTTGAATACAAGGCGAAGAGAAGCGTGTACTTCTGTCTCTACAGAATTTTCATATTAAATGATACACTGGAGGAAGTTTGAGACGCCAACTAGTAAGGAAGCCCATTCTCTTACTATTAAACAGTACATTACTTTAATGTGCCTAGACAGAACACCACGTGGTAGATTTTGATGGGCATTTAAGGAAATAGACGCGGGAGAACCATTTCTTAATCAATAACGAATTGCTTACAAAACAGTTACACATTTTGTGACTCACTGCACGCGCTTTCTTTCTTTCTTTCTTCTTTCTTTCTTTCTTTCTTTCTTTCTTTCTTTCTTTCTTTCTTTCTTTCTTTCTTTCTTCTTTCTTTCTTTCTTCTTTCTTTCTTTCTTTCTTTCTTCTTTCTTTCTTTCTTTCTTTCTTTCTTTCTTCTTTTTTTCTTTCTTTTTTTGATTTGGTTTATTTGGACGCTCTTTAACATCTCAGGTCATCAGCGTCCCCATTCTATTCAGGGCGTGAAATGGCCGACAAATTTTGCTCAGAGGCCTCTTCTATCACCTTGAGGTTCAAACGCGCCTCCATACACACCACAATGGTTCGTGCACTTGTCAGCTAGCAGGCCTAGGTTTAATTTGTGATTGGAGTGTGTTTTCTAGTTGGGGATTTTTTTTGATTGATTTATTTATGGACGCTCTTTAACATCTCAGGTCATCAGCGTCCCATTCAACTCAGGGCGTGAAACGGCCGAAAAATTTTGCTCAGAGGCGTCTCTTTCAGGCTTGAGGTTCTTTTTCGTGCCATAAATGTACGACACGGGACCCACGGCTCTACTTCCCTTCCGAAGGAAGCCATACTTAAGATTTTTACGCCCGAAAATAGTTGGGGATGTTACGGTGTTTTGACTATTCAAGTTTCTTCATCAGATAACAAAATGTATTTCCACTTACACTCTGATAATTATAATATACATAGTTAGACCTGTTACAGAATGGGACATTAAAAGGTTCCTGCTGATTAGACAAGCTTGAATTTTACAGTGCTTAACTAAAACTATTCATGTGCCTCTTATTTATGTCGTTAGACCACCTCTTTGGTCTAGTGGTTAGCATTGCTGACTGCTGGGCCGGGAGACCAAGGATCGTTCCGGGTACATACTTAGGAATTTTTCTGGAACGGGATTCATCCAACCTCGTGAGGACAATTGGGGAGCGATGGAGAGATAGCATTCTTCGATCACGAAAGCCGCGTGATAGGTAACTGCGGTAATAAATAAATAAATAAATAAATAAATAAATAAATAAATAAAATCTGTATACGCTACCCTGGTTCCTGGTTTCCAAAACCAGGGCGTGTATATTAAAATTTCCATTTATTATTTTAAAATATGCAATACAATAATCTCTTACCACGTTATTTTACAGATTTTACATTAAAATAATATAATAAAACAATAAAAACAACTCAAAATTAATTAAATTAAACCAAAATATAAATTTAATAAACTACTTCCCAATTTAATATTCCAAAATATACAAAATCTACCAACTTAAGAAAATTACTGGGATTCAGTAAGAATTATAGCTGGTAGCCAGCTATTCTATCCTAATTTATTGTATTATTATATTACTAAACACTGGTTATCAGCGGTATGTACTGGTATCCAGCAATTTTACAGGAATTTCTCTTAAATTTACACTCATCATTTAAGCACTGTACTTACTAATCTTTCAAGTCTCCTTAACTCATCTCAATCATACTAATTACCTTCTCTTTAACAGCGTACTTCACTTAAAGTAAGTGCACCTGCGGGAAACCGGCATGTTGATCACATGCCCCCCTGCAATATTACTCCCTCTATCAATGAAAGTCGTAAGACGGAGATAGAGGAAGCAGAGGTCGCTGCTGCAAGCCGAGGCCCATCCCGGGCTCTAGCGCCAAATGAAAAAAAAGACGTAAGCTTTTATTGTGCAGTTTAATAATACATTAAACTATATTTTACAAATTTGTTATTGATACATAAAATTATTCTTGTGGAATCAGTGCTATATATATATTTTTCACAAATAATATCACAAGAGGGTCTGAGATTGCCGATAAATTCAGGAACGTAGTGAGTGGAAGAATTGAATACGAAAACAATTCCAATAAGAAGCATAACAGGACTAAACCAGGCTAAAAGTCTACATACAATTACAACCAAATTTTTACTGCAAGACGGTGAAAAGATTAAAATTACACACACACACAGTAAATAATAATTGGTTACCCAGGTTATTGTTCCCATCACAGAAAATGATCAAATATCAAAGAAGAATTTTGTGGGTAAGAATTACTTGAGGTAATCGTCGCAGAGCGACAGAACAGGAGATCCCACCCAGCAAGACGATAGCCTCAAGCCCAGAGTCCACATGTTTTTATACTAATGTCGATAAGCGATAAATGGAGCGATAAAGAAAAGGAATAGGAAACCTTGACGCTACCTAGCGCTGAAGAAGGAAGGAAAATCTCAAAGATTCGAGAGGAAGACAAGGTTCATAGTGAAGCAGGAACGCACACAAGCTTAGTAGAGCGGAAAATGTTTACTCGTATATAAGTTCACAAATTTCCAGCCTAACCATTTTAAAAGTATGATGAAGACAGAAACTATATTTCACTTTTCAATACAGTTATCATTTATAGCAATACACTTCTCACATCTTCGATTTAACATTTCAATCCCCTCTCCCAGAAGTCTTGACTGCAAAATGGGCATAAACAGCATCCATCACTTCTTCGCCACACTTAAATTTCCTTCCTCGAAGATCCTTCTTGAGTTTTGAGAAGAGAAAATAGTCTCTGGGAGCTAGATCTGGACTGTGGGTGGATGGTCGATCTCCTTGAAGCCACATTTCTTCACAGTTTCTTTTGCAACAACAGCTGAGTGCACAGGCGCGTTGTCGTGAAGAAGGCCCACACCACCACTCAGCTTTCCTCATCTTTTCCCTTTGATGGAAGCACGTAGTCTGTGCAGTAGGCCAGCATAGTATTCGCCATTTACTATCGTGTTCCTCTCCTCGAAGTCAATAAAGAGTATTCCTTCACAGTCCCAAAAGGTTGTGACCATGATCTTCTTGGTTGACTGAGTGACCTTGACTTTTAGAGGCGGTGCTTCGCCAGGTTTACGCCTGCCATTTCATTGATTCTCTTTTGGACAAGGAATCATAGAAGAGGACCACAGTTTCATCTCCTGTAACAGATGACTCGTTGATGCTTTTGGACTGAGGAAAGAAGTCTGGGTTCCCGTCTTGCATTTATTCTATTCATGTTTAAATGTTCATGAATAATTCGAAGGAATGTTGTTTTAGAAAGACACATTCTTGCTGCTATTTCTATAACTTTCAGCCCCGGTCTTGCATAATTTCTCTTTTCACAAGAGCGATGTTTTCAGGAGTGAGCCCCTCCAAGGGCCAACCTGTATGCTCTTCGTTTTCAATGCTTTCTCGATTCCCGTCTAATCGCTGCTTAATTTCATTTGGAGTAAGTCCTTCTTTTGTGAAGAACTTTATAACAGCTCGATACTCCATTTTGAACATGTCACAATTTTCTACACACAGCCTTCTTTATGCAACTATATCTGAACAACTGAACACGGAAGTTACAGTTGCAATTATTTACTTAACAGATAAGGTATGACACCCGATAAGGCTTTTGTGAAGGCGATAGTTGATTGTGCAGGGGTTTCATATAATAAAAGTTAAAGCCAAACGAATACAGACATTATGATTTTTTTTGATTGATTGATTTAAGGAAGCTCTTTAACATCTCAGGTCATCAGTGTCCCATTCAACTCAGGGCGTGAAACGGCCGAAAAATTTTGCTCAGAGGCCTCTCTTTCAGGCTTGAGGTTATTTTTCGTGCCGTAAATGTACGACACGGGACCCACGGCTTTACTTCCCTTCCGAAGGAAGCCATACTTAGGATTTTTACGCCCGAAAAAATCCATCGGTCCTGGCCGGGTTCGAACCCGCGATCTTGGGTGTAGGAGGCTAGTATGGTAACCACTACACCACCAGGACCGACACAGATATTATGCCTGCACTATAATCTATCTGCCCAGTATTCAGCTAAATGCAGATGCATGCTAATATAAGAGATTTTCATCCTATATTAATATTAATTTTATTTATAATATCTCTGTTACTCATAATTTTATTTATTTTAATTATTAATACGGTATAAAGCACCATTAAATTTCTTTGTGCTTATAATACACCTTTCTTTAGTTCCTAGACAGTAGCTGTTCATTATGCTACTATTTTGCAGAAACTATGTACCAGGTGTTGAAGCTGTTACTGCTAAGCGCCGTATTCGGTCTAAACAAACACATAAATGCATTTGGTCTGAGTATCCCTTTCTCAAAGTCTAGAAAACGAAAATGGATTTAAAAAGAAGACTATTATCGTATTTTCTGCTCCTATCCACAAAAGTTCATACAACTCGGTTTTCCCTTCTGCTTAATTTAATTGGAAAGATCGCGGATACACTACAACAGATCCAAATAAGTGGAAGCAAGAGAGCCAATCTCTCCAGAGGCTCATGATGTGAAGTAGAAGCGACAGTGAAAGGAAAGAGATGCAGAAAAAACATCTCTCAATAGAAGGGCAAGGAGTTATCGCTTGGAAGTGTTGTACAAATAAAGAAGTATTTATAATGTCGTTCCCTCTCTGAACCTTTCACTCTGATGTACAAGCCATATTTTATTTTCTGAATATATTACTAATCATTTATATTTTTAAAATATATCAATTCAATACTCACAAGGGACAAGAGGTTTTCTGCAGTCCTAGAGCCCAAGAAGGCAGATGCCGGTAACGGAAAACATTAACTCAGTTGCGCTATTAATTTCTCCATTCTCTATCTCGAAGGTCTGTAGTAGTTGGTCTGGGACGTTAAAGATCTATAAAATCAAATATTTTCCTGTTCTATGTGAGAGAGTATGTATATCAATTGGGCTAATACTTAAAAATTAAGATGTTTAACTGTAATTTGCAAGTAATAATCCAGATGCACCATCGACCAATGCCAGTGCATAGTAAAACCGTCTCCTCCAAGCCCCGCCTACCGAAGGTGTATAAAGCAAAGGCTCAACGAGCAATAACACTACAACAGGTGAATCGTCTACTAACCAAGAGGGGCCTCCTTATCCGCCATCAACCACATTAGTAGCATCCAATACACCGGTTAAGTCCAAGTGGATAAGTTGGCTCGCAACATCACCTAGCGAGTCTTAGATTCATCCTGACATTTAATTTTTCAACCTCATTAGTAGCGCATCAGTTTCCAGACACAGCAGGTAACGTCAGTCCCTGAAAGCATTTGATGTTTACGACAAATTCACCTGATTGTAACATCAAGACAATTTGTTTGCACTATATCGCTAAAAATGCTGCAAGTTCAATTTGACAAGTAAATTGGTGATTGTAGTAAGCACAAAATATCTGATTGCAGGGTTGGTACTGATGCCTCAATCTCAAATGATTGAAATTTGAATTCCCAGAGAATATTATAATAAACTTGCTTATTTATACGAGTGATAAAATGCATATTTCTAGATCTAGTTATTAGAAAATAATTTGCATCTCTATTTTTTCTTAATCGCAAACTTTTCATTAAAATAAAGCTACTGCTAAGAAGCATACATTAATTAGAAAATATTTCCTGAAAAAAAATAGCAGAAGTTTAAAAATGTATAATTAAAATGAATAATAAGGGTAACATATTCAGTAAATCAGATATGACAACTTGCTTACATTAAACGCCTTATATTGTTCTTCTTTTAGCTTAAAAGGTCAGCAGTAAAATTGTGTAACTTTTGAGGGAGAATCAGGGAATATCTAAAAATTTTAGGAGCAATGTGAAAATTTTACTACGGAATTAAATTTTAATTAGAGAGAGTAAAATTAAAAGCAAATTAGAGGAAGTATCAGCTCAAAGCAATGAAGAAATAGACGCAGTATGCTCGTTTTCAAACAGACATTAATAAAATGTGTTTTTATCCTATCAAATGTCTATAATTCTATATATGCCAATACATTAAAGGAAAACAAAAAATGCACATATTTATATTGTTGGCTGGAATGTAAGCCATACATGGAGGGCATTGAAATCTCTTGTTGATTTTTAGATTTCCGCCAAGTTTTATAAAGTTTTTGTTTGCTGTTTGTCGTAGCGAACAAAATAAAACTATGCTGAAAATTTGGTACATTTAGGTCATTAATATTTCTTCAGTGAGAGACGGGTTTTTTTTTTAATCGTGTTATCTCCATTTTGACATGATTGAGAGAAGACGGAAATGTTGTGTTCAATTTATGAAGAAGGAACCATACTGAAAAATATTAAATTATAATATTTTAGTTAAAGGGATGTCGGTCCTGGTGGTGTAGTGGTTACCATACTTGCCTACTGAACCCAAGATCGCGGGTTCGAACCCGGCCAGGACCGATGGATTTTTTCGGGCGTAAAAGTCCTAAGTATGGCTTCCTTCGGAAGGGAAGTAAAGCCGTGGGTCTCGTGTCGTACATTTACGGCACGAAAAAGAACCTCAAGCCTGAAAGAGAGGCTTCTGAGCAAAATTTGTCGGCCGTTTCACGCCCTGAATTGAATGGGACGCTGATGACCAAAGATGTTAAAGAGTGTCCTTAAATAAACAAATCAAAAAAAAAAAGTTAAAGGGATTATAATAAAGAAAAAATGTGCATTTATATGCAGAAAGAAGGGGAAACACCTAATAAGCATATGGCTTTAAAGTCCCATTAGAAAATAATAGACGTTTCATGGGGTTGAATGCTTTTTCTTTGTTTTTAATTCAGGAATTCAAAGAGAAACGGTCAATCGCCATAACTCAGTCAATAATCTTTGCTTGTTAATTGGCAAACATGTAAGGGGAAATTATATGGAATGGCTTTTCTAAATTTCTATTATACATTTAAAAGTTAATGTCAAGTCACTCTATAATTCATTATATTTATTGTCATGGAGAGCGAAGGTAAACAGTATTATAAAAACGCTTACCGATGGTGATGGGGTGATTTAGTTTATTTATGGGCGCTCTTTAACATCTCAGGTTATCAGCGTCCCATTCTATTCAGGGCGTGAAACGGCCAAAAATTTTGCTCAGAGGCCTCTTCTTTCAGACTTGAGGTTCTTTATCGTGCCGTAAATGTACGACACGGGACTCACAGCTTTACTTCCCTTCCGAAGGAAGCCATACTTCGGATTTTTACGCGCGAAAAAAATCCATCTGGCCGGGTTTAAACCCGCCATCTTGGATTTAAAAGGCAAGTATGATTACCACTACACCACCAGGACCGACACGCTTACCGAGGTGGAATGCTTTATGCGTTGCTCTCATAAAAAATTTAACAAATTTTACTATTTTTTTATTTTACTTAAGGGGACCCCTACGTGATAATTTTTAAAAAATCGATTTTTCAATTTATGTGTCATTGAAAAGTCTGATTCTGCCCAATTATAAAAATGTACAATTTATAATGTTTTCACACCTTTAAGGGCTTTAAATACCAAGTATGTTTGGAGCAATGTGCTACTTTTGATGCTGCTCCTGTTCTCTAACAATTATCTTTCGTACAGCTAAAGAAGGCTGTACGTTCGTATATGCTGGAAGTCTTTAGGCACGATGACTGTTTATTTGTATTCCAGTGTTTTGTAAACAAAGCCTTTTGCTATAGGCAGTCACTGTCTTTTTTCCATTTCAGTGTATTTTACTTCTTCAAAAGTGTGTGTAAATATGCCTAAAATTATAAAATTTTGATTCAAAGTGTAAGTTAGAGGATATCACTCTAAATATGTAAAAAAACTAAGCTCCATTAAATGAAAATGAGAAGGCTAGGCTTTCTTTAGGTAGTGCTTCTAAGAGAAAACTTAACTATCTGAAGAATATACAAATTATATATAGTGATAGTGTAGACATTGGAATGCTCTCAGAACTTGTAAATAATTTGGTAAATTGCTAAAAACTATGGTGGCAGAGGGTATGTTCAACTGTCAGAAGATAAGTCAGGTAGGAAGGGCTTAACTATCAGGTAAACTGTAAACTGTACCCTTTGTGAGAAAGAAAAGAGTGCCTTTTCCTCAGAATTAAACAGAAACCAGTAACAGACACTAAGTATGTAAGATTATCTTATGCAATGCACAGGCAAGTCGGTCCTGATGGTGTAATGGCAACCATACTTGCCTCCTTAAACCCAATATCGCGGGTTCGATCCCAGTCAGCACTGATGGCTTTTTTTCTGGCGTAAATATCCAAAGTATGGCTTCCTTAGGAAGGGGAGTAAGGCCGTGGATCCTATGTCGTACATTTACGGCAAGAAAAGAACCTCAAGCCTAAATAAAGAGGTCTCTGAGCAAAATTTGTCGACCATTTCACGCCATGAATTGAATGGGACGCTGATGACCCTAAAAGTTAAAGAGCGTCCGTTAAAAAAAAAAAAAAAAAAAAAAAAAAAAAAAAAAAAAAAAAAAAAAAAAAAAAACCTATATTGATACGTATTTCTGCTAAATTTAATCTTAGATAGCATTTATTTTAATTTTTGGCCATAGTTAGTATTTTATTATGGTAAACTATTCAATCTGTTTTAATGAGCTTTCATATCTGACTTCTTAAGCTTTCAGTAGAAAATCTGCCTACAGAGTTGTGCTAGAGATGTGTGATGGTTATAGAGATAAAAACATTTCTTTATGCAATGAAAGCCTGGCGAAATCTGTCCAGGGTCCCCTAAATGTTTATAGTTGTTTTAACCTTAATACATTGAGAGGAAAAATACACAACATTTACAGAATAAATATTAAATTTCATGTAGTTTTGTAATTTTATATACAGATTTGTTTAGATTGGCATAATATATACAAGATAAATAATATAATATTTACTTCAACGCCCCCTTCCCCCTTTTTAATGACAGCTTCAGTTATAAATTTTGATTAATAATGTCCGGATTAATCATTGGTAAGATTATATGTATTTCTGTGTTTGTACGTCGGTGTATGTGTGAGTAGGCGCGCGGGCAAATAAACTCACATGCACCCAATGTTAATATTAAATTTGTCAGAAGCGGCTAGTAGAGAGATGAAAATCGCTCTCTAAACACGAGCGACTGTTGACACGGTGGCCCAGTTCCTAGCTAAGTGGCGTGAAACATTCACAAGGTGCACTAAACAGGCGGCCATTGGACGACTTCATAAATACGTAATTGGGTAGCACTTGAGTAAACTCCAGATCGATATCCCAAAGGTAAAGTAAACCTTCCCCGCCTTCTGACCCTCTTAATATCAAATTGACTGACGTAGAGTAAAACTACCTCAAGCAGAAAGATTTTGTTTGTGCAGAGAGATCAATGGTCGGGCGGCAACTATACAAGAGACAAAATAAAATCGATCTACTTCTGTTTAATTCACTTTTTCTTAATCTGAGGAGGTAGAAAATGCTATGAATATCCTTGTAATGTCATTTTGACACAAATAAATAAATAAATATAACCTGTATACGCCATCCTGGTACCTGGTTTCCTAAACCAGGGTGTGTATGTAAAATTCTCTATTTATTATTCTAAGCTATACAATACAATAATCTCTTACATAATTATTTTACAGATTTCGCTAACAACTAGAGTATAATAATGCAATAAAATAATAAAAATAACTTAAAATTAATTAAATTAAACCAAAATATAAATGTCCTAAATTACTTTCCAATTTAATATTCCAAAATCTACAAAAGTGTCAGAATTACTGGGAGCAAGTAAGAATTATAGCTGGTAAGCAGCTATTCCACCCTAATTTATTACATTAATATACTAATGGCCACTGGTTACCAGCGGTATGTACTGTATCCAGTACTTTTGCAGGAATTTCCCTTAATTTTATACTCATTTAAACATTACACTTATTATTCTTTCAACTGTCTTTAACTCATTTGAATCATGCTAAACACCTTCTACTTAACAACTTACTTCACTCAAAGTTCATTATTCATTATTAATATTTCTTACTCATTGCATGTATTTATCCTAACACTTTAACACATTAAACACTATCACCAAGCTTCCGCCATGTCACTCCTCCATCTTTTCTTTCTTCCAATCGTCCCTTCATCCATCTCTCTTGATCATCCTGACACCTGGTTACACCATTTCTCGCTCTCAGCTCCTCCTCTCCGGACACCACTTCTCCATCCTTCATCTCCTCCCGCCGCTCATTACCGTGGATCTTCAACACCACTTCTGTAATCTTCCTTCTTCCTTCTTCTTCCCTGTTCAATAAATGTTATACGTAAAAGTCTTTACCTTCCTCCCCATTCTCTACTTCAGGTTGTAATTCAAAATTATTCCCGTCTATTATAAATTTAAGTATATTCCTCTCCATCATTTCCTTCTTTCTTGCCTTCATCTTCTCCTCTAACATGTCCTCATTATGACATTTATTTATCAGTTAAATCAGTAAAATGTTTGGACTGAATGAAAACTTTTGATCAATACGTAAGAAAAATTCAAAGAGTAAATATATAAAAAATGGGTCAAAGAAACTGTGTATATTCGGTTTCTGTAGCCTTATATACTACGTATAAGTTAATGTCAGATTTAAACTCATTATAACTACTATTTAGGTAAAAATGATATTAATTTTAACATTATGTTCAAAATATTCCGTTAAATGTTTGATCAGAGACGTAATATCACACAAAAAACTAGTACATCTGAATATGATTTGAGGTTCCATCTCAAGGCTCTCAAATAAATTCGGAAAAAGTCGGCAGTATATGTAGACTTCCGAACAAATGTACTCTTTCTTAAGCTAAGAATGTACAGTAAACAAATAAATACTAAAATAAATAAATACACCGTAAATAAAAAGAATAAACATATATATTGAAAAGAGGCTATGTGAGACTATATTTTCCTTAAGAAGCTGGTAATTTTGGACATGGTTTTAGAGACTTTAGTTGCGTAATATATTTAAGGGAGGTATGAAAGGCCTATCCTTGCAATGTTCAAAATATACTAACTTCATTTATCAAGTACTATAAAATTAATAAAATGAATGTTTTACAACGTACAGAGGCACATAATTTAAATTTGCCGATCTATTTTCACATATACATCATGACTCTGATTCAAATTATAAATTATTTTCAATGTTTGCTTTTTTCTATTTTTTCCCAATATTTTATTTTTTTTACGCTGTCATATTTCGTCCTAGCTCTACTATAATAGATGCACAACATCCCAATAATATCAAGAATAAGTGGTAAAAGTTTTCCAATAATTACAGCTAATGAATGTTTTTACAGAAAAAAGTAACTTTTTGAGGGAAACACCGACAAAAACCCTTCAACACCTAAAACAGCAAAGAATGATATCGTGGAACCAAACGCTGCCAATTCAAATCAACGCAAATCACAGCCTTCTAGAGCAAATAGTTTCTGAGACATAGACTTTTAACTGAACAAATGCTGGCGAAATAAAAAAAAAAAATGACTACTACAGCGACATAATTACACTTTTTTAAAATACTTATAACCAAGGAACATTGATGAAAAGCACTTCAAATTAAACCGAAATGGTACAAGAAACAAAAATATGTTTTTTCACCCCCCCCCATGTCATTTAATACTTCCCTTAACTCAGTGGTTCTAGATACGTTTATAACTTTTGATGTTATGTGTGCTGTCAAAGAGTTTTAATCTTTTATTTATATATTTGATAGGCATTGGAAACGAATCATTAGTTTTTTAATGTTCCGTCACCATCATTCCATTCGGTTCTGAATGTCATTATATTGTAATTACCTCAATTTCTGGATGTAGCAGATTGTAAACAATAAAGATTGTAATAACCAGGTATGATGCGGTTCAATGCTAAGTATTGTAGAAATTCTGCTGCCTTAAAACTAAATGCTCTGCATCATTTGCTATGTCTTACCTTACTGTTCTCATAGTCAACTGTCACCACAAGTCACATCGAAGAAAATGCATAGTTAAATGATTTAATGGTGTAATGCTGGAGAGCCACTTGCTGTAAACTACGAAATTTACCGGTCAAAAGTTTTTTTCCAGATAGCCAATCTAAGATGGTTAGCTAAAATTGTAAATTAACCTGAACATAGCAATAGGGAGTGTAACATTATGTTATAAAGCATATTTCAATTGTCAGCATCCAACAATAAGAATATTCTATTTGTTATATTTAAGTTTTCTACGGTATAATAATTAGTATTTTATCATATTTCCTGCATAAATCGAGAAAGTAAAAATAACAGGTAAAATATTTATAATTTAAAAATCTTAACGCAGCAGCGTCGGTCCTGGTGGTATAGTGGTACTTGCCTTCTAAACCCAAGATCGCGGGTTCAAACCTGGCCAGGATCGATGGATTTTTTTCGGGCTTAAAAATTCTCAGTATGACTTCCTTCGGAAGGGAAGTAAAGCCGTGGGTCCCGTGTCGTACATTTACGGCACGAAAAAGAACCTCAAGTCTGAAAGAAGAGGCCTCTGAGCAAAATTTGTCGGCCGTTTCACGCCCTGAGTTGAATGGGACGCTGATGACCTGAGATGTTTAAGAGCGCCCGTAAATAAATCAAATAAAAAAAAAATCAATAGTGTAATGTCCATCTCTAAGTCTTCATCTCATAAGCTAAACTTCAAAATTATGTCAAAACCTTTAAAGCAATAGCCTCATCGGCATCTCGTCTGAAAATCCCAATTTGCTGGCAAAATTGAAAAGGTATCTTTTAAAACTAAATCACAAATTCTTTAAATATCTTTGTATCTCTAAAGTGGTTTTTATGAAGTTGTTTCAGTCCCGGAGCCCTTTTCATTCTAAAATGTTGGCATGAATCCATAGCTATCTTTTCCGTCTACATTTTATATTATTTTGATTATGAAAATTAATACCACTAATCATTTTTGCTTTTAGTTTGAAAAACGAATTATTGCAAGTTTTTGCAAATACTCATCATATATATTTTCAATTTGTTAGTCAAATAAATTGAAAACAATCTATCACTTTTAAAATGTACCCATTATTTGTAGCATTATATTATTCGTTATATTCAGATAGCTGTGTCAGACAATATCGTATTAAGTATAATTAACACGGGGGACAGATATAAAGCGTATATTTTATGGAGTACCTTTGAATCTCGCATACTACCCCATATAGTTTCCTCCTTTTCTGCTAAGTGACAGAAACGCATAAGTTTTGAAAATGGAGAATGTTCATAAAAAACCGGAGTAGATATGCGTTTCTTTTGGCGTAAAACGAGAGATGGTGGTGGATAAAGCATTGCCAACCATTGCGCGTAAAGGCAATCAGCATCGGAAAAAGTATGCTGCGGGCTACTCACACTGCAATCTCTCCTGCAATAATGGAACGGGGCGAAATCCATAATCGGGATGATCGGCAAATAACAGTCAAACAAATATCTGTTCAACTTGATATCTTAGTATTTTATTTTATATTAAACAGGTGGCCACGCTTCAGTTCTTACTCTTCCTTTCCCATTTTCTCTGAATTCTGCGCGCACATCAATGCTGTAATGCGGTGGCACTCCATCATGCTGGAACTGCGTACACAAGCGGTATATCGTCGATCAGTTCCCAAATGTTTCCAATTACTAATAATTATTAAATAATAATAATAATACTAATAATGATAGGTAATAATAATAAAATTCAGAGTAGCTTGCTAATCACGAAACTTAAGGTGAGGATTTTTATCTAGCATTATAATGGAAAATTAAATGTATTCCTCTCTTTGAACCTGAGACAAAAAGACAATCTATGGGGTGGGATGAAAAAGTTCCCATCAAGAAATGAAACACCTTCAAGACCGGTAAAGTCTTATGCACAATCCTCTGAGAATTTTGATGAATGTATTGCCTCGTAAGAAAACAGTTATATCCTAAGCTGGTGTCAAAACTAGTCTGAAGTTGAAGAAGCGGTTCCGACCCAAAATATGAAGGAAGTTCGTTTTCTTGACGACATCCGAAGTCACATACAAGACTTCTCATCAGAGGAGAGATCCGTGAACTTTGAGAAACTGTCCTTCCTTACTTACCCTAGAGTCCGGACTTTGTGTGCTCTGATTTCCATCTCTTCGGTCCTCTAAAAATGCAATCTACAGGAGAAGATATGACGATGACCAGGAGGACATAGCTGCAGAGCGTTATTTGATCTTATCTAGGACATATTGGAAAATAGCAGTATATAACCAAAATTTTTTTGGAACAAGCCAGGATTTGAAAATGAAGTAAAACAAATCCAGAGGAAAATAGTGTGTTGTATTATCCTTATATATAAAGGAATTATTATACTATATTATTTAGAATAAAAGAACACCTGTGGATGCACAAACTCTTTTAGAAGTCACAGAAAAAAATACTGATTATTCCTGGTATATCCTAAACTTTTTCCTGAATCTGGAAATTTAACTAGTGTAAAGTGAAAGCAGAGTAAGCAGTAATCAAGTAATGTCATCTAGTTTCTTGGAGGGAAACCCCGGATTAGATTTTATAAATGGTACTTATTAGCTTCACCAAGAAGTTAACAGAATTATTTCAGTATTTTCCTCGCACTAAACCACAGGATTTCAATGCTGCAATGTAGGCGGTAAGTAGGAGGTAATTTATTATTATTATTGTTATTATTATTATCATTATTTTAATGATTTTTCGAAGATTGAATGCTTTAGAGATTCCTGGAGGAAGGTACAGTGATGCGAAAAAACATTTGAGTAATGATTTCTCTCCAGCACAAAAAGCAAGATGCCTATTTAGTTATTGTAGCAAATTTTGGGCAGTCCTTAACTATAGGGCGTTAAACACTTGGATGAAGAATACAGTGAACCGAGGGTGCCAAAAATGTATGCACACTTTCACAGTAGATATCTATTTAATATATTTCAAAGTTGGACCGAAAAACAACAGTAATATGTAGTATGATGTTCTGTAAACAGACGTGACTTACATTACGTTATGCTAGTGTTGCTACAATAAAATTAGTCAAGATTATCGTTTGAACACGGAAAGCAATTCTGATGTGGTATTGGAAAACCGAGAATGTTGAAGTTTAAAGGCACTGGATAGGACGAAGAGGTTTCCACCGCGTTCTCCGGATCTAACTCCGCTGGACTTCTACCTATGGGGAACTCTTAAGGATGTTGTATACCATAGAAAACCAGCTACACTGGCAGCACTTCGGGAAGAAAATGAAACGGCATGTGCTGCAATCACCCAGGACACTTTCGCAAACGTTGCTCAATCAGTAGTTCAACGTACTAAGAAGTATGTCGATGACGATAGTGGACATTTTGAGCAACTGTTGTAGCTATAAAAGTCTAAGATGATTAGTGCTCATCATTTTCTGTTTGTGTGAATTCAGTTTTGTTATGTTAGCACAGTTTTTACTTTGGTTGAAGGGTGTATGTATATTTTTGGCACCCTCTGTGTTTAATGCAAATACATTTTCTTGAAGTGTCCTGCAATTTTATGCAACTAAATTAAATGAACATATCAGCTCAAAGGTGTGCAGTGCGTCACTATTGTGAAGCACAGTGTCTATTCTGTAAGGGACTGTTGTATTTCAGGACGAACAGAGACCCACAAGGCAACTGCACGCAGCGGAATTCATTATGTTATTTCGTAATTAAATTGACTGGGACGATGATGAAGAGTGGAGCAGCCATTATATGTAATTGTAGAATTGGACTGGCCTTGCTTTATCGCGCTTGGTCTGGCTAATTGCCGGAACACTTGGGAGCGGGGGCCTGCTGATGACATGTGAATGGGTTGAGGGACTCCTTGATACCTCTTCAGCTTTTGAGCGCTATAACGGAATGGCACTGAAGATAAACAGAATACTTAACTGCCGCTTTTATGTACTTGTGAAATGTTTTGCACTATAAAGAAACGTGTTTAGCTTTGCATTTTAATTGCTGATATTTTTCATTACAGTTGTCATCAGCAATAGAAATAAAGCCAGCAAGCGATATAGTTAGGCTATTTAGAGTTTTTATTTTTGTTTTCCGATTGATAATTCTGCAACTTTGCTTTGTGGGGAAGGTCCAGTTGTTTTGGTCTTCAAGGTATGTTGCAATCTTAGAGGCAACTGTGTAGTATTCATTCGAACTAAAAATTCCAGAGAAGATAGAACAATAATAAGATCGTGTATCAGTAGAACATGTTTCTTTTGTAAGAAATTATATTTTGATGTAAATAATGATATTTAATAATAATAATAATAATAATAATAATAATAATAATAATAATAATAATAATAATAATAATAATAATAATAATAATAATAATAATAATAATAATAATTTATTTTACATGGAGAAGTTATAGGAAGTATGAAAGGCCTATCCTTGCAATGTTAACTTTACCAACTTCATTTCCTGTTTTCTCAAGGACTATTAAAGCCCGTTCAGTTAATATTAAACTTATGAGAATCGTTTTAAAAGTTCGATCAAAAGGCAAGTTAAGTAAGGAATCAGTTTGAAGCTCAGTTAATGCTCTTTTGGAGTTGTAACTGTCGATGTAGAATGGCGCATCGTCCTACCAAAACATTTTCTTTAGCACCAGTCAGTCATTTGTTCTTGAATTCAACTTTAAAATCGCCCAGCAATACTACACAATAAGTTTCCGTTACTTTTACCCGTAGGGTATCAGGAGTGTTGATTGGTAATTTCTTCCCACCCCCCAAAAATACAGTGGCCATCGCCTTTCCAACCGACGAAACGATTTATTCTCCTTCTTCAGCGCTCGTTCTCTGCTTTGACTGCCGCTTTGACTCAACATATAATGGTGGATCTGAGTGACGAATTTACATAAGAAACCATGCTGATTGCAACTAAACATTGCCAAATGCTGCATTCGATTTTGGTCTTCAGTCAACAATCCACACACAGCTTTTTCATGCGGACTTCTTCCTGCAAGATGTTGTGCACTCACCAATTGAGAAAGCCCCTTTCTCAACTTTCTCTGGCATTTTTACTGGCAGTTTTCCATTAAGATACCATGGATTTTTTTCAGTGTTGGTAATCTCAATTGGGTGTTCGGAATGCGCTGCATGTACGGCCAGGTTTAAACTCAATTATCCAGGAATAAATCAACTCCAACGCTAGTGCGCAGTTTAAACTAACTCGGCTCTGATCTGTGGGGCGGTCTACTTCTAATAACATTATTGCACGGAACTCTTCCCCCATTTTTATGGTAAATGCGACAGTGGTCGCTTCAGTTGGAGTTTAAACGTTAACCACGCTTCGCAGCTGGCTGAAAAATTGCAATAGGCGGTTACAATAATTATGTTTGCCAACTGAAATTGTACTTAACGAACATTTGCGCTATTTCATTGAAATAAACTTAACAGTTTCAAACGTTTTTACATCTGCAGCGTAATAGATCAAACCTAGGCATGACTCGACTCTTTGGGCATGGAACCCACTCATTTCAAGAGCAGAGCTTTTTGTGTTACGAATAAAATGATGATGCCCTTGGTCTACTTAAGTACACCCTAGGCACGAGTCGTCTATCAAATTCTTTGGTTGTTCGTGTTTAGGTGTGGATAAAAGACATGTAAGTATAAATGATCGTTAGCAAGAATATGTGACAACATTTTTCAAATGTTCTATTCTCCCTGTAGGATCAAATCACTTAAAAGAGGAACTTTTCGATTGAAAATAGTTATGGGTCCAAGATATGTGGACTCAACAGAGAACGCTTTTGGTTTTTTCATTTTTATTTTTTTTTGTTTGGTTTGGTTTATTCACGAAGCTCTTTAACATATAAGGTCATCAACGTCCCATTCAAATCAGGAGGTGAAACTGCCGACAAATTTTGCTCAGAAACTTCTTCTTTCAGGCCGGAGGTTCTTTATCGTGTCGTAAATGTACGGCACGGGATCCATGGCTTCACTTCCTTCCGAAGTAATCCGTCCTTAGAATTTTTACGCCCAAAAAATCCATTGGTCCTTCGCGGGATCGAACCCGCGATGTTGGGTTTAGAAGGCAAGTATGGCTATTACTACACCCCCAGGACCAAGTCACGGTTATGGGAAAAGAAATAAAAGCAAGAGAACTTCAGTACGAAAGCCGAGAGTCGAATTCCGAAAAGGGTCTATAATGCTTCCTGTTCCAAAATTCCTGTCTACATTCACGTTAATGTGAAAAAAAAAAATATATATCTAAACACAAATAACAAATCTTCCATTATATTAGTGAAACAATAAACTTATCATTTAAAGCGTATATGAAGCGCACCAAGAAAGTTAGTTTTTTATTCAGTAGCATTATATTTATTTGCTAGGAACGTAGGAGGACATTTTGATACTTTAGTTTTGTTCAATGCTGGCCGTTTATGCTTTTATCGGGCGGCGAGGGCGACACCTGATGGTGAGGCACGGACTAAATGGGGTCCCTAACATTATTTCCAAACAGAATACCCAGACACCGGCGGAGGGACCCCTACCAGCTACCTTTATACCGCAGCAGCCACCTCGCTTGGTACTTTCTACTATAGCAAAAACAACGGAATGACATTATGTGAAAATGGTACAGCAGAAAGTTCCATTCCAGCATTCTACTGAGTGATCATGAAAAAGCACGGAAAAACCCCTAAGGCCAATATGATCGAACCCAAAGGATTTCAACCTGGGATCTTCCGAATGGAGTTCTTTACTACCTGAGCTCCCCAGCTCGATTGTACCATATTATATCGAAGGATTAGCAAAACCAGTTCTGCGATATATCGTCACGGTGCAGGCAGGAAAACAGATCTGAATGTATCGGAGAAAACAGCTGATTAATTCAAGTTCTCGCAGCTCCTGAAATAAGCATCACCACAGAATCGGGGATTTTCGATGTACAGGCTGTTTGTTAAAGCTTGACACTGCATTTCGGGAATTGTTTAGGGAGGAGAAGCTGCTCACATCAAGTCCTTGCCTTTTACCAACCATTGCTTTACAGCATGGTTTCCTCCAAACTTTGTTGTTAGAGCAAATCCCGGAGAAATCGCAACTGCAACACTTTTGAAGCAGAGTTTTCTCCCAAAGTTTTGGTTCCACCTGTAATATGCTTCTGGGGTCATCAGCTAAAACGAAAAGATAGAGACATTTCGTATATTTTAGGTCATATCTAGCTATTGAGCTTTGCTTGAACGAAATCCATAAAATACGAGGGATATTGTAAAAGTTTTCAGCCTGACTCAGAGCTGTCATGAAGTCATGAATTACTATGATGTTATGATGCATCATGAAAACAAACTAGTCTTAACTTTATGTACAAAATGGATAAAAACTGAAATACGGCTGTGATAAAGTATTTCGTTTTCACAGTTTTAACCCCAACAGAGTTAAATTGGACATTAAAGGACTCTTCCCCTTCGTTTTAGACGGTTAAAAAATGGGTTAAATTTGAGCGTAGCCTTACATTCGACGTGAAGTGCCCACGTTCCCAAAACTGCTATGACCGACAGATTGTGACAAAAATCCACAATGCCGTACGGGAGTTGACTGGACACTGGAAAGACTTTTTTTTAAATAGTGTTTAAGGCCCCCTTTTACTGCTGAGGCATCACAGGCGTTGGGCACTAATGATACATGAGATGAAATGATAAACTGGGAAAGCTTATTTTTTAAAGGAAGAAAGCGTTCCAGGCCTAAGTTCGGGGTACCTCCCTGAAGGTATGAGGACTGAGGAAAAGCTGAAAAAAACCTCAGCCAGGGAGAACTGTCCTAGTGGGAATCGAATCCCAGGCCTCCCGCTCACAAGTCCACGCCGTAACGAACTCGGCCACCCGTGGCAGTGCAAAGACTTTTGAGTATAAAAAAGCTTTCCGCTCGATTGGTGTCGCGTTTGTTAACAATGAACCAAAAACACATTCGAGTGTACATTTCGCAAGAGTGTTTAGATTTGTTTGAACGCAATTCCAGTGGGGTAGATGAAACATCTTCATTACTATAAGCCAGAGATGAAGGATTATTTCAAACAGTGAGTGGCAACAGGTGAAAGAGTACCAAAGAAAGTAGTTATGCTTCAATACTTCATGATATTCAGGCTAAACGTTCTCAAAAGGAAGTTATACTTCATCACGACAATGCGTCTTCATATACGTCTGGCATTGTTGCTGCAAAATTGCATGACTTTGGCTCCCAGCGATTACTTTTCGCTCCCAAACCTGAAGAAATGGCTGGATGGGCGAAGATTCACATCAAATGATGAGCTTGAAGCTGAGAAAGACACTTGTTTTCCACAGTTAGACAAATCTTATTTTATTGAGAGCATTGAAACGTTGGAAAGTCGTTGAACTAAATATATTGATTTGCAATGTCACTAAGTTGAAAAATAAAAGAAACATTTCTCTTAAATCCTGCATTTTCATGGTCAGGACAAAAAATTTTAGGACGCCCTATGTATATACTTAATATACGTATACCATTAAGAAAATATACAAAATATTCGTGTAGAATGACACAAGCATTTAATAAGCATAAAAATGTTCAGAGTTAGACATAATTATCAGTAAACACTGAAGGTTATTACATATACTATTCGACATTTTGGATAATTGCTTATCTATTTTCATAGGGGAGAACACTGGCAATTGAATAGACAAAATTCTGGTCATTGTTGGGATGGGATATATGCAAGAATATACAAAATGAATCAGCTATATATATTCGTAATCGTGACCCGTAGATTACAATGTAACATGGAAACATTTTTACTTTCGAGATAATAATTCATATTTCTTAAAATACAGGGTATACACAATTAATTATAGCGGTTTTAAACTTGTATTTTTCCTCTGCGGTATACAATATAATTATGAATCGCAACTTAAATTGAAGAAAAACTGTGGAAGTTTCAATTTTATGTGCGCAGATTTTGCTTTGCAGCCATTGTAACGAAATAAACAAAATAAGACAACTCACGAGCAAAAACTTCTTTATGTCTTGTAAATCGCGAACACAAGCCAGTACAGAGGGCGTATAGGCGATGACTTGTCTTAACGCTCCTTCTGGTAACAACATTCATATGTGTACAATTAGATCCAAACGACAGGGTGTCTCTGTAAAGGAAAGAGCCCCGGACGACCGCGTGTGTCAGATTGTCAGGTGAGAATGTGGAGAGAGTCGGAACAGTTTTCGCGCGCTGTTCTAAAACATCTGAGGGGCGGGCGACTCGAGAACTAATAAGTCTAGCAATGACAGTGTGGAAAGTGTTAAGAAAACATCTCCAACAGAGACCATATCGTCTGTAATTGGTAAAGGCCCCTTCATAAAGGCAAAACTTCCCCATCGTTGGATTGGTTGTCATCGTTTGGACGCCTTGGCTTTTCTACGTTGGCCTCCCAATATTCAAAATGTCCTCTTGGTTACGTCTGGTTAAACTGTAATTATTTGGTTCACTGCCATTGTTTTATGTTCAATTTGAAAGAATGTAATGAGAACATGCGACTCATTTCATTGTTGTTTGTTGGGGCATTTGAAAGCTCTTGTTTATCGAACCCCGGTACAGGATACAGAGAGTGGAAGGTTGCGAAACAATATACAGTTTTCCAGGAATACATCAACGCATCCGGGATTCAATGCGACGGTGGGTTGATACATGCATCAATACTAGCGGAGGAGATTTTGAAATTTCATGTAAGAAAGAGTTTCATGCTGGTATGTTGGTACGTTCTGTTCCTGTGCGTTTCCCATGATTAATGTACATGAAGAGCTGTAGAAAATGAGTTCTAATATGGAAAGTAAGGGTTTCCGGACCCTTGTTCATATAACTTATTTTCATCTTCTAGGTTGAGGAATGTGTCCTGAAATTTTTGCCGGTATATTGCATGCAGTGCTGTCGCCGTTGATCTTCCGCCTAATTTATGAATGTGCATATGGTCATATAGCTAAGAATTGGATAACAAATTGAACTTCGGCCCGGCCACAGCAAGCCAAAAAGAATTAATTCCAAGCACAAATCATGCCTCATGAATACGAGTACGCCTTTTTCAACATGGTGGGGTGACTTGTTACACTTCTCGAGAGATACTCGGTCGAATTCACGAATTATTCATAAAATAATAAACTTTTAGCAAAACGGGACTTTATGTTGCTATAGATAGGTGCCAGATAACTTACAGTGTCATTGTTTGTAGTTGGACCACTTTAAAAACCACTATAGCAAGTAAATTTACTAAGCTACAGAAATTAGCGTGTCTTTGTGTTACAGAAGTATGCCAACCATCGCAGTGGAGACCCTGCTAGCCTCCCTCCCATGAACATTTATTTACAAGCGAGGCTAGGCTCACGGCTCATCGCTTGGTACACACAGGATAAGAGAGATGTAGCTTTGCTGTAAACGGACATACTTCCATCCTAAACTTCCTGGACATTTCAGAATTGAGGATGAGGTCAGACTCAATACTGTAATTTCCTTCCATTTAGGGTCTCTCGAATCTGGAGACAACTAGATGGAAGAAACCACTCCAAAACGAGAAGGAATGAACTTAAATGACATACTGATGGATCCCACAAAGTGCTACAATGGGTGCAGGCCAATTTCTAAGGAATAATTTCAGTGCAAGTCTTGTTAAACACCGTACAGTTTTCGAGGTAGAGGTTTATGCCATCCTGAACTGTGCCTATAGATGACTGGAGAAGGTTTACCGGAGGAAATGAATTCTCATCCTCTCAGATAGTCAAAGTGCACTAAAAGCGCTTTCCTCTGACCAGGTGCGGTCTACATAGACTGGTATCGGAATGTCAAAATGCCTTATTTCCCCTGGCATCCTGCAACAGGCTCGAACTATGGTAGGTTCGGGGATATCGGGGCATTTATGGGAATAAAATGGCAGAGCAGCTCACAAAAAGGGGAGTTGATACACCTTTTTTGGCCCTGAATCGATATTTATACTGCTAAGACCGCAGTCAAAATATAAATTGGGGATAAGCAACAACTAAGGTGGCAAACCTATCCTGAACAGATTCAAACTAGGAAATTCATCCTAGGCCCTAGCAAGAATCTCTCTTTGTTCCCTCTCCAATTGGTTAAAAGAGGAATTAGGAAAGTAATTGTGATAGTTACTGAACATGGTCATTTCAGAAAACATCTACGAAAAGTGGATATCTATAAAAATGAACTCTCTTACAGATTGTGCAAACAGGATGAGGAATCCACCTCGTATATCCTGTCTGAGTGTCCAATCCTGGAAAGAAAGAGACTTGTTCTCTCTATAACCAGGGAAGATCTGGGAAAAGATGCCAACATTGGAACCAAAATACCAGAACTTGTACAAGGAATGGATTTTGGTAAACAATGAAGGCACCCCTCCCAATGGGGTAGTACCATAAGCCTTAAGGCAGACGTGTTGGAGGATTCTATAACTCTATCAAACACCGCCGATATCTAACCTAATCTAATCTATCAAAATTGTGTGGCTACTGCAATCGCCGGGTCTATTTTAGGAATCTTGGAACTCTTTGAACCAGAAAGTATATGCAAATAATTCGAGAAATTGTAAATTTTGGAGGATTACACTTGAACTGAAATTCAGTGACTTGACGCCACTAAGTTGTATTACCTGTAGGACAATATGCTGTGGTATGCACGCAAGCACATTGAGACATAAGGAAAACATTTTAAACCTCTTTTGTAGTCAGTAACTAGACATATTTTTATATACATTTGTGACTTCTAAGACTTTCGCTCACTTTTGTTTATGAGGCGTGGGCCGGTTTTTTGTGAGACCTTTATATAGTGTATATACCGTGCGGTCTCTATGATAATCATAGGACGTGATTGCAAGCTTGCCTAAAATCGGAATAAGATAAGTCAGTGTGATTGTATCCCTATTCTACACTTTTTGAAATTACAAACACTAAACCAACAAAGGGGTTATCACCGTAGTGTTTCTTCATAATTGAAAAGGATTGCATAATATTTCTTTGTTCTGAAAAAAAGAACGAAGGCTGCAGATTCCGACACTTGGTTCATTAATTAATTCCATCTAGCTGACCTTTGATATTCGGCAATTGAAAGTGAGAGCTTTTCATTGCTCTTTTTAAGGTCTCTGCATTACACCCTACATGGGCTTGTTGGTTGAGTAAATTCCGTTCCACATTGGACAGCCCTGATATTCTCCACGCGCCTGTAGAGAGCGGGACTCGACCCGTTTTCAGCGTTAATTAATCCCTTTTCGGGAAAAAATGACGCAAGTCTGGCGAAAGATTAGACAGCTAGCTGGAAGCGTGGCCTGGCATACATAACACGTTTTCCCCTCCCCCGCTTCCTCTTCCCCTCTCGGTTTCTCTCTCTCAAAAATAGTTAAAACTAATTTTTTTGAACCACGATTTTAATTACCTCGTGCAATACTCGTGTGGCAGGTGGCGCTGCGAAGAGCTGTCTGATGTTCATTGTTTTAAATTCTAAACGAAAGGCAGATGTTTTAATTTCGACAATCTTTTTCAACAAAGTCAGCTTTCCCTCCCAAACGGTATCTTTCCAAATTATAATACATAACGTTTTGTTATCTTTCAGCTGCAAAGTTTACGACCTACTTTCCTGCTCTTTAATTAACGGATAAGATGAAGTGTAGCAAATGATCGTAGAGACAGAGGTGACAAATAACAGCGAAAAGAGCAGAGGGAGGCGGGACCTTTACCGTCGATAACCGCATTGATGAGTGAATTTAATTACTTAATTCCTGTAATGTAAATTTTAATATAACAGGACTTACTAAACCTTTGCCCCCTCTTCATTTCCTACACTCTAGACATTTTTAGCACCCTGTCCTTTATTTCTAAGAAACCTGCGGATTGAAATTTTACGGAACACACTGCAGTTTTCTTAAACGTTATGGTTCAAAGCTACAGTTTTTAGAGCTGGGAAATAAAATCAATTAAAAATTATTTAACGAAAGGGTACTATCTGCAATTAGAAGGCAAGCGAGAGGAATGTGCTACATAATAATTTTCTACCTTCCTCGATATGTTCATGCACGTTAGTGCCGATGGAAATAAACAGTGTTGTTATATACTCACCCATAGTTAGAAGTCAAGCTAATGTGCAAGGTTTCTGAGTCTGAAAGGTCTTCATTCATGTGGCAGCGTGAGTATCCCACATACACTCGTAAACAGTTCAAACCCCACTCAAACTAATCCCGCACTTGACTTCTTCTGATTGCCAGACTGTACCTGACAGCTCCTTTACAAAAAAGCGCCACACACCATGAGGTCAGACTTCTGACAGAATAGGGAAAGGCTGAACCCCTGGACACGACCTTATTCGGAAAAAGATCCTCGAGAAGCGCCAGATTACCATGGCTAATATGTGGAGTAGTCCCGTCCTGCTGAAGGACTTGCTATTCGAAATCTAAATCATTGATCTCACAAATGATTTGTGAATCAGCATGCAAGCGGACAAGAACTGGCTCCCGATATCTTTCAGCGTTGACAGAGATGGTCGCAACATCATCTTGAATGAAAGTACGGGTCGATGACTGAATACCGCCTCCCACATAGTGACCTTTTCAGAATGTAGAGGCCTCTATAGGTATTAATTAGGCTCCTCTCACTCAAGGAACCCGATGTTCCGTTTGTTTTACATGCCTAGTTAGGAGCATATGACACATATCTGACCACCAATTGTAGATGCTGTGTGGATCCAGAGCCCAGGCTTGACATAGTAATTACTCCATGTGTTTCGGAGTATGCCGGAACGTCTAGCGTTGTTATTAACAGACCCTTTTTGCAGGAACATTTCCACATTGCACGCATTAGAGACAAATTTGAGATTCATGGTACCCTAGCTACCCTACCTCGCATAGCAACAAGCAACAAGCCCCGTGCACTAGATCCAAGGCACTGGATAGGACGAAGAGGTCCAATTGAATTTCCAACGCGTTTTCCGGATCCGTTGGACTTTTACCTATGGGGACTGCTTAAGGATGCTTTGTACCGTAGAAAACCAGATACACTGGCAGCACTTCGGGAAGAAATTGAAACGGCATATGCTGCAATCGCTGAGGACACTTTCGCAAACGTTACTCAATCAGCAGTTCAACGTACTCAGAAGTGTATCGACGCCGATGGTTGGCATTTTGAGCAACTGTTGTAACTGTAAAAGTCTAAGATGATTAGTGCTCATCATTTTCTATTTTCTATTTGTGTGAAGTTTTGTTATGTTAACACAGTTTTTTCTTTGTGTATGTCGGTCCTGGTGGTGTAGGGTAAACAATACTTGCTTTCTAAACCCAAGATCGCGGATTCGATCTCGGCCAGGATCGATGAATTTTTTTCTGCCCTAAAAATTCTAAGTAAAGGAAGGGAAGGGAAGTAAAGCCATGGGTCCTGTGTCGTACATTTACGGCCAGATAAAGTACCTCAAGCCTGAAAAAAAGAGACATGTGAGAAAAATTTGTCGGCCGTTTCACTCCCTGATTTGAACGGAACGTTGATGACCTGAGATGTTAAAGTGCGTCCGTAAATTAAAAAAAAAAAAATAAAAACATAAATAAATAAAAATTTTAAGTGTGTATACATTTTTGGCATTCTATGTATATATAGTGCGTGAGTTTGTTTTAAGAGACATTTGTGACACATTTATCACATTTGTGACATAGTGGAGATTGAGTTTTCAAAACATCTTTCTAACAGCAAAAATATTTAGCTTTTTTGTTGTTAACCATAGAGGCATATCTTAAACTCTATCAAACCTCTAAACAAAGCTTACTTTGAATCACAGAACAAGTGTCTTCCAATTATTAATGTTTTTAATGGCACTTTATCTGAAATATAACAATTTTATTCATTTTAATGCAGTTTTTAATTATTTTTTTAACTTTATTCAGAGGCAAGATTTCCTTGATGGAAGGTTCTGCATTTATATCACAAATTGAAACAAAAATTCATTTACAGACGTCATTGGGTTTTTGTCCCCTTATAGTTCAGTCAAAACTAAACGACGTGGAAGAAAATGAGTAGGTTTATATTTGAAGTTTTCAGAAACAGGTGTATTTGTTTTATATAAATTATTGAGCAGTCGTAAAGATTTGAGCAGTTTTTAAGAATAAATCCCTAATGAAGATATCTAATGCATTTACAAACTATATAAACAGCAAAAACTACAATTTAAATCAAACTTATTAAACTTTAACACATTTAACACATGTTACGAAGCATTTCAGTGTGTAAACGAGGTGGAACCTCATCTTACTGAGAGATGTAGTTATTACAATCTGGTTTTAGTTACAGATGCAACATATAGCAGGTATGACACCTATTCTGTTTCAGGTGTTCATATAACTTTGCTTAGGAAAGGGCACAGAAGACGTTAAAATTTGAGGAATTTTGATGAATTGAATAGTAAACAATGAAGATTTTTCACTCAGCATATCCCAACAATGTGACACTTTGCTTTTACAACAAAATAAATATGTCTTTTTCACTGAGCACGAGACCAAAACGAAAATCATCGTCCTGCAATAAGTCCTGTGCGAGTCAGCAAAATTCGTTTAAGTACTTGCCTTCGTCCTTTAAATGCTGCAACGTCTTCAAACCGTACGGGTCCAGTGAAATTTTCCAGGGAGCTGGTTGCGAAATATTATCGTGAGATGAGTTTCTAATACTTTGCACAGAAGCGCGTAACCGTTCCTGGGTTTAACCTCACAATGGTGACCTAAGTCCAGGGACGTCGATACCACCGCAGAATGCTCTGGTAGCTTGGCGGTTCTGTTCCGTTAGAACGCACGTTACAAGCTGACTTAAGGTAAACGCTTCCCATACACCAAAACACATAACTTTTGCTGCACAGCTGCCATTTGCACCTCGTGCTGCCATTCTGAAAGGAAGTTAAGTCTTCGCCCTTGTTTCAAAACTGGAGTTTCTCTTTCGTTTCGTGTCGGGCGTGGTCGATAGTTTGCAAACTTACAGGACTTTAAAAACCCGAAATTCTTTTGTAACTTTTTTTATAAAAAAATTAAAACTTTATAAGGTGGAGGTTTGATATGAGACTTTAAAATCCTGTATCATTCATTATCGTAAATACCAATCAAGTTATGGCTTCGTACTTGGGGCTGTTTCTAATTGACATTTGAGTTTTATCAAGCATATAAGTTAATAAGCATACTCAGTGGCCAGCCCCTCTGATACAGATAACTTAATTGGAAGTTAATTTGCATTGATACTATTCCGTTTATCAGACATGGAGGAGAAATAGACTGACGATGTGATACGAATAAACTGACAAGAGTTTTGTTGAAAAGGCTTAATGAGAAGTCAAGCTTACGTAGTAATCCAGTTATGAACTTATAGAGGATTTAGAGCGAAGAGATTAACAGAACTTTAGTCAAAGTTGAGAGAAGACAAGGTGGTGTTCAGTATACATTTTTAGCAAAAAACGATAAATCACAACTGTAGTCATTTTACAATATAATATGTAAATCAAGGATTCTCTGCGCATGCTCATAGGACCCGCGGTCTACCTTTATGTCACAGTGTTCAGTACCAAATTTTCAAATGGTTTCCCTTTTTCCGCAGGCATTAAAGAGATCGAAATTCCAATACTTTAGCTGAGCCGATAAGGGCTTTTTTTGTAATTTATTTAAATCAATTCAGCCCTGTATGTGCACTCATACGTACAAAAATGCGGGCACTACCTCTGTTTCTGTCCAGCGAAAGGGCCACAAATCTTACCAGCATTTAGACGAAATCAAACCAGAAGCTAAATACAAGTAAATTGGAATGTAAAAGAAATTATATTTTATTGGTTACTTATTTATTTAATATCTAGTATAAGCCACTATCAATCTATTTTGTAGTTTAATCAAAATTATTATTTATTTGTTTTATCCTGCTATAGAAATGTCCATTCTATTATTGCTATTGTTAGTATTCCTCTCCCCTTCATAGTATTGTTAGGGTTTTTTCATTTTTACGTTTTACTAATATATTTATTTTCACTTTCGTGATATAAATAGGTTTATATGTGTATGAGTTGCCATTGTTAATATTATTGTTGTTATTGTTTTATTCGTCTTAAGTTAATATTTTTAACGTTAATTTTAATTATCCATGTTTATGTGTTATACGTTTTTTTATGTAACATAGGTTTATGTGCACGAGCATTGTCCTTGTTACTGCTAATGTTACAATAATTGTGACATTGTAACTAAAACTTAGTGTAATTATTATTAGATTGGTAGAGTGGAAGAGAAGGCCTGATGGTTTTAGCTCTGCCATATAAATAAATAAATAAATAAATGTGAAAAGATGCTGCGGTAAAAATGAATATTCTATCCAACTGCATTACCTTTGAATGTAATGTTCATAACATTCCTTAAGCAAAGAGGCAAAGCCAACTGAAATCTATCGCCAACAATATTGTAGTACTAACCGCAAAAACTATACGAATATGTGAAAATGTGTTTAAAAGCCGGGTCGTTTTTCCATTGTTTTAACGGATTTCGAGGGAAAGCTATTGCGGCTGGTCTCGTAAAACTTCTGTTTTATTATTTTTTTTTTAGCCAATTCCGAAGGAATAAAGTTTTTTTAATAATCTATTCAAATCTGTAAGGATCTCACCCACTAGGCACCAAAATAAAAAAGAAATAAATCTAAAAATAACCATATAGGTGTGTGTGTGTCTGTTCGCGCTCTAGCGATCGCACTTTTTGTTTTTTCTCAATGAAACTCGGTATGCAATTAACAAACGATTCCTCGAATTCATTAACCAGAAAAATTGAACGATTGGGGATGGGGTTTAACCGGAAGCAAAAATTAAAAAAAAAAAAAAAAATTGAAAATGGCTCTAGCGGCCACAATTTTTGCTTTTTTTTTTTTTTTTACCACAAAACTCGGTAAATATATCTTTAAAATTAATTGATCAAGTAATTTTTAAAAATAATGGCAATTGGTCCACTATGAGTGGGGGATACCTAAAACAAGTGGAAGTTAAAGCAAACTTTTAAAATCGCTCTAGCGGCCGCAATTTTGATTTTTTTAAATAAAAAATCGGTATATGCTATTGAAATAAAATACGAAAAATATTTTCTGAAAATCAATGAAATTGGACAATTAGGAGAGGGGGTTTAGCCTTCATTCCAAAACTTAAAAATCGCTCTAGAAGTATTAATATTTGTTTTTTCGCAAAGAAATTCCGTATTTAAATAAAATAAGAAAAACAGTTTCTGAAAATTAGAGAAATTAAGCCATTAGGAGGGGGGTTCACCTGAAATTCAATATTTAAACATCGCTTTAGCGGTATCAATATTTGTTTTTTTTTTACAACAAAATTCGGTATATAGCATTTAAATAAAATAAAAACAATATTTCCCGAAAATTAGGGAAATTGCACCTTGAGGATACACTTGAAAACAGAAATTTAAAAAGCGTTCGTGTGTGTAGTTTTTCCCGTATTGTTTTAAAATAAAAGAACAAATTAATTTACCATATAAACTGTTTTTATTACATTTTATTTTATATTTAACATCTTTTTTTATTTGATTTATTTACGGACGCTCTTTAACAGTTCAGGTCATTAGCGTCCCATTCAATTCAGGGCGTGAAACGGCCGATAAATTTTGCTCAGAGGCCTCTTCTTTCAGGCTTGAGGTTCTTTTACCTGCCGTAAATGTACGACACGAGACCCACGGCTTTACTTCCCTTCCGAAGGAAGCCATACTTAGGATTTTTACGCCCGAAAAAATCCACCGATCCTGGCCGGGTTTGAACCCGCGATCTTGGGTTTAGGAGGCAAGTATGTCAACCAAGGCCGACTTTTATATTTCACAAAAGCATCGTCGGGAAGATAGCAAATATGAAATATTAATGTAATATGTGTTTGAGAATTGTATTTGTATGTAAGAGCGCTCTGTAATAACCTTTAGAAAATGTTTCCGTTACGTTTTTACTACAATAACATTTAAATTACCTTTCAAAGCCATTGAAAATCGATGTAACTTTCGATTGTTTTTATTTGCTTTGTACATTGTAATTGTATGTATAGTAACGTTTTTATTTTATTGAAACATATGGACATCTTAAATAAACAATATAACTTGAAACTTAGTGCTATTTTGCTATTTTAGTGAATGTAAAAATGATATCAAAGGCTCAGTTTATAAACATTTACAAATGTTTAAAAATACCCACACAATATAGCTTTGCCTATCAGCGGTCATACATTTACAATTAATTAAGGTATATCATTATTTGTATAAACTAAGGTTAATAATAATTATAATTTTAAAAATTTGGTTTCCCTCATGTAATGCTTATAGGTTGCTGAGTATTATAATTTTGTTCCCCCAATACCACACACTAGTGCCATAACTTATTTCATTTCATTAATTAATAAGGTCTAATTTGGCTTTTATATTAATAAGTTATTCAACTGGATGAGAAATTCGCTTAGTTTACGTAGCTCCTGCTTGACGGATTCCCCCCCCCCCCCCCCGTTTTGTGCATGAGAACAAGTTCTGTTTTTTCCCACTGTACCCAATCAGGAACCTAAGCTGTTTCAACTCAATATGCGCACTACCCAAAATAAAAAGGGTATGCCTAACTTTCGTTCAATGCGTTCAAAAGCTGGACTCGTTAAATTAAAAAAACCTTCCTTTCGGCCGCCGGCATATCTTTTGCCCGATAAAATCTCGTGAACTTCAAGTCTTTTGAAAGGTTGGAAACTTGAAAACTAAGTTGTACTGCTTTTCGTCCTGGTAAGCTGGATAGGTGAAGGTAGATAACAGTGCAACCCAAAGTATAAATAACTATTCGCTTCTTTGAATTTAATGAGCAGCAGCGTTATATGTAACACACAGAAGAGAGATAAGTGTGAACGGTTTATTTTTAGCACGACGTTTACAATATTGTGGAATATTTTACCACAGCTGTTTCCTTCCTCGCGCCTAAACAATAAAATGATAGAAATACTGGTTTTAAATGAAAGATCTTTTTATTTTAAACACGTTAAAATATTATATAGTTATTCAGTAAAGATTTCTAGTGGCATAGCACTTATTATAGGTATATTTCGTTTCTACAGAAGTTGATGGTTGTGTAAATTTGTACTTTACTTTTTAATTTGCTCTGCGGAGTTCCTAATGTATAAATTATATACTAATTATTTCCTACATATATAATATATTAGTATATACATACTTTTCTCCATCGACCCTGGCTGGAATTGAACCCTAGAGCAAAGGTATGAGAAATGTATTGAAAAGTGAGGTTAAACACTATTAAAAGAAACAATTGACTAACGTTTCAGTATCGTTTGTTTTACCGTGAAAGTTGAAAAGATATTTTCCCTCGTAAAGATATGAGCGAAATTCTTGTTTTTCTTCAGGGAAACACGAAACCACCCGTAACCTTTTGGTTTATAGAACAATATTAAACAGTGCCTTTACTATTTTTTTCAGCAGCGCTGGATGCATTTAACTGTTATTATCAAAATTGTTCTTTGCAAATATTGCTGTTTGAACTCTATGGTGTTTTGTCAAAGTTTAATTACAGCACAAATTCACTGTTAAAATAAACAAACAACGCTGCTTGAAAAGTAATTTAAATAATACTTTTTTATTTAAATGTTATAATACAACCGACATATACACCCGCTGAGTCAATGACAATCTATAACTGGTTAGTGAATATAACCGTCGTTGGATATGAACTTTGCACTAGAATTCTTTAGACAACGAGATCTGTTGTGTTTTTTTTTTTTTTTTTATTTTTTTGAGTTTGCATCTGATGGGTTTGATTTATTTATGGACCCTCTGCGTAAATCTGATGGGAAAATGAGCGACCGTCTGGTTGACTTTTGCACTTGGGCATTATGGGGATTGTGTTTTGCAATTCTTATTACGTACTACTGACAATAAATATAGACGCATACCTTGTAGAGTTACATTGTAGATTTTGAAGTGTTGGATTTAGTGCGTACCAGAAGCTATTTTTTCGCTAAAAGTGAATTTTCAAAATAAGTCTAGAAAATATAAGAATTTAGGAGCAAAGTGGCTTTTAGAGAGATACAGGCAGAGAGATGATCAATTAGAAGGCTTTATAAAAAATTGAATCAAATCTTAGAAGAGCTTTTAATGATAACGTAGAAATATTAATAAAGGAAAGAAAGTTAGGCTAAATTATTGAGAAACTAAATAGACTAGTCAAACAAGCAGGATGTAAGTGGAAGTAGTAATAGATATATAAGAACTGGTGTGATAATGAATTTAGAGCAGGTAAACGAAGAGCAGAGAGAGAGTTTAAAAATTGAAGTCAAACAGGAGACTAAAAGAGAAAGATAATTTTATGGTTGAAAGATGAGGGTACAAATCTCTTATGGAAGGAAGAAAAAAAAAAGAAGAAAGAATGGAGAAGAAAATTAGTAAGAAAATACAGGAGGCAACAAGGTTAAATGACACTAAAACATATGGTTGACAGTTAAGAAATTATACTAAAGGAAAGTAGGTAAATATTATGCTGGTACTGAGGAATGGGTAAATACTTTAGAGGATTTTTAAGGTTTGGTGAGGCATTTAACCAAGATATGTAGCTAGTCAAGAAATTCACTAAATGTTCAATATTCAGAGACACAGATCCATGCACACGAAGAAAAGAAGCAAGGTTAAAAAGAAATAAAGCCTGCGGTATTGATGGTATAAAGGGGGAATTTTAGAGGGCTTGGGGTCTCAAGGAAAATAGAGAGCAATTCGATACAATATTTAAAGAAGGTTAAGTTTCCAAAGGATAGTGCCAATATTTAAGGGAAAAGGTAATATAAATAATCCAGTAAAGCTATAGGAGAATTAGCCCATTGTCTGTTCTAGTGCAGTTATACACTGGCACATTGGCAGTAAGGTTACAAAATGGACAGAACCTGAAAATAAAAACAGAAAGAGAAAAAATAATAAGACTTAAAATATTGCTTCGATAAAGAGCTTAGATGAACAAAATATTTTGTAACAATGTTTAGATTTGCAGGAGAATGCTGCTAGAGGCCAGCTGTATAAAGAGTTAACTTGAGTTTAAGGCATAAAATTAAACATCAGTTATATTTAATTTGGAAATGTTCGTTTTATAAACATTCATCTAAGATAACTTCGCCTTAACCTCAAATTAAATCTAACTCGCGTAAATTCACAAATTAAAGTACTAACTAGAGTTAAGTAGTTGTTAAACAAAACATTTCCCACAATACAGAAGCATAACAACTTCATTATAAATAAAACGGGGAGACATTTATGTTAATTTCATAAAGATAAAGTTTCTTGAATGTTTTACTTTTTATTTACGCGTAATAACAACAGACAGAGTTGCATTCAATTGTAGATTATGTTAGGCTAACCTTACAAATGGTATGTTATACAGATTTCTGATTTCCGATATCTCATCCGATGATGAATTTCACCGTATTGCTCGTGTGTTTCATGATAAAAATAATCCATTCCTAGAACTGAACGACAAACAATTCAAAATGCGATTTCGCTTAGAAACATTTTCGAAGTACTTTAACAGATGTTACGACCCGGATTTCAATCACAAACTAAGCGAAATCATGCTTTGAATTTGATGTTCATAATACTACTAACTTTAAGGTTCTATGCGACAGGAAGCTTCCAAATAGTTATTGGAGATATATTAAAGTGGAGAGAGGAACAGCCACTAGAACCATCCATAAAGTTAGCATACCAATAACAGCTCTGAAACCTCAGTTCATTAAAATGCCAACCGAAGAGGGTGATATAAGGAAAATGACGCTAGACTTCTATAACATTCGCAGCTTTTCTGTAATTTTAAGTGATATACGGCTATTATATCGCCTGGGGGCTATAAGTCTTCAGAATATAGTTATAATCTACGGCATTTCCACCCATGTACATTCTTAATTCCTATTTGAGATCGATTTTTTTATTTTCAATTATTCTATTATATTTTAGCACTATATCAATAATAATAATAATAATAATAATAATAATAATAATAATATCCTTCTCACATTTGCTAAAATTTCATATGTAACGAAATCTGCATACAAAATGCTTTCTAAGTTACCTTGATGATGAATAAAATTTTTTTTTAGATCGTCGGCTTTCAGATTCTATAGCGTCGAACCAAAGACAAAGCTCTTTGGGCAGCCTTTGGAAATCCGTTTTTTCTTTATTACGTTTTAATAATTTTAGTGTTTCACCATCTGTCGGTAACGAAAATCTTGATTAATTGTCCATTTTTTGCACGTATTTTTAATGTCTAAGTATTTATAGGTTTTTTGCAGTGCTAGTTCTGTGAAAAGCACCTTTGAAAAATTGCACAGATAGGCAATTTCACAGTATAGAATACGGTCTTTAAACCCTTTTATTGCGTTTTATAGGCCGGCCTATATGTTGTTTTGTGTTTCACGTGTTTCAATATATATTGTGAGCAGGGTCGGATGCCTCGGGCCCTCAGTTTTTATGAAATAATTTTAAAACCTCTAATTATGACTGAATAAATTGCCAATTTATTTTATACAAAACAAGATAATTAATTAAATGAACTTAATTAACTTTTCGTGAACTTTAAACTTTATACTATGTATAGCATATTGTGATTAAAACTACAACCAAAGAAATAAAAAGGTTTGCATTTTCAATTTCCATAGTTCATCCATTAAAATCAGCATTTTAGATCGTTCGATACATCCAACAATGCTTTTTACACTGAAAATGTGATATATCTGGCAGTGTCTGTTATTCTAAGACAGAATAATATTTTCGCATCAGTTTTTAGTAGCAAGTAACACTTTTCTCTGATACATCGCTGTTGTGCTGGTGATGTGTTCGCGCGAGTTGAGAGGCCCTGAAGCCGAATGTCAAAACAAAGTAAAATTTTCCCCCGTGATAAGCACAAGTGTGGCAACAGAGTCTTTGCCTGAAAATAACACTATCGAAATTAGAGAACATAAAAGTGACAATGAGTGTGCACCCAATGAACCGTAAGGCCTAAACGCTGCCCCTAATGAGAAAAGAAGAATAAGGAAGGGTATTTCAGCTCCAAAGGTCACATTTGTTTGAATTTTACTTAATTCCCTATATCCTCCTTTGTACTCTGATATGTTAGTGTACTGTATAGACCACATTACCTGGTATTGCATGCATACTTTTATGCAGGGTTAGATCATTGTTGTGGTCTGAACTCTGCACTGCGGCAACTAAATTTCGATTCCCAGTTCATAGTTTAAAGGCATTAAATGTTCTTACACAACAGTACGTAATAATAATGTATATGTTTGTACCTGAACACATTTCCATGGATGTGCTAATGCTGCCCCCATTACATTTTACATTTTAATATCCACGGTAACCTTTTCTTTGAATTCAAATTTTCTGCTTGATTTCGCTCCATCCCCCTTCCCCCAATTTTAAGCAGTTATTTGATTTGGTTTATTTAGGACGCTCTTTAACATCTCAGGTCATCATCGTTCCATTCAAATCAGGGCGTGAAACGGCCGACAAATTTTGCTCAGAGGCCTCTTCTTTCAGGCTTGAGGTTCTTTTACGTGCTGTAAATGTACGACACGGGACCCACGGCTTTACTTCCCTTCCGAAGGAAGCCATACTTAGGATTTTTATGCCCGAAAAAAATCCATCGGTCCTGGCCGGGTTTGAACCCGCGACCTTGGGTTTAGGAGGCATGTATGGTTAGCACTACACCACCAGGACCGACTTCGCGCAGGTAGAACTGTCACTGATTTTGTAACGGTCAGTTTTCTTAGGTGCTCTGCTAGTTTTGAAATGTAGGTTGTCCACATGAAACCCCCCTGATTTCAAATTCTAGTTTTAAGGAAACCGCTAGTCCTAGAAATTTGCGATTTGTTCTGTCTTGTAAAGCAACTCAAAAAGTTTTCGGTTCCCACGGTGTTCGGGAACATATCAGGGACAGCGAAAAATTGAATGTGCTGTGGGACGTGACGGGATGTTTTGATTATTTTTCTTCATGGAGAAAACAATAATTGTGCGATTTATCTTGACATTGTTGAGCAGTTCGCTATCCCACAGCTCCCTCTCTTTGCAACCAAACGCGATATTCCAGCATGATGATAGCCCACCGCACTGGAGTATAGACGTTCTTGCATTTTTGGACAGAACGTTCCCACAGCGAGCAGTAGGACGTGATGAATCCACTTCTTAACCGCCGCGATCTCCATACATAACGTGTTTGGATTTCTTCCTGTGGGGTCCACGCTACACCTGTATGTGATCTTGCTGATACTCGCCAAAAATTGTGACAGATAACTTCTCACTCAATCATTCCGAACGTGCTAGGGCATATATGGATTGAGATTGATTATCGACTAGATATTCTTAGAGATACTAATTAAGCCTATACATTTTAAACAGGAAAGCTTTTAGTTGCTTTACATGATACTAAAATACCGAATCTTTAGGACTAATAGTATCCTTAAAAGTAGAATTTGAAAACAGGGAGATTTCATGTGAACACCTGTATAGCTTGTTCCTCTATAGCCATTAACGCTGGCGAGTTTGATATTTGCAATAAGTGCAGTAGCAGTTTTATTCATTTCCTCGGGAAACATTCGTTCTTGGCATTTATTGAATAAGGTCCACCACAACTATGGTAAAATGTCATGTACCTCTTTTATAATATCTACATGTACATCACCTGCTTTTGTTGTTTTGCGGGTAGGAAAATTACCAATGGCAGAGTTTATTTCCACCATATTTGATGTCGGTCCTGGTGGTGTAGTGGTTACCATACTTGCCTCCTAAACCCAAGATCGCGGGTTCGAACCCGGCCAACACCGATGGATTTTTTTCGGGCGTAAAAATCGTAAGTATGGCTTCCTTCGGAAGGGAAGTAAAGCCGTGTGTCCCGTGTCGTACTTTACGGCACGAAAAAGAACCTCAAGCCTGAAAGAGAGGCCTCTAGCAAAATTTGTCGGCCGTTTCACGCCCTGAGTTGAATGGGACGCTGATGACCTGAGATGTTAAAGAGCGTCCATAAATGAATGAATGAATCAATCAATCCATATTTGAAATATGCTTGTTAGGGATACTACTGAACTACTACCGTCAGTTTGGATTCTGTTTATTTGGAATACGATATCTTTTCAGTTTGTTCTAGGGAAAAACATTTCTCCTTGGGCTTCTATTGTATCTTGAGTTAGTTATATTGAATATGAGCTATCCTAGGGCTTCAGAATTCTTGATGCAGGTTATTTGCACAACTTTTCTTGAAAACTTTATGAAGTTTCTAGAGATCATTCACCGTTTGGGCTATAGTTTGGTTTCGCTTGTTTGATCATCGAATCTATTAATTTTTTACATCATTTTAGCGTTGAGTTTTGCACGAACATTGACGTCGTTTTACTGCATTTGGATATTTTCTTTGTATTGATAGTTTCGGTGTCTACTACACGACATAACGAAGGAGGAAACACGTAGGAGCAGATTTGTTTCGGTTATATATGTTAACAAGTTAAACAGCTTAGAATGATGGAAATGTGTAATGAGTCATATTGTTCTCAAAGCTATTTTCTTTTCATCAGTCCAACCTGAGGGAACATATTCACCGAAATAATAACATTTAACAGGTCCCGAAAAGTCTGGAGTTTACAATTTTCGCTTGCTTTACTATACTGGATTTCAGTGATTTTTTTAAATCCACCTCTTCACTTGTTTTATTTCACTGGGATGTTCAACACTACTAAAAGCCTTCAGATCGATATCACTGTTCTGCACATTTTTTCTGAATGAGAACTGTTCATATTATCTGATTCTTTACCACATGAAATCTCCCAAACTGGCCTTAGTTTTGTTTCTTCGGGCTACAGTTTTTCAGAAATTGATATTATAGAAAATAAGAAATTTTATTATTTGTTCATTAAACAGATACATAAAATAAATATGCTAAGAGATTTAAACAAGATAATATATGGTGCACTTTGTGAATGAAACGTTGGGACTAAATCATAGCATTGGATAAGAAAATATTGCCCAAAAATGTGAAGTATGAACCATTGGTTTCTCCTTCTAATGTCCTTCTTCCACCACTCCATATTAAATTAGGTCTAATGAAGCAATTTGTTGCTGCTCTGAATAAGAACAGGGCTTGTTTCAACTTTCTTGTTACAAAGTTCCCACAAAAAATTGAAGCTAAGATAGCAGCAGGCATTTTCGATGTACCCCAGATTCGTGAGCTTATGCAGAATGAATCTTTTCTCAATCAATGTCCCGAGTTAAGTGAGCATGGTTGGCATACAAAAAAGTGACAGAAAACTTTCTTGGCAACAAGAAATCTGAGAACTATAAAAAATTGTGGAGAAATTGTTACCACAATTTAGAAATCTAGGGTGTAAAAAATGAGTGTTAAAGTGCATTTTCTCAACAGCCATATTGACTACTTTCCTTTGAAATCTTGGTGCAATGAGTGAAGAAATAACTATCAAGGCTATTGGGATGTGTTTATGATGGCTGATTACTGTTGGTGTTCGAAAAGAAACAATAGTGAAGAAGATATCAAGATTTTGAAAAAAAAAAAAGAAGTTTGTTTCTTCCTAATAATGAAAAAAATTGGATATCCATAACTGTTGACACATAGCTCTCTGTTTTCAATATGTTCATTAATATTTAAATTAAAATGAAACCCACAAAGAAGTTTTGTTTTAGCCATATGTCCTAATATTTCATCAAAAATATAAGTACTAAATTTGATATGAGTTTGTTTAAAAACCTAGATCGATAGATTAAAACTGAAAACATATTTGAATTTAGGAAATTCATATTACATATATCCAGGCAGAAAAATAAAAAAAAAAAGCAAGAAATAAATCTTTTTTTTTTAATCCAGTGATTTACTATTAATAGGCGAGAAAGAGAGTGAGAGGTGGGGGGAGGGGAGGAAGAAGGGTAAATAAATACGTCGGTTGGCACGAAGAGTTTGAAGTTAGCCCTCTACTGCTTTTATAATAAATGACGTAGCCAATTCTAAAATAAATGACCGAAAACCTAAAATCTTGTTTTAACAATTGTTAGTTACATTTGTTACATTAAATTTCGTGGTAAATTAACTAACAAACAAATAAATTATAAATATAAATTTGGAAAAATTAGCTAAACTAATTTATTTGGTTCCTTGATTAGATTGGTTGAATCAGAGAATGGTATAGCGGTCTTTCGGAAAGGAGGAGAAGGTGTGAGAATTAGGATGTGCATTGTTAATGAGAGAAGTTTTAGCCTTATTTTTATCTCCACACTGCACTTAATTAGTATTTATGAATCATCCTGTATTATTAAAATTTTAAAATGGGCTTTTTAAAAGGTCATGGGTTAAAATTTTTGCTGGGGCCTTTTAAAACATTAATAGCTGAAACAGTATCTTGTCATGTGCGTAACATTGTCTTCGAACAGTAATATCATTAGCAAGGTTCATTACATGGGCGTTTTTACCGCCACGGTTGGCAGAGGAACAGATCGTGAGCGGCAAGTCTGGGATTCGATTCCCACCATGACCGTCCTCCTTGACTGAGTTTTCTTTCAAGTTTTCCTCAGTCCTTATAAACATAAACTCTGCTCGTTGATTATAGAATGTAACATCTGTTTATCTATATCTTTAAACCTCACTCTAATATGTTTCCAGAAATCTCTCTCCAAAAACAGCAAATGCCGGGTTGGTACTGTAAACTTAGACCTGGAACGCTTCCTTCCGTTAAAAAAAATCTTTTCTCAAATTTTCATTTCATTTCATGCATCATCAGCGTCACGCCTGTAATGCCTCAGTAGTTAAAATGGACGTTAAACACCATTAAAAAATGAGCATTTAGTGGACCCTTCAAATTACAGATTGTTTTTCTGTCGTTGATTAATCTTTAAGTGATTAACAAAAAAGTTCAGTTAAGGAATATGTTTTTGGAAAATTACACATATTAGCTACCTAACAAGATTATGTTTTCATGATCAGTATTTGAAAATGTTATAAGATTCAAACATTTTTCACTACAACGCAGCTTAAGTTAAGCTTTTGTAGTGCAAGACCATCCACAGAGTATGGTGGTTGGTAAGACCCCAATCCCTACACTTGATTGAGAACAGCAACCGTCATAAATGGTAAAATACAATCAATGTGTACATCATTTTCCAATATTGAATGTTTTATTTCTGGCACCACACCGTACGAACTGCATTACATAGGATATGTGACAATGAATTTATTACAAAACCAATGCTATTGGGTTTGGACTGTTTAATGATAAATATTCCACGTTGGGGGCCACTGATGACAAGTTACGAGTTATAAGGAGTTTAGAGAGGAAGGGAAATATGATTCTGGAAAATGAAAAAGGATTTTGAAACTGAAGTGCAGCAGAACATAATAGTTATTTATGTAACAAGAGAGTAAAATACGATTTGATTGAACGTTTATTTCTCGAAGCGTCACTTTCCACCAGTGAATAAAGTCGGTTTATTCTCATATTGTATATAAATATTTCTTCTGCGCTACTAGCACATAAAAAATGTTTAAATGAAAACAAAAATTTATTTCAACGAGATATTATATACGTTTTCCATTGCATAAATATCGCCACGGATGGCCTAGGTCTTGATTTGTGAACGGGAGGTTTTGGGTTCGATGCCCACCAGGACCGTCCTCTGACTGAGGTTTTTCCCAGGTTTTCCTCAGTCCTAATAAATGGCAAATGCTGGGGAGATAGCCTAAAATTAGGCCTGGAACGTTCCCCTCCTTAAAAAAATCCTTTCCCAATATATCGTTTCATCTCATGTGTCATCAGTGTCCACCGCCTGTGGTGCCGCAGTAGTAAAAACTGGCGTTAAACACCATTAAAAATTCATAAATCAGAGCCAAATATTGTAGATGGCAAAAATGTTAGTTCTTATGGATATACAGAAATATTATGAAATTCTTTGTCAGTGTAGGAGCCTGCTGAATGAAAATATCAAAAGAAAATGAAATGCGATGTCATTTATAAGGTATTTATGTCGAAAGATGTTTTAATTTATACTTTTCCTTACTAGTTCGCAAGAAATCTACTTCGTTATATGAAAAGGAATATAATTTGTCCTGTGAATGGAGGAAAAGGGGCACGTGAAAGGAGCTAAAAAAGAAATTATATCAATCTTCCTTTTAGAACAGATATTAAAAAAATCTTAATTTTAAAGGTGCGTTTTGTCTACTAATTGATCATTTTATTTCAGCTGTGAAAATTAAGTTAAACTATAGCTAACCTTGGTCATGCATAGCGATGAAAAATATTTGCAAATACATATTTATATTTCTGCTTATATATGTTAATAAAATTTAATAATTGCAGGTTTAATTAAAACAACTGACGCATATTTGCTTGTGCATATATGTGCACGGCTTGAATGTTAGTGCAATTTAGATGGTAAGAGCAAATTTATTCTTTTTTGTTGCGATCACTGTTTTTTTTTTTTACAGTTTTTTAGACTTAATGAAGACATGCATCTTTACCTTCCTAGCGGATCTTTAGTAAGATTGACAAAGTAGTACATGTTGCGAAAAGCGTGGAAGTGTGTGCTCAGCAATCTGTGTATTCTCACGCCATTTGTGATACATAATTTGGAGACTGTTGCGTAAAAAATTCGAAATACAGTTGTAAAACCCAACAAAAATTCCTTAGTTCAAAAATGAAAATAATGATGATAATAATAATAATAATAATAATAAAATTATATGCTTAAGTTATTTATTTTGTCAGTTTTTTCACAATTTAATCCTTAATGTTTATCGAATTTTGAAATGATTAGAATTACATTAATGTATGTTTTCCTATTTTAATTTTTAAAACTTATTTGGCAACTTGAGCTGTGCCCCTTAGGAGGCTCTGCATATTAAATTCCTGTTTCTTAAGTTAAATGCTACAAACAGTATAAATATATCAGTATACAAGCAGAGAACACATAAAAATAAAACGCCTATGAAAAAAATTCTGATATATCCTGGCAACTGTATAGAAGACCAAATTAATATGGCAGCGATTTTTTACCAGGAGCTTTGTGAGCTATTCATTGCAGCATGGGTACCATGGAATAAATAAGTAAATCCCAAATTAAACCAAATATGTGACCGCAGTTAAGGGCAGACAAAGTAAAGATATAAAACACAAATTAGGGGATGTTCTGGTAAAGAATGAAGGAACTGAGGAAATTAGCAATTTGCTTCACTGATATACTGGCGTGAATGTTAATCCTAGCTTGTTACCGAATTACACCTTTTATCTGCTCACTTCATGTGACATTTTCTATTCTCAAGTTCATTTTTACGTACAGAAAATATAAGCTGGACCATGTAAAAATGAAAAGTATTATTGTAACACCGAGTTTCATACATTTATTACGGGGAATAGCTAATGGAGTTTGTTAGTATAAATTAGTTCGTAGATCATCAAGTTTTTAGTGCATATGTAAGTGCATATTTTGAAAATGTTAGATACATGCTCCAGCATTTTAGAGCGCATATTTGCATGCATATTTTAGGATTTTAAGTGCATATAATTTGAAACGGAAAATTTCCGATTTAACGCCCTAAGCACTCATTGATAGCAGTTTTTTATTTATATTATTTTAATAAGTTAATTTTCACATGCTTTTATATTAGGTAAAGGATATAATCTCAATATAAAACCACAAACATTTAATGGTAATAGCTATTTAGTTATGTTAATTTAAGAAGTTCATTTACTTATGTTATTACGTAAGATAAAGATTATAATATTTGATTTGAAGCTCCAAATATTTATTGATAATATGTTTTAATCATATATATTTAATACCTTCACTTGCACATGTTTTTATGTTAGGTAATGACTTTTATTTTCAATTCAAATAACAAATATTCGTTGATAATACGTTTTAAATCATATAAATCTAGTAAGCTCATTTGTATATATTTCATATATCAGATAAGGGCTATTACAATGTATATATTAATGTTTGTTTGTTGGCCCTTATGAAAATAGTAATAATGTAAATGTAACAGTTCAAAGGAACAATACAAGCCAAGAATATGAAAAGATTAAACTATACATAAGAAAATTGTAATATTAAGTGAATCAGCCAATGACAAACGTAACAAAATTAATAATGTGCGCCAAGAATGAAACACGAGACAGACGGCATTATTGCGAGTAAATAGAAATTAACGAATTTCATTCGTTTAGCATAGTAGATTAAAATATAATCATTGTTATGTATAGTATTGTTATAATTCCATTGTAATAAGTGACGCTTTATATCTCAAAATGTTCAGTTATACGTCGGGTTCCGTCGATAGAAGTTGTGTTTTAAATTCCATTAGCAGAAATCGTGGTTCTTACTCCGTATAAAGAAGGAGCATTTTAACATTACGTAAAAATAAGAGGCGATTAATGTTCTTGTGAAAAAATTACAAAATTATTATTTGGGGTGAATGATAGGAGTTACGAGTTTGGATTAATATTCGTATAGGAAAATTGTATACGAGTTACAACAGGACAAAAAGCGCAGTTTTCGGGAGAGAAATATAAGTTCTATCACGTCTGTCCCGTATTCAATCTGCATCTAATAATATTCTCAGAGTTTATCGCAATCAGAAAAGTATACTGTTGTGTGATAATAACGAAATATTAATAAACTCCGTAGATTTCTATACATTGTGATTTTGTTATACTTAAAATCACTATCCTTTCACACTGAATTATCAATATGAAAAATCCAGCTTTAATGCCAACCCCTAAACTAGCCGAGCATATTGTGATGATAGTTAAGGAACGACGCACACGATGACACACTTAGATCCCGCTGCAAATTTGGACAAAACGTCTACGGTGGCGTCTCTTTATTTCCGCTAAACATTCTCAACACTAGCTAGTCATGTGAGTTCTCATATAACTGTAAAAGCTGTAAATACTCCAATTTAATTATTTCTCCACGCTACCGGGTGTCAGCACAATCGCAGATTCAACAAATATAACACACAAATCTTAAATTCGCTGTGTTAACCAATTAACTGTTTATTAACTCGTTTTAAGTGCATGTTACCCCAAAAGAGCATTAATTGTACTCTAATTCTTTTTATTTAAACTTTTAGATTAAAAAATTGAAATATTAATAAATTAAATATTATTCCCTCCTGTGAATAAAACTAGTATTTAGATGATCAAGGACGACGAAATAAAGACTAGTTTACATATTAGTGGGGGAAAACTATTATTATAGCTTTAAAGAACAGTTCAAAGTAAATGTTAGTATACTTATTGTTTTATGACCACTTTAGACAGTTTTGCAATACACATTTATCTTGATTTGATCTCTCTTATTCTCAATGGAATATACAGAGGGTACCAAAAAATGTACACACACTTCAAGCAAAGAAAAAACTGTGTTAACGTAACAAAACTGAATTCACACAAACAGAAAATGATGAACACTAATAATCTTAGACTTTTACGGTTACAACAGTTGCTCAAAATGCCCACCATCGGCGTCGATACACTTCTGAGTACGTTGAACTACTGATTGAGCAACGTTTGCGAAAGTGTCCTCAGCGATTGCAGCACATGCCGTTTCAATTTCTTCCCGAAGTGCTGCCAGTGTAGCTGGTTTTCTACGTATACAACATTCTTAACAGTTCCCCATAGATAGATGTCCAACCGCAGTTCTATTCTCTATTCACGTTTTCATTGCCTTTGAACTTCAACAACATTCTCGGTTTTCGAATACTATTTCAAAATTGCTTTAGGCTGTTCAAACGATAAATTTGGTTCATTTTGTTGAAGCAAGGCTAGCATAACGTAATGTGAATCACATCTGTTTACGATAATCTTGGCTTCAATTGTTCATTGTTGATTTACCTGTCACGTAGAAACGCTATCATAATGTATGTGAGTCACATCTGTTTACTACACGTTCCTGTTGCTTTTCGGTTCAACTTTGAAATATAGTAAATAGATATCTACTGTGAAAGTGTGTATATATTTTTCATACCTTCTGTATATTACTTAGTTATATTGTTACGAGTAATGTTGTGGCTTAAGGGAGGGTGAAGGTAGAGACAAACCTCAGTGTGCCATGCCAACTCAATTGATTGTAGAAGAGACATGTTCCCAATCTGAAATATAATTACCAATGATAGCCCTGCAGGGCCCTTACCTTTTAGGAATCTGGCATATTTATGCTGAGGATGTACGTCGATAGGTCGTCCTCCAAAGACCAAAGACAAAGACCCCGAGCCGTGACTCTATTTCCCCTTATATCGTTTAATGACTACCTAGGGGGGTCTCTACATTGTGACACAAACTATACCAAATATGGTGTGTCACCGCCTTAAATTTAAATTATATTATCCATGAGAAAGCAGCATGTAGGTGTCTTAACCAACACCGCGTGACTGATCCAAGCTCAGCTTGTTTTGCTTGTTACCAGGCAGAGGTTAATGTCACCATGTAAGCAGCTTCTGAAGTGATTGACCGCTATACTGAAGTTCCCTAAGGTGATCACGTTAAGGCAAGATAGGACATATAAAATAAAAGGAATTTAATTTTCAAAAATGTTAATTTGTTACGCCTTCGACAATATTTGACTGTTGTGTTGTCGAATAATAATATCTAATTTTGTACTCGTGTATTCCGCAGTAAATGAACTAGTCTTTAAGGAGTACGATATTAGATAACTCACACTTCACATCTATTCTTTGGTAAATTTATTTTAGTCGGTTCCTTGATGTCATTTCAGAAGACAAAACGATGTACCAGAAAACTTTCTAGCTTGACAACTTTTCACAACGTGATAAATGCATCACAATATTCCGACAGTAACCCTCAGCGCCAATGCGTATATGTTGCAGCCAAAAAAGTAATTGACAAAAGAATGCTCGTCATCATCTGTTTCTTCTCTTAGGCGAAATAAAGCCAGACTGACTTGATGCAGCTCTTATAAACAATCGACTGAAGAGCCAAGTCCTCGAAGCTTTATGACATTTTCTTGGCCCTGAACTCGTACAAAATTGGTGGGACAATAAACACTCATATATACAGATACACATGCGTATGCTCACGAGTTGTACGCTTAATCTGATCATCCCATGTTTTGTGAAAATGGGAGTGGGGTGTGAATGGGCTGCCAGAGTAATGAGGCCTCTAAAATCAGCCATTTTCCTGTGACAATGCACCTGAATGTTTGTAGAGGGCGGCACTGTCGATACACATCGAGCGCAGAGGGATATTTATGGCGTTATCGGAAAGTGGATCCCGCTCTACGGGGTGGGGGCTTGCCCAACATTACAAACAGAACCCGCACAAACGGCACATTCCAAAATGGTACGTACATACCGTGAAAACTTTGTTCAAACACAAAGCGGGCAATCCTTTAGATCCGCAGTCCTCCGGTCTTATAACGCTGGTATTGTAGCAATTTTCCATATATTTTATCTGAACGTAATGACATAACTGAATAGAAGAATGACATAAAAACCCGGATACAATAAGTATTTTCATCTCGTCTACGTTTTTTATTTTTTATTCGTTAATTTAAAATACATTTCTGTTTTCTTTTTATTATTGTATATATTTTTTTAAAATTAAGGAAAGAAATATATAAATATAAATATATATAATATATATAATATATATATAATATATATATAATATATATTATATATATAATATATAATATAATATATATAAATATATATTTATATATATATAAATATATATTTATAAATATATAAAGAACATGCTAAAAAGCAGTTCGCTCGTTTCATCTCTCCCCTCTCTCTCTCCCTCTTATACACACACAGAAAATGAAATTTTGAGGTCTCATTCAAAGATGTGGAAGCGGAGAGAAAATACTACACAGATTTTCAGTACAGTAGTAGAGAAAAACAAATGAAGTCAATATAAGGAAGCTCCTTTTTTCTTATGTCTAATCAAAATGAACGCAAGAACTCCACGGTTAATTTGAAATTGTAATCTTTTGCATAAGCATAGAAAGAAACAAACTTAAAGAATAGAGAAATGTAAATATAAAATGCATTAACACTAGAAACGCCCGAGCTTCAAGTACTGCCTAAAATGCCCTTATGAATTTTTAATAATTTTTCTCACTATACGAAAACTATAACATTTCTTACTTACCGCCTTTTAGCCTGTCGTAATAGTATAGAGGGAACGATTTTGCTACTAAATTGCAAGCCTGGTTCGAATTCAGTTTGCTTTTAGCTTCCGGGGTGAGTTTGTTTATACTTGGTGTCTGCTCATATATTTAAGTGCTGTTCCGACTCAGGTCTATGAACTTTCTTACTTAACAAGGACTTAGTGATGTACAGGGAACAATATGGCATCTGAGCTGAGAACGAGGTTCGAATCCAGCTTGAATAGAGTTCATTGTTTTTTCTCACGAATGTTTAGCGCTTTATGTCCCCAGGCTCTGCACCTGTTCATTTAATTTGTTGGTAATTTAATGATGCATTCACACATTTGTTCGCCAATTCTTTTGTTCACCTTTTATAGGTAATCTCGGACTAAATATTTTTTAATAAAAAGGAGTTATTTATTTTTATTTCAAGTATGAGCCCATGTTTTCTCGAAAATAAGATGTTTTATTATATGAATTGGGTTTGCTCTATGCTATGTAGTAACAAATATTTGTACAAAAAAGACATAAGTTATACAAACACGGGTTATATCTATACAGAAAGCTTTTACATGGAAACATTCTCAGAGATATTGGTATGGCACTTCTTGCAGAGTTTTTGGTTATTCAAGAGCCACGTGCAAATATTTTACCGTTCTTGCACAATCCTATTTGATATGTTTTGCTTTTAGCGGCCTTAGCTGTTTCTTCTTCCATTCAGCCATGAGTGATGATGATAGTAGTCGATAAAAACTACGTGAAAATGAAAAGCTAAGCGAAATTTTAGACACGGATACAAAAGCTGATAAACAAATGACTCACGCACTACGCTAAAATGAGTTTGAAACATGTTTATTGTGCAGTGATGATTATTGCCGGTTACAATTTCGCAATACACGTCGTAAGAAAAGTGGGCAAGGAAGTGGTCAATTGATCTCCGAGAACCGATGGTAAATTTGCTGTTATTTTAAAAATTAAAACTATTAGTGAGATAAACATGATTGAAAGGGATTAAAAGCCACAAAACCATAGAAAAATACTTCCAAAAACAGTGAAAATATGAGCTTTTGAAAATAAAAAGCTGTCAATTGACCGCTATTGGTCATTCTTATGTTAAATCACATAGAGACAATTCTATTTTTCACTAATATCATGTATTAAGAATACATACTCTTGCAATATTAGATAACTAGGACAGAAATTCTGCAACTGTTTTGACTGACGTACTTATTCAGGTCTCAGTGTTTCTAGCTCTAGTTTTAGCCTCTAACAAAAATATATAGCAACCGAAATAAATGTGTGCAAGTATTTTTATTCAGGCCAAGTCTGCTGAGAACGAACTTTCTTCTCAAGGAAATTCGTAAAGTTGGCTGATAGCTAATTTTCAGTAACAGCAAGTAGTAAATGAGTACTCGTGTGACATTCTATACTTTGCACTCTATCAAAGAGTGGAAGTTTGCTGAGGTCTGGGGAAATTATATTTTCGGAAGTAATAAAATGAACTCGTTTTTCGCAAGAATGTTCAATTAAATGGCATGAATTATATACGATACGCTCTAACATCAATTGTAAGCAGTACATGTGTAGTATTTCATGCAGGCTCGTTTGGAACTAAGACCGTAAGGACCTAAATTTTGAACCAGGATATAAAATGACGGCAGCTATGTTTCGGCAACCTCTACCCTTAGGGACTTTCTACACGGGAGGAAACTTACTAGATATTATGTTGGATAGCAGCGGAGTGCATTTGGGCCAGTTTGAAAAGTCACTCCGTCGTCGTTCGTTTGCAAATTCTAACTCGTGTGAAGTCAGACGTCCTACCATTACTTTATTATTATTATTATTATTATTATTATTATTATTATTATTATTATTATTATTATTATTTATGAACGCTCTTTAACATCTCAGGTCATCAGCGTCCCAATCTATTCAGGGCGTGAAACGGCCAACAAATTTTGCTCAGAGGCCTCTTCTTTCAGGCTTGAGGTTCTTTTTCGTGCCGTAAATGTACGACACGGGACCCACGGCTTTACTTCCCTTCCGAAGGGAGCCATACTTTGGATTTTTACGCCCGAAAAAATCCACCAATCCTGGCCGGGATCGAATCTGCGATCTTGGGTTTAGGAGACAAGTATGGTTATCAATACACCACCAGGACCGACTAAATCTACCATTAGTAAATTGACTATGCCTTACTCAGAGTAATTGTAACAGACAATAAGAAATAGGTACTTAGGCTTGCTAGTGATTTAAATAGCTTTTAGTTTAGCAGTTTTATATTATTTTTGATAATTTCTTTAAAATTATATTTTCTCACATATTTAAAGGAACATATAATATATTTTTCTTGTTTTATTTATTTTTTTGCGGGTATTGTACTCACATATTAGACATGGTGTATTTCTTAAGATGTCAAACTTTTTTTTTTTTCAAATATCTATATGCTGAAATCTTATGCAATATTTATAATATACAGCGACTAGTTAAGGCTCCTTTAAGCCGTGTATTGACAACTCCATATATAAGTTTTCTTTGCGAACTTTCCTTTAGAAAAGAACTCTTAAATATATAAGATACTCAACCTGTGTGAGTTAAATATTCAATAAAGCCATGTTGATCTTGAAAATAACAGCAAACTGCGAAAGTCATATAGTGATTTTACATAAATTCATTTCTTGAACTTACCGCCACGGGTAGCCGAGGTCGTTAAGGCGGGGACTCGTGAGCGGTAGGTCTGGGGATTCGAATCCCACCAGGACCGTTCTCCCTGACTGAGGTTTTTTCCAGGTTTTCCTCGGTTCTCATAAATGTCAAATGTCGGGGAGGTACCCTAAACTTAGGCCTGGAACGCTTCCTTCATTAAAAAAATCCTTTCCCAATTTATCATTTCATCTCATGTATCATCAGTGTCTACCGCCTGTGTTGCCTCAGTAGTAAAAACGGGCATTAAACATTACTCAAAAATTTGTTTTTTTCTTGAACTTGTTTGGTAAAATATTTTAGATTAAATTGTTTAAATGTAGGTAAGTTAAAATGACAACCCGCATGCCGCATTCGGCTCTTTATTTATTCTTTTGTAGATTGACCCTACCCCTTAGTAAAAAAAACCCAGTTCAAATATTAAAGTCTCATTGATTTATTGTGTGATACGTTGGTCACCATACTGAATGCACACCCACATCTCAATGCAGATATTCTTTATTAGTAAATTGACTATACCGCCTGTGAGCCATTTCTTTCGAAGCATGCTGCCCACATCTAATTTGTGCATAGCCCAACTTTTTAGTTCCAATTCTAGTGGTGCGCACTGCCTTATATAAACCACGGTTTCGCGTGCAAAAAGACAGTTTTCTATGCACTATAACTCGAGTTAATAATATTTATTTTCCAATAGTCAAAAAGTAATTAATTTTGAGTTGTGGCCAAATATCGAGTTATTCAAATGTAATGTGACTTTCCAAGGCACCCAGAAAAAGAAAGAAGGCTGGTCACGAAAGAAACTTCCAAGAAAATTCGGAGTACGGTTACATTTGCAGGGAAGTTGAAGGTAAAAATGTTTGCATTATTTAATTGCAATGAGTGTTGTCAGAGAACATAATGGTAAACAACATTACAATACAATTTATAATTCATATCCCCTTGAGGGTAAAATAAGACAAGAAAAACTAAAGGCAATGAGGAATATATTACAAAGGCTGCGTTTCAACGTTTTTCAATTTCAAATAACGAAAGTAACATTACTTAAGATGTGACACAGTTTGTGCTGTTTCTTTGAGTCTGTGACTACTACTTGGGAAGGCGTTTGTGAGATTGTATAGGGAATTCTAAAACCAAATACATACCTCCTCTCCATAAACTCCCGGCAGTAACTACCGGTGACGCTTTAGCGATGGTAGGCAAAGACAAAAGATTTGCGCCAACACAAGAAGAAAATCTGAAAGACGGATATCCAGACAAACCAAAATTACAAAACTTTCCATTGTCTTATTGATCAGTAGTGCTTTTATTTCAAAGTATTGAAAACGAACAATGCGCAAAGCTGTAAACTTAATTCGATTTTGAGGGCTTTAGAATAAGTTTGTTCTCTTTTTTTGGGTAGTGCATTTGAAAGGATACCAAACGGAGGTTGCTGGTTGTCTTGTTACAATTAATTAACGCATTGAAAAAAGATTAGCAATAAAAGACTGGATGTATCTTATCTAAAGAATGCGTCATGGGTACTAGATATGACTTTTCCATTTGATTGTTAAAACACGCAACTTACGAGGGTAGATCCATACATTTCCGGCCTAATTATTTTCTAGGTATGATAAAGACAAAACTATGTTTCACTTTTCAGTATAGCTACCCTTTATTGCAATACACTTCTCACATTTTTTAATTTACATTTCAATCCCCTCCCCCATAGTGAGAAATCTTATCTGCAAAATGGGTCTAAACAGCATCCATAATTTCTTCGTCACACTTAAATTTCCTTCCTCGAAGCTCCATCTTGAGTTTTGAGAAGAGGAAATTGTCACTGGGAGCTAGATCTGGGATGTGGATGATAGTCGATGCTTGAAGCCACATTTCTTCACAGCTTCCTTTGCAACAAGGGCTGTGTGCACAGGCGCGCTGTCGTGAAGAAGGCGTACACCACCACTCAGCTTTACTCGCCTTTTCTCTTTGATGGAAGCACGTAGTCTGTGCAGTAGGCCAGCATAGTACTCCCCATTTACTGTGGTGTTCCTCTCCTTGAAGTCAATGAAGAGTATTCCTTCACAGTCCCAAAAGATTGTGGCCATGATCATCTTGGTTGACTGAACGAGCCTTTAGAGAGGGTGCTTCGCCAGGTTTACGCCACTCCATTGATTCTCTTTTGGACAAGGGATCATGGTACAGGGCCATAGTTTCATCTCCTGTAACAATGGTTTGCAGAACTTCTCTCTCGTTGCCACAGCAGAGCTCCAAAGTGCCTGTCAACAGAAGACTCGTTGTTGCTTTTGGACATAGGAAAGAAGTCTAGGCACCCATGTTGCGCTAACCTTATTCATGTTTTAATATTCATGAATAATTCGAAGGACTCTTGTTTTAGAGAGGTTCAACATGGCTGCTATTTCTATAAATTTGTGCCGCCGGTCTTCCATAATTTCTCCTTCCTTCCACAAAAGCGATGTTTCATTAGTGAGCACATCCAAGGGCCGATCTGCACGCTCTTCGTCTTCAATGCTTTGTCGACTCATTCGAAAAAGTTTGGCCCATTATTTTATAGCAGAATATGAGGGGGGTACTTTCCTATATACACCGTCCAATCGCTGTTTAATTTCATTTGGAATAAGTCGTTCTTTTGTCAAGAACTAATAACAGGTCGACACTCATTTCTATACAATGTCCCATTTTTATACAACGAAACTAACTGATCTGCGGAATAATTAAATATTAAAGCAGAAATGCCTAGAAGTGAAGTTCAAGAAATCAACTCATTTTAGATGAAAAGTGAGTTGAGATAGTCTGCTGCACAAATGCTGTGGTAAGTTTACGTGATCAACTGTTTTCAAATAGCAAAGCAACCTCACCTAAAAAATAACTGACCCCATTCTTTCTTTCACATTGAAGGTCGTGTCTTTTTTTTTTCAGAGTTTTATTTCCTTTAAAACAGATATAATGCATCCTTAGCTATAAATAATAACAAACAATAATTCATAGGCAATAATTCATAAATTAAAAATATTTGTTGTTTGTAATGGCAAAACCTATAGACGGTGTGAGCTCGGAAGAGATACAATGGACTATGGGAAACAATCTGCGGCGCAGTTGAATTTTTTTATTTTTTTTTATTTATGGACGCTCTTTAACATTTCAGGTCATCAGCGTCCCTTTCAATTCAAGGCGAGAGGCCTCTTCTTTCAGGCTTGAGGTTCTTTTACATACTGGAAATGTACGATAGGAGACCCACGGCTTTACTTCACTTCCGAAAGAAGCCATACTTGGGATTTTTGCTCCCGAAAAAATCCATCGATCCTAGTCGTGATTGAACCCGCGATCTTGGGTTTAGGAGGCAAGTATCGGCTGAATGTGACATGTGGAAGTTTCTGTTTCTGGCATTCGCCACTTTTCTCTCTTTTTATAGCTGCTGTTATGTGTTTGTTAAAGTAGCTGTTTTCAGTGCCTTTTGATAAAAGACGAAACACTAAAAACTAATTTAGGAGGAAATGGTCCATAGTAACTTGAAATATTCTATGTTTCTTCATGTTTTATCTGTTATATCATGATAAAAGTATTACATAGCACTACAAGCAATATATGCAATCATTGGATTAAATATACATTCGGTAATTCTTTAACTCCAAAGTGCAAATCAGTAATAATGTCATAACAACATGCGCAATTACATCTCATATCTTACACTTTGTCAAATAAACTAAAACGGACCCCCTGTTACTATAGAAATTACTAATTTTCTTTGGAGTGTTATTAATATTGCGGCTGTACTGCTGCAACCAGACTTTTCGAGATTCATTTGAAACTGTAGACAGGTTAGGGGATAGCTAGGCAACAATCTTGACATAATCTTTTCTGCAGGTTGCATAGTGTTTAGGCGAGTAATGCTGGGAGCAGTCATTTGTTAACTTCTATCAACCACAAGTGCCATTCATACTTCACAAGTTAAATTTTATCTTCCCATTCAGTGAGAAATCCTGGGATAGATGCAATTTCTTCTTTATTCATTATGCTTGTTGAAAATGGTTTGAAGGAATTGCAATTTAAGAGCGTTTTATATTTTTTCTCTATTTGTTGTTTGATCCAATAATTAAACTATTTTTTGTTTTTTTTTAAATTATACATAATTTCAAATAAAAAATACAGTTCTTTAAAATAAGCAAGAAAGCATAAAACCAAATTTGTAATTACGTTTGCCGTGGAGAGTGTTTAGGGTTTTAGAGAATATATATTGTGTAAATGTTAGTTCTTATCAATTGCAGTAAATTAAACTGAGAAATTCAATTATAGTATTTAACTGTATTTAACTGTAGTACTGAAACAATCATTGTAAAATTTACTTTTACATTTTAAATATTATTAATCGTTATTTAATGGCGATATACAACATATTTAATGTTGCCTACATTTAAATTTGTTTACTGGTAAATTTGACTCTATGTTAGTTAAACAAATATAAACTATACCATCAAAATACTCTTTATTTTGTCACTGTTTTAATATATATATAATGTATGGAAAATTATCATTCAGAATTAAGAGCTTGATTATTGTTCCTGAATATTTTATAAGTTAATGGTGATATTTAGATTAAGTGAAATACAGAGGGTGCAAAAATGTATATACACTTCAAGCAAAGAAAAAACTGTGTTAACGTAACAAAACTGAATTCACACAAACAGAAAATGATGAGCACTAATCATCTTAGACTTTTACAGTTATAACAGTTGCTCAAAATGCCCACCATCAGCGTCGATACACTTCTGAGTACGTTGAACTACTGATTGGGTAACGTTTACGAAAGTGTCCTCAGTGATTGCAGCATATGCCGTTTCAATTTTTTGCCGAAGTGCTGCCAGTGTAGCTGATTTTCTACGGTACACAGCATCCTTAAGAGTTTCCCGTAGGTAGAAGTCCAAAGGAGCAACGTCCGGAGAAAGGTTCTGTTCTGTACACACTCCTCCATTGCCTTTGAACTTCAACAACATTCTCAGTTTTCCAATACCGCATCAGAATTGCTTTCCGCTGTTCAAACGATAATCTTGGATCCATTTTGCTGTAACAACGCTCTAGCATAACGTAATGTGAGTCACGTCTGTTTACAGAACATCATACGATAATCTTGGCTTCATTCGTTTAATGTTGATTTACGTTAATCTTGGTTTCATTTGTTCAATGTTGATTTACCTGTCACGTAGCAACGCTATCATAATGTATGTGAGTCACATCTGTTTACAGAACATCATACTACACATCACTGTTATTTTTCGGTCCAACTTTCAAATGTATTAAACAGATAACTACTGTGAAAGTGTATATACATTTTTGGCACCCTCGGTATATTCGTATGTAGTTAATAGCATGCTTTAGCTCATTGCATACATATTTATGTACACTTTTTTAACAGTAACAGTGTTTGTACCAATTTATCCCGAGGATGTTAGAATTGAGGATTTGTTTCTAACTTATAACAGCCTTGCCTACTATTAGAAGTCTTGAGACAATAAATTAATAGGGTGCAATGAATTAGGAGTCTAATGGCTCCTTAAGTATTTGACTTTGCCTTTGAGTGAACAAACTTTCAAGACAAAATCTCAAAAAAGATGCTTACTAACTAAATCGAATACACTAAGAACAAACCACTGTGCCACCTATTTCACTTTTATTCTGTGAGTCATAGTACTTGGAAAGGTAAACTATAAATATTAACTGCTATTTTCAAAATCTTTACACCAGGCTTTAGCAACGGTACGCAGGCTTGCACAAGAGCTCACTGCAGCCGCAGAACGCACAAGCTAGCGTCATAAAATTATTCCTGAACGCAGCAGTTAAGCAATTTAACATTTAATTGTCATTGTTCCTCTCATTACCACGTAACAGTCAACATTTGGCCTCTATTGCTACTGAAGCTCATCCGCTCTAAATGGTGTAAATGCTGTTACCTACATTCTCTGTATCTGTTCGTTGATTAAAAACTTAAAATGTACACTTAATATTACCTTATCCTAAAATGTATTAATATGCAGTAGTTTAAGATGTTATTTATTAAATTTTTAGTTTATACTTGTAATAAAATAAAATTTATTTTTTGCAGAAATAACTGATCTGATTGATTCTGTCTGATTTAAATAATTTTAGAATTGTGATTCGAACATTTTATGATTTGTTGGAGTTTGAACAAAGTTTCTTGAAGTAATTTTCAAAGTGTTCAATATAATTAATCCAGTAGAATTTCCTACCACCTTTTCCATATACTACAGCAGGAGTTCTCAAACTTTGGTACGCGTACCATTGGTGATACATGAGCTACTGCCGGGGGGGGGGGGGTACGTAAAAATTCATAAATTAACTTTGTTTCATCAACAACAAACAATTGACAGTTCTATTATAACTGAAAGGAACAACACATTTTACATTATCATAAAAATTTGTGTGATACTGTCCAAAAATAATACAGGAGGTCAATTTTATCATATGACAATGACAGAGCGCAAACTAGAATATATTTGACCACAGAACATTGGGATTCATTTACAGACGCATTTACAGCAAGAAAGCAATGGAGTTACATTATTGTTGTTGAAAGCGAGCTTTTATTTATTAAATTGTCTGATGTATGTATAGTTTATACCAGATTGAGAAGAAGTAAACCAGAACAGGGATAAGTGGTTAATTAAAGGATGTATTCGAAAAACCCAAAAGGAAGAAATGAGTGTAAGCGTGGTAAATAATTTCACTCTGCCAGAAGTCACTACTTCTAATGCTAAGCATCCAACAAAGGACATTGTTTGTACAAGGCAATAAAAAGCCCCATACACAAGCAATACATAAGTACACTATACGCTATTTATCATATGGTTTCACATATACTGGAGATGGAGAGGAAACCATCCCAATACCATAGTGTGTAATTTGTCATGAAACACTTTCAAATCATTCAAAGAAACCTTCCCCTTTGAAACGTCATTTTGACACCAAGCAAGGTGCTTTGAAACACAAACCGCTAAAATATTTTCAGAAAAAAAAAACCCATCAAATTTGTCCTTAAGGAAAAAATAAATAACCTTATTTGGAGGATCTCAAATGAAGGTTCTGGAGGCAGCGGGGAAACCTCACACTTCGGATAGTCAATATTATCATTTGCAATTGATACGGTTGAAATAACGTTGTGGGGAAAAACAGTTTGTGAGTTCTTTCACAAGCACCTTTGTGAATTCTTCTCTAATTTATATTGAAAACAAGTACAGAAATAATTTGAATGTTGGTGTTGATTTAATACCAAAATTAAGACAGTAGAAACCAAACATTAAAGAACTGTATTCAGCTAAGCAAGCACAACCTTCTCACTGAAACAAAAGTGTGTGTCAGAAATTATAAATTTGTAAAGTTAACAACTTTTACTGATTGCAAGCCTGAGTACTGAGTACCAGTTGTTTGACGAAGTTGTTTATGTATTCATTCACTATATTTCAACCTTAAAATACATTTTAAGACATTTCACAGTACAATCCATTCAATAGGGATATATTGAACAGTTTTCTCCAATAAATAACTAATTCTAAATACTACATACAATAAATAACTAAATAAATCATTAGTATTGTTATAAATGTAGAAAAATGTACATAAATGTTTATTTTCACCCTTGTACCACAAAATCCTCTTTTACCTCGTAAACTTTATAAAATTCTGCATTGAATGTAATGGTACGAGAACCTCTACACTGGAGAATTTCCAATCACTTCCATAACTAAATGAAACCGCCACGGGTGGCCGAGGTCGTTAAGTCTCGGACTCGTGAGAGGGAGGTCTGGGTTCGAATACCGCCAGGACCGTCCTTCCTGACTGAGGTTTTTTCCAGGTTTTCCTCAATCCTCACAAATGGCAAATGCCGGGGAGATATCCTAAACTTAGGCCTGGAACGATTCCTTCCATAAAAATAAATCCTTTCCCAATATATCATTTCATTTCATGTATCCTCGGTCCTGGTGGTGTAGTGGTTACCATACTTGCCTTCTAAACCCAAGATCGCGGGTTCGAACCCGGCCAGGACCGATGGATTTTTTCGGGGCATAAAAATCCTAATTGTGGCTTCCTTCGGAAGGGAAGTAAAGCCGTGGGTCTCGTGTCGTACATTTACGGCACGAAAAAGAACCTCAAGCCTGAAAGAGAGGCCTCTGAGCAAAATTTGTCGGCCGTTTCACGCCGTGAGTTGAATGGGACGCTGATGACCTGAGCTGTTAAAGAGCGTCCATAAATAAATCATTCAAAAAAAAAATTTCATGTATCATCAGTGTCATCGCCTGTGGTGCCTCTGTAGCAAAAACGGGCGTTAAACACTATTCATTCATAACTAAATGTATGGTGTAGGATTCTAATATAATAAGAATTGTCTAATTTGGTGAGAAAATGTTGTCTTGTTCTCTGAGTTGACTTCAAAAATAGAGAATGACTTACTTATCTTACCTTGGTAAGCCACAGCCATCATTTCAAACCTTGGCATTTCCAGCATCAGAAATTTAAAAATACTTGTTAGTGGGAATCTTATATTTTTTTTATTGGTTTTAGAAATTGCACTATAATTCTCGAATTATCTCTAACATAATATATTAAGCTCTTGTCAATCTTTCTAGAGGGATAAAAAATTCTACCTCCATTCTTTCACAAACATTACAGGAATGACATTCTCAGTAAACAGCATTTACTTCATCTTCAGTGTAAGCATCAGCATCCCGTTTGTTGCTCTAAGATAATTAGTCATAGACAAATGAATCGCAATATTATTGCTTGAGTAGATCTGCAAAAAGTTCAAGGAGAAAAACTCTTGATGTTTTTTCACATTAGGCATTTAATATTTGGAATATCTTACAAAAAAGAATTATTTAATGAATTTACTGCAAACGTTTTCATCATGTTCAATGGTTTATGGGATTTATTGTACCATTATTACAATACAGGGTGGCGCAAAAGAAACTACACACCTACTTAATTTCATTTAGCAAAATATTTCACTTCTTTTTTATATTCAAATTACCGCCACGGGTGACCAATATCATTAAGGCGAGGATTCATGAGCGAGAGGTCTGAGGTTCGAATCCCACCAGGACCGTCCTCCCTAACTGAGGGTTTTTCCAGGTATTCCTCAGTCCTCATAAATGGCAAAAGCCGGGGAGGTACCCTAAACTTAGGCCTTGAACGTTTCCTTCCTTAAAAAAAATAATTTTTCAGTATATAATTTCAACTCGTATATCATCAATCATCGCCTGTGGTGCCTCAGTAGTAAAAACGGGCTTTAAAGAGTATTAAAAAAATTCTATTTCCCTTTGGCATTAATGCATCATTGGAGTCTACCTGAAACCCTTCGACACACTTCGACAAAGGAAGAGATCTTTTGGGATAGATCAGGGAATCGTATTGAGAATTCAATTGCTGCACCACGTCCAAGTACTCTTCTATTGAAAACGTTATCAATGTACATCCGAGCAACTATAGCACAATGCGCAGAAGCCCCATCGTATTGGAAGTAGAGTTGATCAAATTTATCCAATTGCATGATGATTCCTGGTGTAACCTCTTGAAATAGAGCAAAGTACTTGCTACCGTCAAGATTTCCATCAATAAAATGCGGCCCAATTTACACTTCTTGCCTATATTACATTTACGTATATGTAAACAAATTTCCATGGCAACTCATAACAATGTACAGTGTGTCCGGGAAGTCCGTATACTCTTATACGCAATACTTAAATTAATCAACCAACAAAATAACCAACGATAATAATCAGTTATTCTTTAATAGACTTTTATTACTATCAAATGAATATTTAATTTTTTCTATATATTCCTCATTAATAATAACCAACGATATTTCTAATAATTACAATGTTATATTATGATATGCTAATAAGAAACCAGTGAAGGATAGGAGTACAAATAAAAATAAAATAAAATCTGCAATACTCCGTCCCTGCACATTGTTGTCTCTACCGGAACGTGCATTTTCAATTTTATCATTTATTATATTTCCATTTTCCCACGATACAGACTATTTCTACACATTAAGTGTACAGTTATATAAACAAATCACAGATATAGCTTAAATTAAAATAAAATTAAACATTTCACTACTAAAAACTTAATTAAACAGAATTACAAAATTACTAAATTAAAAAAAAAATTGCAATTCTACTGGAAACCAGTATACATAACAATAACTGGTAGTCAGCTATCTACTTGCAGTAAAATGTCACATCGGAAACCAAACATTAAGGTACTGGTAACCAGCACTTTCTACTTGTACCTACCAACTCACTAATCTTCTATTATATACTTCTACTACCCCACATCACTTCTACTTCTACTTTCTTCTTCTTCTTCTTCTTCTTCTTCTTCTTCTTCTTCATCATCATCATCATCGCTTTACCCCCCTCTAATTTATTCTACCCCTGTCTGTTTGGTTTCTTTTCTCCTTCTCCTATACTCGTCCGAAGTTCCTCTTGCAATTTGCATAATTTTTCGTTTTTACCATTTATAGGTAAAAATCTTCTCCTTCCTCCCCATTTTCTTCTACCGGTTGTAGTCCAAAAATATTTTCGTCTATTAGAAGTTCTTCCTCTTCTTCATCACCCCCTTCTTCCTCACCATTTTCTCCTCTACCAGTCTCTTCCTGTTGTCCAATAGTTGTCTTGTATATTTTCTGTTCTTGCTAAACAAGTTGTTTTTAGGGATTGTCTTTGCATACGTGTGCCTTCTGATCTCCTCACTTCCTCCTCCTCCTCCTCCTTTTCTTCTTCTTCTTCTTCGTTAATTCTTATTATCTGTTCCCGGAGTATACGGACTTCCCGGAATTATCTGAAATAGTTAATTACTATTTTAATACACAAGTTTTGGGATTGTACCTTGAAACGCGTTTTCCTAGTATTTTTGTTACACTCTGTATAATCCTTTTATGAAACACATATCAACTTTTCTTTCTTTCCTGCATTTGCATGTATGCCCTTACTTCCTTATTTCCTTAGAGTCGGTATGAACAAGCCTCTTAAAGTGTTTAATTTTTTGAAAAGGGAGAGAGCTAAATGCTGCATTAAAGCTAATTGCTGTTTAAGTGTACCGCCAACGAATAAATAAGCAGGTAGTACTTTTTCATGGTTCAGACACGGAGAACCAGAGTTTTTACCTTTCTTTTTTCAAACGGATGAACTAGGGTATTGCAACAACGTAGCGCGTTTAATTAATGCCTTTATGCACTGCTGGTGCATAATGAGGAATTCATTTCATATTCATAGCAGAGCATTAAAATGTTGCTGTGTTTCAAGCGAATGTGGGACATTTTAATCTATGTAAGTAGTTTTTTATTAATTAATTAATTAAGCGTTAAAGATTAATTAAACTGTCATAAATTTGATTGTCGAGTTAATGCATTAACTATTTTTGAACTGTAAACTTCATTTAATGTTTATAGAATTTTCGTTAAAGCTTTGAAATTTATGTTCTTATTTTAAAAATTAAAAAAATAAACTCTTGAAGCGATACAGAAAAGCTGAACATATATTTTTGGACACATGAATGAAATAATATAGTCAGAAGTTACATTTTCGTTTCAAAGTATTTAAAGTTACTAAATAAACTTCGCTAGTTTTAGTTTTTTAATTTTTTTTAGAAAAAAAGTACGAGAATTTTGACTTATACAAACAATCTTAATACATATTCGAATCCAGTACACTTGAATGAATTGAAAATTATATTTTTGCTTCTGAAGCTGAATAAAGGCTCAAAATGCATACCAGTGTTACCTAACTAAGGTTATCAACTCACCTATTATACTCATTGCAAGGGCGATATACTCTTATCCACGACTAAACAAGGTGTATTGTAACAGCGTATTAATAGTAAACATAATCATACATATATATTATAGTTAGATTTCTGTTATTAATATCACAGAATGCACACCTTTAGCTTGTCACCTAAACAAAAAAGTCTGTCATGCAAGAGCTGCGTATACTGAGCGAATTCCTAAACGAGATGAATAACTTAAAAAAAAGAATGTAAAATCCCAATTAGAGTTTATTAATTAATGAAATTAAGTAAGTTATGGCATTATGTGTGGTATTAGGAGAACAAAATTAAAATTCTTGCAATGTAAAAGTTTTACATAAAAGAAACATTTATATAGTTATAATTATTATTGTGATTAAACAACAAAAATTAATGGTATATTATTAATTAAATGAAACATATGACCACTGATAGACAGAGCTATATTATGTAAGTATTTTAAAAATGTTTATGAACTGAGCCCTTGGTATCATCTTTACATTCAGTAAAATAGAAACAACAGAACGTTTCGAGTTACTTTGCATGTTTAAGAACAAGTTAATATGTTTCAATAAAACAAAAACATCTTGTTATTCCGAAACAATTACAGTGTACAAAGCAAAGCAAATAAATTATTTCAATGGATTATACTGAGTTTCCTTTAAAAAAATGTAAAATTTTAGCCGTTTTTCAGGTATTGTTGATTTGATTGATTTATTTAAGGACGTTCTTTAACATCTCAGGTCATCAGCGTCCCATTCAACTCAGGGCGTGAAACGGCCGACAAATTTTGCTCAGAAGCCTCTCTTTCAGGCTTGAGGTTCTTTTTCGTGCCGTAAATGTACGACACGGGACCCACGGCTTTACTTCCCTTCCGAAGGAAGCCATACTTAGGATTTTTACGCCCCGAAAAAATTCATCGGTCCTGGCCGGGTTCGTTTTTTCAGGTAAAACCCCACTACCAATAATATGATAATTTTCGGAAATAGTTTTTCTTGTTTTATTTAAATGCTACATACGGTATTTCGTTGCGAAAAAACAAATATTAATGCCACGAAAACGATTTTTGAATTTTGAGTTTCAGGTAACCCCTCCTAATAGTCCGATTTCACTGATTTTCAGAAACTATTTTTCTTGTTTTATTGCAATGACATAAACCGAGTGTCTTCGCTAAAGCGATTTCAAAATTTCCTTTAACCCCCACTCATTTTTCAGGTATACTCCCACTCCTAATCGTCCGATTGCCCTGATTTTTGGAATCTATTTTTACCAATTTGTTTTGAAGAAATCTATAGAGTTTCGTTAAGAAAAAACACAAATTGCAACGATTTTTCAATATTTTTACACATTTTTGCTTTCGGTTAACCCCCCCCCAATGGTCCAACTTAGCTGATAAACGAACTCGACGAATAGTTTGTTGATTGGTTGTTATATGCTGAGTTTCGTTGGGAAAAAACATAAATTGCTACCGCTAGAGCGTTGACTGACATAATATATAATGTATATAACAGACTCACACACACACACACACACACACACACACACACACTTGCCTTTTTCGGTGCCTAGTAGGATCGATGAAGGTTTGGAAATATTATTGAAAACGATATCCATAGGTACAACTGCATTAGCTTATATTTTTTCGGAATTTTTATTTTATTGTCTTTTATTTCCATTTTATAATGGCATAGCATAATTTAATATTGTACTATCAGGTAAATATCAAACCTTTAAAAAATCCGACTATCCGTGTTTCAAAAGCCAACAGAACAGGAAGAGGAAAAAGTAACGGCTGTCAAGGAGCAAAGACTTACTGCTATTCCCAGGTAAATTAACTTTCTTCCTTAGCACATTTTTTCCTTGCTTTCTGCCTCTCCAAATCCAATTCACCGCTAAGGCAATGGAAAATGATCACAAGAACAGACCCAACATCTTTTCTCTCCTTTTCTTTAATTTTCTTTTGTGTTTAATGAGATTCTCCTCAAACCCCGCGCTGGACTGACAGTTTACGAAGCAAAGACAATATTTCTTTTCCTTCTTCTGTTTTTCTTTGCCGGAGTTTAATGCTAAGTTCCTCAGGCACTTACATAGCTAAAATATCAAAAAGCTCTTGCATACTTACAACTGTATAATTGCATATACACGAATATATATAAAAATACAAAAGTACATTTTATTTCCAGAAGTAATGGCACCTCCTTGTTTGAAGTAAAAATACAAAATATTTTCTAAAAATGTAGATTATTTTAAAAGTGTTTTGAATACAGTAAAAGAAGCCATTGCTCCAAGTACGTGTAATAATAACAACAAGCAGTTTAAACCTTGCTTGTATTTACTCTTTACTATTGCACTTTCATTTCGTTCAGTGTTTGTTTCGTGATGAAGCAAAACATAAATTGCAAAACAAGCAGCGATCATTCTTTATTCTAATTTACCCTTCCCTTTTATATTGAAGAGTATTCTCTGGTGGTCCAAATACAGAAGACTTGCTAACAGAATCACATACGCCCTTTCAACCATTGCCTATAGAAGTAATCAGTTAACACAGATCTTCTGTACTTGGTAAAGTTTTAAGACATAACGCTCTGAACTTAGAGAAGGATACGAGGACAGGTCCATAAGTTTCCGGCCTCGTCCATAAGGATTATCGCCATTACTAAACCCTTATCTGGTGCCATGCCTTATCAGTTAAGTAAATAATTGCCGCTGTAACTTCCGCTCCTCTGTGTTCAGTTAAGATAGAGTTGCATAAAGAAGACTATGTATAGAAGATTGTGACATGTTCAAAATGGAGTATCGACCTGTTATTAGATTCTTCACAAAAGACGGCCTTTATTCCAAATGAAATTAAACAGCGATTGGACAGTGTATATGGGGAAGCATATTTTACCCTCATATTCTACCGTAAAATAATGGGTCAACTTTTTCGAATGGGTCGAGAAAACAATGAAGACGAAGAGCATGCAGGTCGACTTTTGGAGGTGCTGTAGGTGGTTGAATTATAAATACATAAATCACAAGTGAATAAAATTCAGAGTTTCCTTGTAAGTCATATGACATCCAAGAACATTCAGGAACATAGCTCTGGTTTACTAAATATGAATGGAAGACATCGAGGATCTCAAACGTCCCCAGAAGCTAGTTAAGTTTGTAAGGGAAGGTCTTGCAATGCTGGTAGAAATGTACAGAATGAGGCATTTATAGTAAAGCAACCATTTTCTCCGAAACGAAGAGGAAAAACCATAAAAACTTCAGATAAAATTGTAGTGCTCTTAGAGGGACATAAGATAGCGACCTTAACTCGACCTTGATTGCCATTCTCAATGTCATTTCAAGGTCAAATTGATTTTTTCAAATGGAATGCTGTATTTTCTTTTCCGGGAGTGAAAGAGCATTCAATTTTCAGTATCAAAGTTCTGGTACATCTATCAGCTAGAAGTGATAGGTAATGTGATATTGGACAAATAAGATAGCAGATGTTTTTCACTCCCTTGCAGTTCTCTTTCTTTTGTTTTGTTGTTGCTATGAAGGAAACTCATTTGTTTACACGCAGATGCTCATTTGTTGACATCGGTACACAAACGAATGCTCATCATTGTCAATTCAAACCTCAAAAGACATTGTTTTCAACCAGTTCCACTTCGTTTTTCAATCATGGATGTTCGATACACGATCAACGAGAGGATCGATATGATTTACATTTATGGCAAAGCTCATAAGAACGCTAGAGCAGCTTGCAACTTATACGGAGATCGATATCCTGAAAGGAGGCAGTCATCTGTTAGAAATTTTCAACGACTTGCAAACTTACTCTCTGAAACGGGACGATTCGTACCAAGAAAACATCATCGAATGAGAAGAGCTACTGGGGAAAATTGGGAAATCACTGCAGTTGCCGCTAATTCTCACCGAAATTCCCGTCAACTGGAAAGTGATTCGGGAATTTCTCAAAGGAGAGAGATTAAGCGTCACAAATACTCCATATCGCATCAGCCTACATCGAGTTCTTCATGGAGATGATTTTCAGGAGCATGCAGAACAGATGTGCTAACGACTCTACTACAAACTCAAAACGGTAACTTTTCTAACACACGTAATTTGATGCCAGTAAAGTGAAAATGAGTGAAAAACATGTACTGTCTTATTTGCCCAATATCACATCACCTATCACCCCTAGCTGGTAGATGTACTAGAACTTTTATACTGAAAATCGAATTCCTTTTCCATTCCTGGGAAATAAAAACAACATTCAATTTGAAAAAAAAATAATTTTGACCTTGAAATTACATTGAGAATACATTTCAAGGATGAGTTAAGGTCGCTAGCATATATCTGCCTAAAAGTACTTTAATTTTGTCTGAAATATTTTTTGATTTTCGTCTTCGTTTCGAGGAAAATGGCCACGACAATATGCCTTACTCTGTATGCTGCAGACATATTATAGCTGTTTACTACATACGAGAACATGAAACAAAAATAACGATGATCAGGGGACTGAATTCAATTCAGGAATTGGAATCAACGAGCAAGATGCTGAAAGCATACACTCTGCTATTTCTCCCTCGCTCTCGTTCTCTTTCGCACTCCCTCTGTTTTCGTGTGTATGTTGGCATTAACATCCCTGTCTAGCCAGTAACAGCTGTGAAAACAAGAGTGGGCAGTACGTGCTATGTTGTCTCTTTCATGACAGTATACCGCATCTCAAATAGAGCCTTCACATCTGTTCTGCATGCTAAGGGTAGACATTTATAAATTTAAGGTCTTGTGTTCCATTCTGGAACATTACTCTGCTTTAATTTGGCTTTTGAAGGTGCTTCAACCCAGAAACTGAGGTTAAAGCTTGTTTTTTGCTTTCTTCTTCCCGGAGCCATGTAAGCCTTAAAAAGGCGCTAGACAAAGATCCACAGAGAGGCTTTTACTTGATGTGACAGACACATTGTTTATGCAATTCATCTTTACTGTGTCGCATACTTTTTTCAATGTTCCAAAATGGGCATGGATCCTGTGCTAAAGAGGTTTGTTTTTGCAGATATAATGGGACAACGGTATCCAGTCTGTGGTAGGATTCCAAAGAGCTCTTAAATATTTTTTATATATTGTCGTATTGAAAGCTTGCCAAGAAAATATTCAAGTTTAGATGCAATGCTTAAATGAAGAGGGGAGGAGTAAATTGATCTACAGGGTTTCTGTGCTCAAGCCAGAACAACATATCAGTTGTTCTGGCTCGAGTTCAGTCATATAAAGGACGCAAGCTGCTGTGACAGGAAACTACAGCGAAACATAGGACGGCAGTGTTACAACTATTTTTCCTAAAATATAACCAAGATAAACTTATTACGTTAATTAAAAAAGAAAAAAATCTAAAATGCTGCAGCCATACCTCACCATTTGGTTCTTTAATATAATGTCAAATTAGTTACTCACCGCCACGGGTGGCCGAGGTCGTTAAGGTGCGGACTCGTGAGCGGGAGGTCTGGGGTTCGAATCCCGCCAGGACCGTCCTCCCTGACTGAGGTTTTTCTCAGTCCTCATAATTGGCAAATGCTGGGGAGGTACCCTAAACTTAGGCATAGAACGTTTCCTTCCTTATAAAAACCCTTTCCCAATTTATCATTTCATTTCATGTATCATCAGTGTTCACCGCCTGTGGTGCCTCAGTAGTAAAAACGGGCGGTAAATACTATTAAAAAAATTAGTTACTCATACGGGTAGATTTTTCTATAACCAGTAATTAAGACATGCTCCTGAAGCAAATATGCCTAAATTTTCTGCCTTTCATTCTGATTTAGTGACATTATTTGCTGTGTTTAGCTTGTTATCGTGCTAGTTGTAGATTTTTGTTAGTGTTTCTTTCCATTAGCTTACTTCCCTTTAATTGATACAAGGGGCTTTAAAGAAATAATGCCAGTTTTTCTTGGAATAACGCATACTTATACCCGGGCTGCTGAAATTTGCGTTTGACAGCTGCCTTTTCAGTTGGCAGCCATTCAGATTAACCATTGAAAAATACTACTCGTTGCACCTTCTGAATCAATTATAAAGTAGTATTATCGGCGTTAGTCGTGACATAGAAGCTGCTGTGTTGTCGGCTTCTCTTTATGGTATGTGCAGGTGAGTTCTTTCATGTGTTTGAATTGTCATTAATTGAACGGTTAATATTTAATGGCTAAAAAACGTTCCAAAGAGGCCATTACAGAGTGATGCCTAATCCTTTTCTTCGAGGAACGCAAAATTCTGTTAGAAATGGCACATCTCATGGTAACTATATTTGCCTTCTAAACCCAAGATCGCGGGTTCGAACCCGGTCAGGACCGATGGATTTTTTCGGGCGTAAAAATCCTAAGTATGGCTTCCTTCGGAAGGGAAGTAAAGCCGTGGGTCCCTTGTCGTACATTTACGGTAAGAAAGAGAACCTCAAGCCTGAAAGAAGAGGCCTCTGAGCAAAATTTGTCGGCCGTTTCTCGCCCTGAATTGAATGGGACGCTGATGACCTGAGATGTTAAAGAGCGTCCGTAAATAAATCAAATCAAACAAAGTACTTAAAATCATCAGAAAATATCTACATAGTAGACTCTCACTGTCAAACGTTTGTACTTTTTTATGCTTCCATTACTGGGCAGCAATTTAATTGCGGTTATAAATAATTCTAAAGCGTAATCCAGTACACTTGATATACGTTTAAGAAGCGGCATTGAAACTACAATATCAGTGGTGGCTATTTAAACGTCGCAACCGTAGCATACACAGCAAAGTGCAAGCTTCAGCAAGTGATTTTATAGATGTAGATATTTTATTGAATTCATCATTAACTGCCACCTTACGCATTGCTGTGATGTTATTTTTCAGTGAAACAGGCAACTCGAGAGTACTAGCGGTGTCCACGACAAGTTTAACTCTAGAACAACCATCAGATATAAGTTAGTGCTGCTTATCTGAATGTTTGAATGCTTTCACTTTTGATGAGATGATTCTTGGTAGCAAGTCTTTAGCCAGTAGGTTTGCATTGATTGATTTACAGGTCAAATGCCATACTTTTTGAGCCCCGTTCATTGTTACCACGTTGCTTGCATTATCGGACACAGCACAGTAGATGTTTGCTTTCTGCATTTTTGTTATTTCAGATACTTCTACTTTTATATCACATAATTCATTTCCTGTCTCTGAATCTCCTGAGAGATCGAAATCCTCCAGAAACACATTTATTGGTTTTCCAGTATTCCATTGTGACAACTTCCTTTGTATTATTGCATTAATTTTTCTATCTATCGGTGATTAAAACTTAGTCAGAGTCAACATGTGTTTGTTGAAATCCTTTGTAAACATAGTCAAGCAATGTGTTTGAAAGATTTTTTTGGTCCAGGCGGATGTTAAGACGGGCACAATTTCTGTAACATGTCCTTAAAATGCTTGCTTTCCACAACATTAATTGTAATGCTGGAAAATTAAATAAATAAATAACAAGTGCTAAGCCTATTTCCCCCATTTTTCCTGAAACACTCGTCTTATCACTGTATCTACTTATTGTACATCCAGATAAATAGCTGAAGAGTCGTTTTGCAGAGTGGCTAATAATGGAGTCCAAGTCAACACGGAGCGTTGAACGGCAGGTACTGTTGTCTAGGTCTACATGTTCCAATTGTCCACCTCCACAGTATTTTCGACCGATATGTCTGTTGTAGAACGAGAATATGCTCACGTATTGGCTCTTGGATGTTTCTTTAACTGCAGGTTATTCTACAAGTTTTAAAGTGTTCGTTTGCTGTGTTTTTAAGAATCACTTCAAAGAGGAAACATTTAAACAATCTTGAGTTTCAACTTTCACTTGAACAAAATTAAGTTCTGTGTATAAATAATTTTTGTCTGGAATATTATATTAATACTAAGTCACTGGTTCTATTCTCTAACACTTTAAATTGTCAGATTGTATAAGCCTCTAGGGGGGAAAGCACCTTATTAAGAAGGTTTCGAAAATAGCTTGGGTTTCTCTTTCTTGTTTATGAGGAGGAAACAATTGAATAAGCATCTGAGTCAATGCGGTATGATTTGGTGATTCAATTACTGTTCACAGCTTGAAGCGTCAATTCACCTCTCATTACACTTTCTTACGTCACAGTTCTCACACAATACTACAATTGAAATTGACATTTATTGAAAATATCCAACAGAGTAAAAAATACACAACATTCAAATATACATAATTTATTGATCCATTAACAAAACGAGATCTGAAATACACAAAAATAATACAAATGTTACTTATTAATATTTTCTTTCCAGAGTTGCATGTTTGCATTCTGATCCATTATACACAACTCCAGGTTATTAGTGTATATCATATTGATGTATTATCCTATCCTTTTTATGCTCTATCTTTCTTTTATCTATCTCTGTCTAACTTGTCCCAAATAGTTGCCTATCATTTTTATATTCTTCTCCCCTTTTTACAGTTAAAATCTTTCTAATTAATATTTCCCCATCTCCATTTTTGTTCTCAAGCCTATTCTCTCCATATTTTTTTTTGATTGGTTTATTTATGAACGCTCTTTAACAACTCAGGTAATCAGCGTCCCATTCAACTCGGCCGACAAATTTTGCTCAGAGGCCTCTCTTTCAGGCTTGAGATTCTTTTTCGTGCTGTAAATGTACAACACGGGACCCACGGCTTTACTTCCCTTCCGAAGGAAGCCATACTTAGGATTTTTACGCCCCGAAAAAATACATCGGTCCTGGCCGGATTCGAACCCGCGATCTTGGGTTCAGTAGGCCAGTATGGTAACCACTACACCACCAGGACCGACATTATCTCCATAACTCTCCGCTTTCCTACAGTATAATAAACAATGAAAATCTGTATCGGTTTCTCCACACATAGGATATTTTTCTACAGCTTTATCATATCTTAACCCTTTTAAATTCATAACTTCAGTTCTACCCCATGCAAACCCTTCCTGACCTGCCTTGTCACATTGTTCTATATATTTTTTCTCTACCCCATACTATTTTTATTTCCCTATAAAGTCTCAATGAGCTATTTTCTCTCATACTACCAAATATTTCTTGTGTTCCACATCTTCCAATCTTAAGTCTATTTCTTTTCAGAATCCTGTTTTACGCGTTTATCCATACGTTTGTAACTTTCCTTCACTTTGAGATAGCATGTTTTTTACCACTTACGTTTCTCTTGGGTAGTGAAAAATTCTTTAATAATATTACTCGCTACTAATGTGGTAATTCTGTATAATATTTCATACTTCTTGTAATTATTTTTATCTTATGGGATACCTGCCTAATTCTAGCTGCGCTAAACCATTTGGGGATGCTGTCGGTAAACCTAAGATCAGTTTATAAAAAATTCTGTTTATTTTATCAACATCTTTCCATGCATCCTCTATACCCCATATTTCTGCCCCATATATCATTTGTGCTTTTACTGTCTTTGTGTACATTCTTTCCAGTTCACTCTTGTGTCTGGAATTTTTAACGTTTTCTTATAACACAAAGCTGATTTTCATTTTGCTATTGCCATTTCTTTCTGTTCATTCCAACTTACATTAGAATTCAATCTTGTCCCTAGATAATTAAATTTCCTTAGTACCTCTCCCATTTAACTGCCATTTATCAACCTTTCTCAATTTATAACCTCTTTTAAAAACCATGACACAACACTACAAATGCATAAGCTGTCAGCTGACACAGTCTTTCAAGATCACCACCACATGCTACCAGTAGCTAGAATTCTACATTACAGGCATCAGTTCTTGAATATAAAAAATAAACTTTATAAAAGCTGAACGTTGTTGGAGGTTTTTACTTATTATGCATTAACTACGTTAATTTAGAATTATTAACACGTATTTTACTGTAATGTAAATGACCTTATTTACATGTAAAGGTTCAACCCTGACTCTGACCAATTCTGCAACATTTCGCCATTCACTCTCACTATAATTCAAATCTCTTGGTCATCATTTTGGTCTTTAAAGATTTATTTTCACATCTATTTGTTTGCTTTTTGCAGAGCTCTCTTGAAGCGCACTTTCTACCCGGCCGTGGTAGAGTGCGGACGTGCATTTTTTCCCTCCCGAGTGCCCCTCTGCAACAGGTGTCAACAATGGCTACTTTGTAAAGAGTTTTGAAGTAGCTGAAGAAAGTGTTTAAACTAAGCGAGAATAACATGAACAACTGAGTATCGCATACGAGCATGGAAGCGCAGTGTAAAATGCTGAAGGCCAATTTGGACTGCATGGAAAACCAATCCAAAAGAAACAGTTTAGTCACATGTGGTATGCCGGAGGCTTACAACGAGCACTGCCAAGAGACAGAAGATTAAATAGTACGATTGGAGTTACAATTAGAGATACATCTATGAAACATAGGCATCGAGAGGGCACACCGGGTAGGCAGAAGGGGAAATACAGGCCTACAGTCAGTTTTAAGAGACAGCAGATATCTTCGCAGTAAGGGATTCGCCACCGGGGAAAACTAGGTGAGTAGATGCGGCATGATGGAGGTGTGGCTGCAGAGATGTCATGGCGTCACATGGTTTAATAAATTGTACATCGACGGCGGATTAAAAAGCAGAAAGGAGCTGCAGAAGGGTGATAGATTGTTTCAGCAAGACGGCGATAACGGGACCGTTCAGTCACCAAGCATTGGCAAAAGAGAGGAAGAGTGCGGTGGGAGACACACGTTGAAGGAGCAGGGGACAGATCAAGAAACTCACGCTGAGAACATCTGCAAGCGGATCCAGAGCAGCAGGAAACAACAACATTGACACATTGGCGAGGAATAATAGAGCTTGTAGGAGAGAACATAAGGAAAAAGCTACCCATCTGGCAGTTGGCCTGTAGAATGTTGAAGGTCTGAAGATAAAGTTTGCGAATAAACGGTTCATTGACTTTGTTAATAGAGTAGTGTAGACAATATGGGACCCACAGAAACTTGGCTAAAAGAAGGTGCAAGAGTAACATTAGTGTTTCCAAGCGATATTTGAGAGGAATGAAACAAGGGGCCTGACAGGGAGATATCCGGGGAATGTGGCATTGAATTTTAAAGAGGAATGTGAAGCTGACATCCACAGTCTGAACATTAAATTAAGCGGGGCAATTAAGTGGGATAGAATTATGTATATTAGTTTTATACAGGCAGCAAGCTGCGTCCCCGTATGCCAATCTTAGCTTTTTTATGAATTTGACTGACACCATCACAAAAATTCAAGACACGTATTCACACTCAGGTTCAGTTATAACGGGAGTTTTTAATGCCAGAATCGGATGTGAAAACATAACTGTAGAACGTGAGGATAATGGTTGTAGGAGATCAGTGCGACGCAGTCGAGACGCAACACTAAACGCGGACGGGAAGAGTTACTATCCTTTTGAAAAGTCATCCGGCTGGAAGTTATTAACGGGAAATATGGACCAGACATGACGGGAGAATTAATGTTCATAAATTGCAACAGGGTAAGCACTGTTGAATATATGTTATGCTCACAGGAGATATTAGCATTTTTATAGGATTTAAAATTGTAAATAGACTGGAACCACACTATTCTGCTATCTCTCTCAGTTTAATCAGCATCTAGCTTCAGTAAACAGTGTAAGGGAAATTAATGGCATCTCAGTGTCGACGTTGTTAGGATCCCAGAGGGAATGGAGAAATTTGTGCGAATATTGCTTGACTCGGTAAACAGATTTAACGGGGTGGGGGGGAGAAGGAAGAGGGGTTAAACGACTGAGAGAAAATATACAACAGACATTTGACAATAAAAATATTACAGATAAATATATAAAATTAGGAAGGTACAACACAGAATGTAAATAAGAGAAGAAAAAAGCTTAGGCAGCGCTTAAGGATTACAGAAGGGAGGAAGTTAAGGAAAAGCGCCTTTCTTATGCCCAACTAAGAAAAGAACGTGAACACATATTGGTAAGTGCCAAATCGAAATGGAAAAACAAAATGGCATGGAATCTAAGAACTGCAATCGATTGGAGGAATATGATAAACAGGTGGAATTTGGTCAAAAAATTAAAGTACAAAAAACAGGGCCAATAAATTTGTACCCGGAAGATGAATTGCGTATTTTAATAGCGTGTGTGGAGAAAACGCTGTGGAACAGTCGGAGGGAATATGATTTTATTATAGAGAACTGGTAAAAGCCTCAGTACTTCGATAGATGGAGAAATAAGGGATAGTGAAATTATATTGGTTATTAAAAGCTTAAAAAGTGGAACAGCGCCCGGAATTGAATGAATTTCAACTGAACTTGTAAATGTTCTTTAGTAGTACAGAAAGTTATATACACCCTGCGAATCGCATTCAATAAATTATTTAATGAAGAAAGATATGCAGTCATGCTGAACAGCGATGGCACAGCTGATATTTAAAGGTAACGGTAACCCTTGGGCACCACAGAACTACAGAGATATATCACAATTTTCTGTGTACATAAAGTGTGCTGCAAGATTCTGTATGATAGAGTAAGGGGATGGGCGAATGAATGCCGTTTAACACCCGTTTTTACTACTGAGGCACCACAGGCGGTGTACCCTGATAATACATGAAATAAAATGATATATTGGGAAAGGGTGTTTAAGGAAGGAAACGTTCCAGGCCTAAGTTTAGGGTACCTCCCCGGCATTTGCCAGTTATGAGGACTGAGGAAAACATGGAGAAAACCCCAGTCAAGGAGGACGGTCTTGGCGCGATTCGAATCCCAGATCTCCCGCTTACGAGTCCGCGTCTTAACGACCTCGGCCACCCGTGACGGACCCCCAACGGATGAAATGACATGAAATGGGAAAACGGAAAATTTGTAGAAAGAAAAGATTTGTTTCATTAAACAAAGTCTAAACAGCACACGAATCAGAACAGCAGTTTAACAGTTTGATATGAGCTTCATTCACGGGCTGAGGGTCTCGTGCATTTCCAATATCAAAGAAAATGTTATAATATGATATTCTAGCTACGCAATGGCAGAATGATATTTATGATGCTTATATTTATTTTGTTTGAAAAAGTAGAGAGAACTAATTTTGTATTGAAGTCCCTCTTTTAGGGAAACATCGAGGAACTGAATCAGGTACAAACACAGTTTCTAAAACGGTTGCTACAAGTAGGAGGGGTACAGCAAATTGTGGTGTTCTTAACGATTTGGATATTTCTAACAAAAGTGTGAATTTAAAAATCAGAACAATTAAATACTGGTTAAGTATAATACTGGGGAATCAAGCTCTTCGAGCAATCTGTCTAAGGGAACAAGTAAGGGAAGGGTGGGTAAGGGGATAGGCATCAAAAATAAGGAAAGTGTTAGACAAAATTGGATTGGGGTATATTTGGTTAAGGGGAAAGGACATTAAACAAAATAGTTGGAAAATAGTTAACAGACGTTTGCAAGATATAGATAGGCAAATATTGAATCTCAATGCGCAGAATAAGTATCGCTTAACCTGCAGGCTCAAATACATCCGGTGTGGGGGAGGGGGACATTATTTAGATATCTGGGGCAGAGAAGAAAGAAGGGGTCTAGCATGGCTCAAATTAGGGGCTTGGAAAGGAAAGAAAACAGTTAATGCTCTCGGGGAAAGAATTTGCCCCTTGTGCGGAGAAAGCGATACCTGGAGGCATATTTTGGCAAAAGCAGGGAAACGGAGATTTTAAGAAAAGAGCTTTTATCGCCGCAATTTCTGAATTCCAATAGCAGTTTGAACATTTGTCGACAAGTGTTGATGCATGCCACATACTCAATTTGGGAATATTTCTAGAGAAGACCGGACAAAGAAGGTTAATGAATATAGAGAAGTGAGGGTAGTTGGAGAGACGATGTGAGTAAACGGAAGGGGGGCTCAAGGGCAAGGGTTCCATTCATGTTCATGTATTTGTATATAAAATTATTAATACCCAACGTAAATATATCGAAGTTTTTGTATATTTGTATGTATGCATGTAGATTTGTGGGTTTGTGTGTATGTATGTACGTATGTGTATGGCCCTTTTGGTTGTTATAAGGACGACATTAGCATCTATGGCCGTAAGGACCATGCGACAGTTGTATTTATTTGAATGTATTTTAAAACGTCCAATACTACTACTACTACTACTACTACTACTACTACTACTACTACTACTACTACTACTACTACTACTACTACTACTACTACTACTACTACTACTATTACTACTACTACTACTACGACCGCCACGGGTGGCCGAGGTCGTTAAGGCACGAACTAGTGAGCGAAAGGTCTGCGGTTCGAATCCCGCCAGGACCGTCCTCCCTGACTGGGGTTTTTTCCAGGTTTTCCTCAATCTTCATAACTGGCAAATGCCGGGAAGGTACCTAAACTTAGGCCTGGAACGCTTCCTTCCTTAAAAAAACGTATCCTTTCCCAATTTATCATTTCATCTCATGTATCATGTGTCCTCCGCCTGTGGTGCCTCAGTAGTGAAAACGGGCGTTGAACACTATTAAAAAAACTACTACTACTACTATTACTACTACTATTACTACTACTACTACTATTATTACTACTACTAGTACTATTACTATTATAGTACTATTACTACTACTATTACTACTAGTACTACTGTTACTACTACTACTACTGCTGCTACTACTAGTACTATTACTACTACTATTACTATTACTACTACTAGTACTACTGTTACTACTACTATTGCTACTACTACTAGTACTACTACTACTACTATTACTACTACTACTACTACTACTGCTACTACTACTAGTACTACTGTTACTACTACTACTGCTAGTACTACTGTTACTACTATTACTACTACTACTGCTACTACTACTAGTACTACTACTACTACTACTACTACTACTATTACTACTACTACTGCTACTACTACTAGTACTACTGTTACTACTATTACTACTACTACTACTAGTACTACTACTACTACTACTATTACTACTACTTTTTATACTTCTGATAGCTTAACAGCAATGACTGCTGCTCATACAAATCCTAATATTGTAATGTTTTCCAACTGAATTTAGTGTGACACTGCGTATGTTGTAGTGAGTCGTTCATTACGGATAACGTTTCTTTCTGAATGTTTTTCATTCTGATTTATGTTCTGTGAGGGCGTACTACAGCATAACATTTAAATATTCAGTTATAGTGTGACATATTACAGAAATGTTCTTTATTCATAAAATAAAGTGAAAGATTTTCATTAAATGTGGTTTAATCTACATATACCAGCATGTTATCACTAAGCAAATCTAAAAATATACAATTGCACAAAGTCATGATAGCTACTGATTTGAAAAAAATATTAAAATAAGCTTTCAAATGCGCAATTAAAAAGCTATATATTTTCCACAGAGTAGCATTTATATCTCACGGATAGTAAGCAAAAGCGAGCGAGCGAGTGAGATGGAGTTACAATTTGTGAATTTTGTAGCTGATATGGGTAACACAGTTTTTCTTCGCTTCGCTTCACAGAAAAGCCATTAATCACAATGATAAGCTGCAAAAAATGTCAGCGCTCTGTTCTCTCCTCGCCAGCTCATTATACAGCATCTGTGGAACGCGTCCTGTTGCTTCTATTCTTTGGGATAGTCGCTTCACTGATGGAAATGTCCCAACAAGTGTAACTTCATAGACTACCCCTTTCTTTTGCTCCTCTTCTTTCTCTTTCTCCTCCATATTTTCTCCTTGTACTCATTTCTCTCATGGTTTATGCATTTTTCCGCCCCCTCTTCCCCCTCTTCACGTGGCATTCCCCTCTTTTAAGGACCATACTCTTTCTCTACGGAACACTGCATCAAACATATATGTTGCATTTTGTGTATGCTTTTAGTTAACTAAAGGGACATAAACATTTTAAAAATATAAACTATTTAACGCTGGTAAACATTATTTTTGTGTTTCCTAAATTAAGTAAATGTAGTGAAAACTTGGCGTATTACAATAAGAGTGTGTTCTAGCTTTCCTCTTATTTTACGAGTTTAGTTGTCAAGTACAGCCATTCTATTTACTGCAGTATAGCTCCGGTTGCATTATACGAGCTTCTGTCGCAAACATTTCTTTATTTGCTGTGTTTCTTTTTGGCTGGCGAGTGACTTTTTTAACACATGCACATAAAATGTATTCATCAAGAAGCTTTTCCAGGGGTGCATATATGATTAATAGTTCATTTTTATGGTTTAAAATCTACAGGGTAACCCAATGGAATATGACGGTTTTCAGAACCTTCTTGTGGGACACTAGTATAGAATTAAATAAAAATACTTTTTCAAGGAACAAGTAGCACAGTACAATTTATTAATCTGAACTTATTTTTTAAAAATCATTAGTGATCCGATGGTATACGACAGTTTTCAGAACGCTGCAGCCGCCACGGGTGGTCGAGGTCGTTAAGGCGCGAATTCGTGAGCGGGAGGTCTGGGTTCGAATCCCACCAGGACCGTTCTCCCTGACTGAGGTTTTTTCAGGGTTTCCTCAGTCCTCATATCTGGCAAATGCCGAGGAGGTACCCTAAACTTAGGCCTAGAACGTTTCCTTCCTTAAAAAAAAATATATATCCTTTCCTAGATTATCATTTCACCTCATGTATCATCAGTGTCCACCGCCTGTGGTGCCTCAGTAGTAAAAACGGGCGTTAAACACTGCTCAAAAAAAAAAATCTCTGTCAGCTCATTTATAATTCCGCTAATAAATCACAGAGATGATTATGAATATTTATAATATAAAAAACTTTCCAAATTATGTTATAGAACAGTTTGCAATTATAATAAATGTATTTAGTAATATACCAATAAAATGTAGGATGTTCATGAGTAAATCAAAACATTTTTTAAATTCTACCCTTCTCGATTATTTGCCTTACAGGCCAATTTAAATAGACAATTTTTTCCTTACAAATCTATTTCTTTGAATCATGTCAGAGCTTGTATGCTGTCGCGGTACCATTCTAAAGATCTCTCTATCGGCCATCTTTGTACTTTAGCTATGTCTTCATCATCATCATCATCATCATCATCATCATCATCATCATGTTAAATCTCCTCCAGCGAATTTCATTTTTTACAGGAGCAAAAAGTTAGAAATCAGAAGATGCAAGATCCGGCCTGCATGGTACGTGTATAAGGACATTTTACCAAAGTGTAATGATTGTTTCTCGGGTGTGTAGGCTTTACATTGTCGTGAAGAAGAACTTTGTGAGAAACGGATGCGTTGTTTAGCTTATTATTTTGTTGTTATTCGCCTATCTTCACAAATAAGGATGTCGGCATGTTCCACCATTACAGACGTGACTGCAGAATGAGACCGCCTCGACTTCTTACGTTCAAGACACTCTTTTTATGCAACAAGTGACAGTACTATTATCCATCTCTGTCTCTACAGATTACATTTATGAACTACTTCTGTATTTTGATGAAGTTTCATTTTCTGCCTACAGAAAATCAATAACTACTGTTTTTTGTTTATAACGCACATCACTTAAACACTTCATTTTGAAAGATAATTGCATTATTGCCACCTAGCGAAAGAAGATGAAATTACATGAAATATTATGAGAAGATTCAAAGATACCAACATAAAATATTGTGTTTCTCCAAGAGAGCCTGGCAAAGAAACAGAAAATGTGTTGCATTGCTTATAGGATGTTTTTCTTACTTTGATGAGCCTAAAGATACCAGTATTATTACCTACATTGTAATTCTAGTTGTTGTGGCTTGTTCTACATTTGCATTCATCCGTTCACAAAATGTTTATTTAAATGTCATCGTCATCTACAAATCCAATATCAACCTATATTAAATATAATAAGTAAGTATTGCAACTTTCTTGAGATATCGTTGTAGTTTTTTTTTTTATTAATTTATTTATGGACTCTCTTTAACAGCTCAGGTCATTAGCGTCCCATTCAACTTAGGGCGTGAAACGGCCGACAAATTTTGCTCAGAGGCCTCTCTTTCAGGCTTGAGGTTCTTTTTCGTGCCGTAAATGTACGACACGGGACCCACGACTTTACTTTTCTTACGAAGGAAGCTATATTTAAGATTTTTACGCCCGAAAAAAATATCCATTGGTCCTGGCCGGGTTCGAACCCGCATGATTGGGTTTAGGAAGCAAGTATGGTAACCACTACACCATCAGGACCGACTTCGTTGTAGTTTACAGAGACAATGTACTAAGAAATTTGCTGTTCTATCCATTCACAGAGAAATGCTAGACATGCGAGTTGTAACTTCTGAATAATTTGTTTGTATAGGCCCTGTTTTATAATTCTGTGCCCTCGCATGGGGTTTATTTGTGGTTGCTGCGCTCATATGATGGTTCTAGGTTACAGCTTCTTTTACAGCCTGGATAACCACAGGTAACCTGTGTCAACATTTTGCGTGACCATAAACATTACAGATAACACCTCTGGACCTCTTCCGCCTCCACACATTTTGTCCAGTTAAAATTTATCACTCCATCTCATCCTAGGACGATATTACATCTCTTTTCCCATTTCGTTTACATTGAAGTAGTATTTTAAATATTTTGTTTAATTCCATCCTGTGTATGTATTCACACTAATTTTTAACATGAGATTCTGTTGTTTATATCCAATATGTTGTTTATAGTTTATATTTAATATCTAGTTCTTATCTTATCTTTCATTTCTTTTATGTTCCAGAGGAGTGTAGCTCGCAAATGGTGTCACGAATCTCATTTTTGATGCTTCCATTCTCTTCATGCCATTTGTTGTTATGGCCCGTATTTCTGATCCATAGGCTAAAGAAGGAACAGCTATTACGTTATAAAATATTAAAACTATATCGCTGTTATACTTTCCACATAATATGCCTTTAATTGCACGTTCTAATAGCTGAAATTTCGGAAGTTAGTACCAATGTTTTAATATCCTTTTGTTATTATACAGTCAAGACAGTTAAAACAGTTTATCTATGCAATTATATTATTACGTATTACAATTTGTGTTCTTATTGATTATTTACCTTGGAATACCGTCACGGGTGGTCGAAGTCGTTAAGACACGAACTCGTGAGCGGAAAATCTGGGGTTCAATTCCCGCCGGGACAGTCCTCCTTGACTATGATTTTTTCTAGGTTTTCTTTGGCAATGCCGAAGAGATATCATAAACTTAGGAACGTTTCCTTCTTTAAAAAAATCCTTTCGCAATTTATAATTTTAGTTCATGTATCATCAACATCCACCGCCTATATGATGCAGTAAAAACCAGCGTAAACACTGTTAAGCTTTTATTAGCTTAAAATCTTGTGACATTGTTTTTATGTTGATATTTTAAAATTGTTTTCCTCTACTATTTTATCTTTTTTTAAAAGTGCTGTTTTTAATTTTTTCTCCAAGCTAAATAAGATAAATTAGATACACGAAAATACATTATAATGAGTTAAGTGGTGTTTCAGTTATCTTAAAATTAATGTATAATTCTCCTTGCCAGATTCTGGTAACTGTCAATATGTGCATAGTGTTCTGAATCGCCGTACATTTTTTCAAGTTATACACTCTTGTAACTTTATGGCACGCATGCCACTTTGTTTGCAACCTGCAGGCGTTTTAAGAATAAACAAAATTAGACGTTATGTACGTTTCTGTCCTTAAATTTTCTCTAATATTTCCATTGCAGGATAAAGTATAAAATTGATATTCAATCGATGTACAGTTATTGAAATATGTTTATTTTTTATCTACTTGTGTACTTATGTTAATTTCTTTTATCTTTAGCAATTCTGACCTAATGAATTTAGCATCAGTTTATATACGTAAAGTATTTATGCATTGAAAGTTAGTGGAGCAATTAAAAAAAATATTTACGAAGTATACCTAGCACGTCCTCAGTAGTCAGGCATTAACTGTGGTTAAATCAGTGTTGATGTCAATCAACTCATTGTCTTACCTCTTTTGTTATTATCTTACTTATATACTCACTTAGTTTTAATGTTTGTTTATTGATGTACATTTTGTATTGCATTTATTAAATATCCGTATCCACGATTATTGCAATAATTTGGTTCTATTAACCACATCTAATGCCTTTTCATAATCAATAAATATCATTTAAATTTATATATACTATGTTTCGCTATCTATTTTCTTACAGGGAATACACAATTGATACAGGATTTTGGTTTCTAAATTATTTTTGCTTGTAAATGGATAGCTTTAGTAATTCTATTTAGTCCTTTTTAGATAACTTTTATATACTGCTTTTTACAAAAACATTGCCCTGTAATTGTTACAATTTATTTTGTTGCCCCTTTCTTAAAATGGAATTACTATTCCATACTCTTGTTTTTCTTCAGTACGTGTTCGTATTTCGAACAAATATTTATAAAATCAAGCGGACTATTTAAAAACGAACGTGGAGTATATTTATATACTCCACTATTCTCATCTAAACTTGTGTTTTCCAGTATTTGTGTAATTTTAATGTAATCTGCAATTGTTCCATGGTTATGGGACCCCCTTTATCATTTGCCTCCAACTTTAAAATTGGCATAGTTATGGTTTATAGTTCATAGGCCTGCACAGTAAATGAGCAGTTTTTCTTTGTGATAGGATTTGTGTCTATATGCTCGTTTTCAGTTCTATTTAATTTTTTTCAAAAGCTTATATGATTTTGTTTTTCATGTTTTTGCACATTGTTTATTAATTTCCCCAACTTTCTCTTTTTACAATTACAGATTGTTTTTATCTTTAATTTAACCATTTTCTGAACGTTAACTAAAATATATTAAATATAGTTTTTTTAGTTTGATTTGATTTTTAATTGATTGATTCAGAAATGTAAACATTTGTGTATTTTCTTATTTCTTCTTCCAAGTGCTTCAGATGCACCGTAGTTTATTTATATTATTCGTTAATGTCACATAATTTAAAACTGATTAACTCTATTTTGATATCATATTATCTTCTAGATAATTTAATTTGTTTATTTGTTGAGACTTTAGCTTCACACATAATTTTCCAATTATTCGGGAAAGTAATTATAGAAATTAAAATAAAATGATTGAAATGATATAAAATTACTAATGAATGGTTGTTGTCTAATTGGAAACAGCTGTCTATAAAATACAAGTACACAATCTTCTGCTGTTATATACAGACATTCTTCGAATAGTAAGGTAGCTTACCACTTCGTCCTTACCATGGCCAGGGCATTTCATTTTGCTGACTCTCAGCAAAAGTAATCTTGTTTATGTAGGGGTTGCACAGCTAATAGTCACGAAGGGACGGACCTCTTTCCTGTGCTAGTTTTTGTATATTAGAACTGTAAACAACTAACATGTTGGCTGTCGGATGCCCGCCTGCAAAGTAGGCAATACTTTCGGCTGCCTAGTAGTAGTATTGTATCTTCATTGTTATAATATTCTATATACACATTACGAAGGGGTTGTAGACCTTACATGCTCAAATGTGATACACATATTGAAAGAGGAACAAATAATAATACAATAAGACAATATTAATAAGAAATACTAAAGAATGTATGTCTATAGCATTTAGCGCAAAGTGTGGACTGGTCTCCCTGCATTAGTCTGTCAGTATTTCACCGTCTTATGTCACTATTAACCGTATCTTCATAATCACCAGCTCCCTCATGACCTCACAGTTTTACGTCCTTTGGAGAGCCCGATAACCCTTTTCCAAAAATCGACTTGAATTTTATTTACATGTTAACTCTCCTCCATCCCCATATTTCACTTCCATATAGCAGAATAAATTTAATCATAGCATTGTACATCCTCTCTAGTGTATCTACAGGTATATCTGGAATGCGAGTCCGGACAGGTAGTAGTCGGTCCTGATGGTGTAGTGGTAACCATGCTTGCCTTCTAAACCCAAGGTTCGCGGGTTCGAATCCGGCCACAATCAATGGATTTTTTCGGGCGTAAAAATCCCAGTATGGGTTCCTTCGGAAAGGAAGTAAAGCCATGGGTCCCGTGTCGTACATTTACGGCTCGATAAAGAACCTCAAGCCTGAAAGAAGAGGCCTCTGAGCAAAATTTGTCGGCCGTTTCACGCCCTGAGTTGAATGGGACGCTGATGACTTGTGATGTTAAAGAGCGTCCGTAAATAAACAAATAAAAAGAATCGGACAAGTAGTAACACATTTAGTTGACCTCGTGCTTTATAATTAATAACAGATAAGTGCTTATTCCATTTGCCATTCATATTAAGGGTTACTCCTAAATAATTATGAAGTTTAACATTTTATATTTCTTGTTCACTATAGTAGCATTTTTCATCTCTGACACATAGCCATTTTAAAATCATTATTTTGGTTTTGTTAACATTTACCACCTTACCCTGTTTTAGGCTATACTCTTCTAGGACGTGAATGCCTTTTTGCAAACCATCTCTTATTAGAAATAAAAGAATTATATCGTCAGCATATAAAAGCACAGGAATGCACGTACTATCCACTTTAGGGGCATTCACTAATATTTATGTATCTATACCAGCCTGTATAAAGTGTAAATAATTGATAAAGCACCAGTAATAATCATTATTATGCTTATAGAGACTGTAGTCATGTCAATGATTCAATATTTCTAAATGACTCGTTTTTGTATATCGCTGTTTGGAATTTATTATAAGATTATTTTCTTGAGATATAATTATTTAAATTCAACCCAGATGACGTGCATTAAATGCCTACTTCTCTGGTAAAGCCCATTGTAACATGTGATCGAATATTTAAGAAACTATATTTTCAATAAGTGGTATATAAATTAGGACATCAATGTATCAAGTGCATACGTACTCTATGGTGCTTCAGATTTAGTCAAGAAAATAAATAAAACATAATACTAAATTAACTTGCAATTGACTTCATCTATAGATAAATAGAACGACGCGATAATAACTAGAACAATACTAGATGTTGTTGAAATCTCCGAACAAATGAATAAGATACGTATATCCTCGAACTTAAAAGCCGGTCCTGGCGGTGTAGTGGTAACCATACTTGCTTCCTTGACCCAAGATTGCGGGTTCGAACCCGGCCAGGATCGATGGATTTTTTCGGGCGTAAAAATCCTAAGTATGGCTTCCTTCGGAAGGGAAGTAAGATTGTGGGTTCAATGTCGTAGATTTACGGCATGTAAAAGAACCTCAAACCGGAAAGAAGAGGCCTCTGAGAGAAATTGATCGGCCGTTTCACGCCTTAAATTGAGACGCTGACGATCTGAGATGTTAAAGAGCGTCCATAAATAAACCAAATGAATCAATAATCGAATTTAAAAACCGTGGAGAAATCCATAACTCTATTATGACACTTGAGAACAAGTGATATTTTTAAACATATAGAATAAAAAACCATAGACAATTTAAAAAATCATTGAGTATTTGTAATAAATGGGATGAATAAACATTTTATTCATCCATAGACAATTTAAAAATTGTCTAGACAATTTAAAAAATCATTGAGTATTTGTAATAAATGGGATGAATAAACATTTTATTTTCCTTAGAGAGTGTTTATTGCATGCTACTTGGGTTCTAGATATGTGTAAACATGGTGTAAAAAGTAAAGCTGTGGGTCCCGTGTCGTACATTAACGGCACAATAAAGAATCTGAAGCCTGAAAGAAGAGGTCTCTGAGAAAAATTTGGCGGCCGTTTCACGCCCTGAATTAAATGGGACGCTGATGACCTGAGATGTTAAAGAGCGTCCTAAATAAACTAAATAATGAATTTATAATAATAATAATAATAATAATAATAATTTATAATTCTCACCTTCCTCTATATCAGTATTTTACTTTTTAACGATTCTCTCAATTCCTAGAATAAACTACGTACTTCTTGGAATAAAATTTCTTTCTTATTTTGTTTATAATCGAAGAAGTCTTAGATATAACTTTTGGATAAAAAGAAGCAGACTAAGATATCATGGATATTCTGTTTCGTAGGAGTTTTAGAGACACGTTTTTTTCTTAAGTGATTATTCATGGTTTTCGTCCCCTCGGCCTATGTGTGGGGACTATCTCAATAATTTAGTGACCAAAAATTAAAACTTCATGGACACTGGCAGGCATATAATACAATGGCAGAGCTTTAAATAGAGATTTGTGGTATATGGAGCACATTTATCACATGCTTTCACGTTGATAGAAACCCAATGAATATGGCACGCAACATTTACTAGAATTAACGAATTTGTTCATCGATTCTTATGAATAATGACAGGGGACAATTCTGGACTTCTGATAGAGCGTGGAGTCGTATTTCAATCACTGAAAGATCTCTATCTTCGTTTTCGCTTGTCAGTTATATTATGTCGTTCATTTGATGGATGCATAACCACGAACATAGCAACTCTGAGATAAGGAATCTGTTTCATTGCATTGTAGAATTGTCTATAATCTACAGCCATTACCCATCATAATTGTGAAAACGCTCGTTTGTCTTTAATGGTAATTTTCGCGGGCTCCAATTCTTTTTTCTAATATTTGACACAGAGCAGGTTTTCAACTTTAAAGAAATGACTGAAAAGGGTTCATTTTACCCAGAGCTCTATTTTAATATCTGTAGATTCAACCGAGCGGGGTAGCTCTAACGCTTGTGACTCGCATTCGAGAGTGCCAAGGTTTCAATCCCTTGGTCCCGGCAATTCTTCTTGAAATTTTCATGGTTTCTCCTGAACGCTAAGGCAAATATTGGGATTGAGCTTTCATTTCCATCAATTTTTCGCTCTCCTATTTCATAAAATTTCTGATGCATCTGTTCCAGGTGAGGTGCACGGTGCGGTGTGACGGTGGCTTGCTCTTTACAAATGTTTCTGCCACGGTGTCTGATATGCAAGCGGTGCTTCTGAAGGTCTCGAATTCCTATGCGGGAGGCTGTGCCAATTTCGGGGTGTTCTATCTGAAAAATTGTAACAGTCCCCAGTTACATCAATGCCTCAACGCTAATGGATTCCGGCCGTTCGGTGTTTCCCTCACTTCATTCTTTCTTCCCGAAGGCGCCTACTGTGTGTTCAGGCACAAATGGTTAGCCTTTGAGTAAGGTTGAGGTGCATTCGTCCCTAACAATGTGTACATTCATCATTATATCGTACTAATATGATATGTCAACAATGACGTTTTTATTAAAATCAAAATTATATTAAACATAATGTACTTACATTTAAATACTATAAGTTATATTTCCGATGCTAACTAATGCAGCCGAAATAACTTCTTTTAGATTGGGTTGTTTTTTTTTTTTTTTGAGTAGTGTTTAACGCCCGTTTTTACTACTGAGGCACCACAGGCGGTGGACACCGATGATACATGAAATGAAGTGATTAATTGGGAAAGGATTTTTTTTTTAAGGAAGGAAGCGTTCCAGGCCTAAGTTTAGGTACCTCCCCGGCATTTGCCAGTTATGAAGACTGAGGAAAACCTGGAAAAAACCCCAGTCAGGGAGGACGGTCCTGGCGGGATTCGAACCGCAGACCTCCCGCTCACGAGTCCGTGCCTTAACGACCTCGGCCACCCGTGGCGGTGAGATTGGGTTGTGCATAACTATAAAAAACGTATAGAAAGTTGGAAATTTGGTTAGAAATCCTGAGTCACTACAAAGCTGTGATTTGGAGACAACAGCAATAAAATACTCTCGTAATGTGCATGTTAGTTATAAGTAAAGTGACGGGAATTTCATAATACACTCTGTGCAGTAACAAGCCAGCTATATGCCTATCGTGTTCAAATGATAGGATTCCATGCCGGACAATTATTGCAATATTGTAATAACAATCTCAAAGTTTTTTTTGGAAAATATGGGCAAAGATACATCGTTTACTGCATAGTTTCAGCTGCTAAACAGCTGTTTTGGGTGCATCACAACCTCAGTATGATTACCAACGCCACCGAGAGAAATTTGCAGCAGGTACATCCTATCATATTTGAATGCACAAACTTTTGATATTTTTGTAACAATGGTTTAGAACTATTAGAGGGTGTTCCACTTGCAATACTTCAGCAATTAATGCAAATTCAATGTTTTTTAATCTCACATATCTGTGCAATGGAGCGAAAAATGATCGAACGGCCACTTTGATCCTATAGCCAGGGCAATCCCAAAAGTAACGCTCCAAAGCCCTGGAGCTGCAGCTTTTTTCGCGACTGTTGACCACTCTGTTGTGTTTGTTGCTTCCCCAACTCGCTACAGAATGCATCACACAGTCGCTGGGGCTCTCAGTCTTGTCTTGACAGCCGGTTGTAATGGAGCTTCCGTTTACCGCTACAGCCAAGTGCGAAGTGCGCATTGGACAACCTTTTGGATTCAATTGTCACAGGTGAAACCTGAGATTTTCACTTCACACCTGAGACTAAGCAACAATCACTTGAGTGGCGATATTCCTCTTCACCCAAGCCGCGAAAATTCAAAAGAACACACTCTGCCGGTAAAGTCATGGTAACTGTATTTTCAGATCGAAAAGGGATATTGTCGGTTGATTTTATGGCTCCTGGGACCACAGTAAATGCTGACAGGTATTGTGAGACGCTCAGAAACTGAGACGGGCGATTCAGAACCAGAGAAATGTTGAGCAAGGACATAAGCCTTCTCCACGACAACGCTCGCCCTCACGCCGTCCGTCAAACCGTGGATCTTCTGCAACAGTTTGGATAGAACATCTTCACCCATCCACCCTATAGTCCGGACTTAGCACCCAGCGACTACCACTTGTTTCTCAAGTTGAAAGAACGTTTGGCTGGAAGGTGCTTCAGCGAGAACGACAAGGTGAAAGATGACGCTTTCTCAATAGCATGGCGGCGAGGAGCTGGTATGACATGGGCATACAAAAACTGCCCCAGCGCTTACAAAAACGCATTGACCGAAATGGCGATTATGTAGAAAAGTAGAAGAATGCTCAAGCTTCTAAACTATATGCCATGTTTTGAAAATAAACGTTTCTCTATATTTTTAAAAACATAAGAGACCTTACTTTTGGGTTTACCCTCGTACTTGGCGCTTCTTAATTAATTTTTTGGGGAATGTATTAAAAGTTGCGCTTACAAGATATCGGCGGACATTCCGGGGACATTTTTAGTCAGAATATTTACAGCGATCGATTCATGTATGGAGTATTTGACAGAATTTCATTTGACAACACAATGATCTTGCAATTCGTGTTCTTTAATCATGTAAAAAGGGATATTTAAATGCTTTGCTAGTGCCTTCACAGAATCCATGGCACGAGTGTACGTACTGAAGCACTTAGCTCACCTCACATTACTTCAAAATATCGTAAAATGGCTCTCTACGCGTAATTATAGGCACTGCAACCACTTGTCAAAGGCGCTATCGTTCTCCGACTGAGTAATTGTCAACAGAGCTGAATTTCTAGCCTGGACAAGTTTCTGCAGGTTTTACAGCAATTACAAATTTCATTCGAGGGAATAAACAGAGTTAGGATCTTATTATATACTCCTGTATTATTTTCATCTAAAGTCAATAAAATAAACTTACAATTTACAACCCAAAATATAGTCCAAAATGTTCAAATGCAAATGTAGGATGTTTATTTATTTTAACCACTTGTTTTGATTTGATTAGATCATTGTGATATGTTCAAATGTTGTATTTTTTTTATTTATTTCTGCACGATGCAACGTCAGGGCTGTGGGTTGGATGGTCAATCATTTAGAGTTTTCCGGCCTCCAGTTTTCCCAAATTTCTCAGTTCTGTGAGCAGGCGCAGTGTCAAAAATCAGCAGCCTTGAAAGTTCCTGTTTTTGGACCTCGGCTCCTACTTCCTCGAATAAAGAATCCAACACATCTGGTAAGCGCTATACGAGGCGCATTCAAGCTATAACACCTGCGATTTTGTTTCTTACTGACTAATCACACGAAAACTATGAAACTTGTATCACTTCTCGACGTAATCTCCCTGCAGCCGTACACATTTTTCACAACGCCGACGCCATGTTTTCATGGCCGCTGCGCACGCTTCTGTAGGAGTCTGTTTTGACCACTGGAAAATAGCAGCACGGCTAGAAAATGTGCGACCACGGAGAGTGTCTTTCATCGTTGGAAACAACCAAAAGTCGCTAGGAGCCCGGTCAGGTGGGTAGGGAGCATCAAGAATCACTTCAAAGTAGTTTTCATGATGAAAAAACTGCTGTGTAACGTTCGCCCGATGCGCTGGGGCATTGTCTTGGTGAAAGAGCACACGTGCTGCCTTTTGCTGTCATTTTTACGTGCTGGAAAGAGCTTCTTCTTCTTCAAAACATCTTCGTAGGATGCATCTGTCACCGTAGTGCTCTTTGGAACGCAATGAGTTAGGATTACTTCATCGCTGTTCCAGAACATGGCCACTATAATTTTTTCTGCACTGGCGCTTAACCGAAATGTTTTTGGTGATGGTGAATCTCAGCGCTTCCATTGAGCAGATTGATGCTTCGTTTCAGGATTGAAAAACGGCATCCAGGTCTCATCCATTGCCACACAATCGATGAAAAGAACGTCCCATTCATACCGTCATCACGCGTCAACATTGGCTGGCAACATGCCTCACGCGGAGCCTTGTGGTCGTCCGTCAGCATTCGTGGCACCCACCTGGAGGACACTTTTCGCATTTTCAAGTCAACATGCAGGATTGTGTGCATAGATCCCACAGAAAAGCCAACTTTGAAGGTGATATGTTCCACACTCATTCGGCGATCCACCAAAACAATTTTCTCCACTCGCTCGATCAAGTCGTTAAACCGACTTGTGCGAGGCCGAGATTGCCTTGGTTTGTTGTCACATGACGATCTGCCTTCCTTGAACTGTCGCACCCATGAACGCACATTAGAAACATCCATGACACTATCACCACATGTCTCACTCAACCGGTAACAAGCCACGCAAATGGAGAAAACGAGCGATTACACCCTGTTTTTGTAATGAAAACGTCGCCATTTTGAAGTATCAAAAACAGTCCTGACTCTCGCCGCTGCCGCCAGAGTTCTGCTTGGCTTAAAGTGCTGCCATCTCTGTCACGCATTAACAACGAATGTCCGCGTATTTAAAAAAAACTGCATAATTCTATCTGTTTATAATACTGAGAAAAAAAATCGAAAGTGTTATAACTTGAATGCACCTCATAATATACACAATTCATTGTCATTCCTTGTACCTTAGTCAACTACTGTTGAAGAAAATCATGAACATTAGCTTAGGAGAATAAACATTTTATTGCAGGACAACTGGTCTTGCCACCCGCACTAGTTCTGAGCTATATTTGGAGTGATATAGTAATGAAATCAGCCTTTATCCCGATATATATATTTCAAATTTTTAGGGTCGCTTGGTGGAAACCTTCTAAGCAATTTCCATACTCATCTTTTGTTCATTGGTTAGGAAACGTGAGACCCATTTTTTTGCACAAATTATTTGCTGTTTTAAATGTTATCGAAGTATAGGGTCAATGCTGCCATCACTGATACAAACTTCCGTACAAAGTTTCAATTGTAATATAGCGGTTTTTCTCCTCCGAGTGGAGCTTTTTTGTTACGATATCAAATGAACACACTTGATCACTAAGAACTGGTACTTCACTTAAGCAATAGCTTCAGAAAAAGAAACTAAATTTTGATTTAGAAACATGCAAGATTTTTTTCACTAGTTATAGATACATAACTGAACTCAACAGAATCTCCTATTAAGTTCATATACATTTAAAAGTGCACCGAATAAACACTTTGATAGCTTAAAGTTAATTGCCGTGAGGTGTTAGTTATATATATTCATTCTTTTTTATATATTCATTATTGTCTAACAGACACGGGCCGGTTGCAGCACTTTCTGAAAGCCCCATTGCCTTAACTCTTACCAGGATAAATAAATAAAAAAAAATATGTGTTGTTAAAATGTTATATGGCGATCTTTCTGCAGGGTCTTCAAATTTATGGACATTCTTTTAAATCGTTTAAATTGCAAACGCACCATGCACGTTCAACCTGTATCCCATACTGATTGCCGTGTATGTGCAGCGGAGCGAGCGGCCAAGGTCATGTACTATGGCGTACAGAAAATGCTTTGAATTGCACTGCGCAATGGTACAAACATCAACTCTCTAAAGAGTCGTGACCAACAATAGCGCACGATTGAAAATGGGTCGTTGTTCCTGCCGCACTCTGTATAAGGAAATAGGTAAAAATGTAGCTCCGTTTTAATAAATTATTCACATCGTTTATTCCTTGTCTCACCATGCTGTCGACTCTTTTTCGTGTACCCACATGTATTTTTATGATGATAAGAGCTGAAATCCGAATAGCTATAAGGAAATATGCGGCTCCGCTTTAATAAATTATTCACATCGTTTACCCCTTGTCTCACCATGCTGTCAACTCGTGTACCTACAAGTTTTCATATAATGATAAGAGCTAAATCTGGATAGCTATAAGGAAGTAGGTGAAAACGGGGCTACGTTAATAAATTATTCACAGTCATAATTAAAATATTTTTTTGTGTTTTGCGAAACTGTGCAATAAATGATTCTGCTCACATGAACTGCTAAGTCAAAACAATAAAAAGGCTTCCCTTAATTTTCATAAAGGTTTTTATATTTTCCCTACAGAAATAAAGTAAGTTTTAAAACTTAAAGGAAAGGGAATATTCGCTTTCTAATCTTTGCAGAAATTTAATATTATTAACGGGACCGACCTGGGAATATATATATATATATATATATATATATATATATATATATATATATATATATATTTCTTGGGTAATTCATTTCATCTTTGACCCCTATATTAATAGTGTGTAATAAAAATAAAATTTGTAATTTCAATCGTATCCATTAAATTATTTTATGAATTTTATGCCCCCTGTATACAATTTTCCTTGTAGCGTAGTTTTCAAGATGTTTGAAAAAAAACTGCCGATTTATGTTCCAGACACATAAATGAGATAAAATATTTTCATAATTTTTATAAGTATCATTTTAGAATAGAATTTATTATTTACACTTTGTGGCATTTTGTTGTAATTGTAAATATAAATGAATTGAAATTAATTTGTGAAATTTAGCACCACAAGGAACAGCTTGAATTTCCAGAAAAAGCTATTTTGATAAAAACGACTTTTAATATTTATGAGATGCTCTTTACCTGAGCATGGGGTCATATAAACACTGATGTACAGATTTTTAAAGTGAAAGTCGGACAAAATATATTCGCTTTATGAATCTAAAAGAAATGAACTTAATCAGCCTGCAAAAATAGATTTTTGGGCCATTATTTGACATGTTTCTTACGACGGTTCCCTCAATAACAACGAAATAATGCTTATCTGGGATGTGGTAATGGAATCACGAAAATTTGAAATATAATCATCGATTTTTGTATTTATAAAGATTTGCGGTGTTAAATGAGCACAATATTGCTTTTAGGATTTCAATTTATTTATGTACCAAACACAGTAGTAGGTTGTGGCTCCCTCGAAATTAACAATGGTTGGTTTCAAATAAGGACCAATATAGTAAGAGAAACTGTTGTATAAAAGGAAAGTTTAGTTATGTAAAGTACGCGTAAAAATCAAACACTTTTAACGATATCCGTATCTGATAGAACGTTTTTCTAAAAGCTCTTTAATTAATTTCCGGGACCTACAAACTAAGCGTAGAAACTGTAGAACTGACTGAAACATCCGGAGCAGCTTCTGTTGTGAGGCTTCCATTGTAAGGGAGGAAAATGCATTGCGATAAGTATTTGATGTATGCATTCCAAATGTTGATGAATAGGCTCGATTTTCTTGGTGGGAATTGTTAATTATATCGTTCTCTGTGCGAGATTTTAGGCATGGAAAGCTTAACTTAAGAAAAAATAGTAATTAAATTACTATTTATTAAAATTGAGTGTTTATGTACTTTTCATCTATTTTTTATGAAATTTGGCTCCTTAAAGTTGACCATTTTATGAGGGTTTTTTAGAACTTTGAAAAAATTTATTAATGTGACTAACTCACTCATGTGACGACATCTTAAAACCGAGCAATGAAACAAAATTTTGAATTATGACCAATCACAGTATGAAATTATCGAAAAATTATTACCAAATTTGTTTTATCACGCGACGTGCATTTGTCTTGTGGTCAGTGCAGCCAACTCTATACCTCCACTATATAATTCCTGAACACGCATCGCTGATCACTTTTGCTAGAGGCGCTGGGGAGCTATTGATAGCGACTAAAGCATGGACAATCGACAATCATAACACAAAATGGAGGGTTCTTCAAAGCGTTTTGGTGATGCATCAAATATGCAATTTGATCTTATCGTAAGGAATTCGAAATTACAGAATAAAAATAGAGATGGAGATTGTATGTTATATTTTTTTTTTCTCAGTTGGTATTAGAAAATCGAACAGTAGCGTTTGTAATAGTCAATTTTTGTCCATTTCAGTCTCACGGTTTCTGAGTAGAACAGATATTCCTAAGTGTAATATTTTGTATAAGTGTTAACATTCTGTGCACGAATTTCAAATATATATAATTTTTATTCTTATTCTATTCACGAAATATTCCTAAATCCGTATTTTGCTCTTCTCTATTGGCATTACTGACAATCAGCATTCTTCTATCATAAGATTGCCTGAAAAGGCTAAGTACAAATATATAATTATTACAATGTTGAAAACCAAGTTCATAGGAATTATATTTAAATTATTATTTTATTCGTGAAATAGTTTTAATAAATATCACTCGAGGGTCTGAACTTCCCAGATAAATCTCAGACCCTTCTCGTAATATTACTTGTGATAAAATAAATGCAGAGCATATTCTTTAATGTAGAATGTAACATACTTGTTTCTGAAACTATAGACTGTGTAAGATGTTGAAAAGCTGCGATGGAGTTATTTCAATGAGCACCCCATTATTATTCAGATTTAGCATCATTTTAACAGTGACTTGCATTTGTTTTACAGGTAACTATTTAACCTTTAACATCATATGTTGCATATTATTTTAATATATATTAATAATATATATAATATATAATATATTAATAATATATATAATAATAAATAATAAATCATTGTGTATCAAGTAAAGTCAGGTGACCGATGTCATTAAGACGCGGACTTGTGAGCGGAAGGTCTTGGGTTCGATTTCCACCAAGACCCCCCTGCCTGACTGAGGTTTTTCCAAGTTTTCCTCAGTCCTCATAAACGGCAAATGTCGGAGAAATACCCTAAACTTAGACTTTAACTTAGGTCTGGAACACCTCCTTCCTTTAGAAAATAGCTTTCCCAATATATCACTTCATCTCATCATCCGTGTCAACAGCCTGGTTATTAATTTTTTTTATTATTATTTACGAAGCTCTTTGACATCTCAGGCAATCATCCTCCCATTCAAATCAGGGCGTGAAATGGCCGAAAATTTTTGCTCAGAGGTCTCTTCTTTCAGGCTTGAGGTTCTTTATCGTGCCGTAAATGTACGACAGGGGACCCACGGCTTTACTTCCCTTCCGAAGGATTTTTACGCCCGAAAAATACATCGGTCCTGGCTGGGATCGAACCCGCGATCTTAGGTTTAGGAGGAAAGTATGGCTAACACTACACCACCAGGACGACTCCCACAGCCTGTGATGCATTTTACACACACACACACACACACACACATACACACACACACACAACAACAACAACAACAACAACAACAACAACAAAAGTTTGGTCGTAGTGTCCGGACACTCAAGCACTAATCACTTAAAACAGACAGGCAAAAATACACTAACAGAATGAAAATTAAGCACTTACACAGACACTAAAACTGAAAAACTGGCACTTAAACAGGAGCTTAAAATATAAAACATATCTAAAAATGCATCTAAATGAAATGAAAATTACATAGAAGATAATGTGGTGTAAATTTTGCGAGTCTTTAATTAAATTTTTCATACTTTTCGTCCAATGGCGGCGCCGTGATCCAGTCGTTAGACTACTTGAGCTCTACCTAGGCAGCCTAGGTTCATCCCGCAGTCGTAAATGGCGGACGAAGCGGCGCCTGGGCAGATTTTCTTCGGGTACTCCTGCCACTCTTTCCGTCGTTGCTCCATTATCATCTCATTCCCATCTGCACCTTCATGATCAATTAGTGTATATAGTCTACCGATTTATCAATAAGCATGTTACAAATGGACTACGCTACTGCCATCTACCTCCTGTGTGCGGAATTCCAATGTTCTAAACAGATAAGCGAGTTGACATTGTAATATAAACACATTTTCGTCCAAGAAGATATGAAGTACTAATTGACTGGCAGATTGTTAAAGTTTTGCACAGAAGTTTATCTTCAAACACGAAATTAAAATGAGTCAATCAAGAATCAGCTGTGTAAAAGCCCAAAATGGCAATGAAGAACTGCGACCATCTCCAAATTTTCTGTCACTTAAAGATAAGTTTATATCAAGAGAAAGTTCTTTCAAATTCACATGAAGGGGCATATTTGAAGTTGGCAATCTCAGAAATAGACAACTCACCTATCTCTTGATCTTATCCTGACAGATTTGAGCCAATCTGAACCACCAACTTTCACCCAGGGGTTCTTTTCTGTGTACTTGTAAATTCGCCTACACTTCCAGGGACTTCACCCAGCTTTTCCTTTAAACTGCTGATAATCCAAATGGCTTCCGTAAGGAGAATATATCTGCCATTTGGCAGCTCTGTATGAACATAAGATTAGAATGCGAAGTTTCAGAAGAAATTGCTTCTGTAGCTTCTAGGATCAGCACTGCTCTATCACCACAACCTGAAATACAACAAATATAAATTTAAGACAAAATACATTTCAGAAATGGTCATAGTTTATTTTGTTAAACTAATGATATTTATGCATTAATACTACAGTATCACTTTTTGTTTCATTTTATTTATTTTTCTACTTCGCAAGACAGAGACGGAGGAAGTAATGATCAAGAGATAGGCCACATCCCGACTTTGGGATGCTGTACCAAAAGGAGTTATGTATTACTTAGAACTTGAACACCGCCACGGGTGGCCGAGGTTGTTAAGTCTCGGACTCGTGAGCGGGAGATCTGGGTTCGAATACCGCCAGGACCGTCCTTCCTGACTGAGGTTTTCTCCACGTTTTCCTCAGTCTTCATAAATGGCAAATGCCGGGGAGGTACCCTAAACTTAGGCCTGGAACGATTCCTCCCATAAAATCCTTTCCCAATATATCATTTCATCTCATGTATCACCAGTGTCCATCGCCTGTAGTCCCTCTGTAGCAAAAACGGGCGTTAAACTATTCAGAACTGGAACATAGCACAGTAGATTAGAATTTTTTAAAGTAATTAAATTAAGAGGAAGAAATGTAATGATACATTTTATACCTCGTTTTAAAAATTTAATAATACTTTCATTTCAGCATGTAAGATAATTTATTTCCCTTGTAATTATTACATGCGCATAGTAAAGGTCTAAATCTACGTGTTTCATCTGCTTAAAATTCGTTGTGGTGGCATTGGGAAATTTGGAAGAGCTGCCCTAAATTTGGTGTGCTTTGAGAAAAATATCCTTGATGGAAGGTATCAGCAAATTTACATCGCAGAATTATCCACCTATTGGTGGAATTATCCACCAATCGATGAATTGCGTGCAGTGCAAACTGTTTGCAAACTTTTAAATTTATATTTACCTTTAATATAAAAGTTGATCTACCAGCGAGAAGAAGCTGAATCATTTTAATCCCCCTCTTACCAAATCAGACGAATCCTGAAATTATATTTCAACATTATATGGGAAAAGATGTAAATAATTAATTCAATAATGAATTTGCCTGTATTTAAGAGTTATTCATAGTAATTCTTACTTGGTTTCTGGCTTTATAATTAAATATTTTCAAATGAAACAAACTGTGCTTACTTAAAGAATAATTACAACAGGAGCAATAGTTAATAGTAGCTTCCATGACTCTCGTAACAACAAGTGGGACCTTCCTGGTAACTTCCAATAATAACATTAGCGATATGTCTGGAACAACAATCAGCAGTTTCATCTACAGAGACACAGAAACTATTATGAATTCATACAGGGTCTCTATAATCATCAAAAACGGAAGAGATACACAGAAAATAAAAGAGCAAAATATCGTTTTTCAATACATAATATGTAGAAAAGGAACTTAGACAAAGATACCGAGGGTGCCAAAAATGTATATACACTTTCGCAGTGGATATTTATTTAATACACTTATAAGTTGGACCGAAAAGCAACAGTAATATGTAGTATGATGTTCTGTAAACAGATGTCACTCACATACATTATGATAGCGTTGCTATGTGACAAGTAAATCAACAATGAACAAATGAAGCCAAGATTATCGTATGATGTTCTATAAACAGATGTGACTCACATTACGTTATGCTAGCGTTGCTACAACAAAATGGAGCCAATTGAACAGCGGAAAGCAATTTTGAAGTGGTATTGTAGAACCGAGAATATTTTTGAAGTTCAAAGAAAATGGAGACGTGTATACAAAACAGAACCGCCACCGTGAGTAACAATTGCACGCATTCGAGACAAATTGGAGACTCATGGCCCCGAATGCGATGTTCACAAGACGATGTTCTGGGAGACCTCGAACAGCAACAAGCCCCACGTCCTCGGCTGTGGTTTTGTAATGTTTTGAGCACTCACCGCAAAAATCTACAAAGCAATGTGTACGTGAGACTGGAATTAGCAAAACTAGCGTGTTGTATTATTAAAACAGCAAAGTTGAAGGTTTTCATCCCAAGACTTTTGCATGCATTAAATGAAGATTACTCTGAAACGGCATATGCTGCAATCGCTGAGGACACTTTCGTAAACGTTGCTCAATTAGTAGTTCAACGTACTCAGAAGTGTATCGACGCGGTGGTGGGTATTTTGAGCAACTGTTGTAACTGTAAAAGTCTAAGATGATTAGTGCTCATCATTTTCTGTTGTGTGAATTCAGTTTTATTATGTTAACACAGTTTTTCTTTGCTTGAAGTGTGTATACATTTTTTGGCATCCTCTGTATATCTATTGATTAATAAGCAATTGTTGCATGAACGAATGCAATAAACACTTAATTGACTTACTAATTCAAATAGCCGAATGACACATTTTTTAAATTTGATTCATCAGGAATATTAATTTTACTGTATTTTTCTAAAAACATTTAACTTTTTTTTAGCCTAGAGAAAGGAATGTTTGCCGCCACAATAAATTGACATGGAACAACTTTCTGATTGCTCTGTCTTCCACATTTTGGGAAATAAATGATTGTTTTGATGATTGCCTTTTACGAGCGCATTTATATGATTGACAATATCCTTATACATGAAACTTTTGAATTATGAAATTAGATCGCCTTTGTAGTCTAGTGATAGAGCTTACGACTAAAAAATATGATATCCTGGGTTCGATTCCCCATCAGGTCAAGCTGTCTGGCTAAGGCTTTTTACGGAGTTTTTCCTTACCCTGAGAAGTTCAATGGTAAATAGCTGTAAGGCGCCAAGGACTCCGAGTTCATTTGCGCCATAATTAATTAATTTCATTTCCTTTCATTCATGACTATAGATTTACACCTACAGTATTCACGTCCAATCTACAGACTTAGCGAGATGCAGTCAAAGCAACAATAAATAACACACACAATAACAAACAAACTCGTATCAGTTGCTAAGCAATTTAATTATATAAAATATATCGGTGATTCATATGAGGTGGTGTCCACAATATTCGGGACTGGTGCTGCCATCTCGACAGTAGTAGCAGTAGAGTTTTGTATCGCTAGGTGGCAACACAAGCACATCTGATGAGTGAGTGTTTAAAGTTTCATGCAGCTGTATAGTATTGCTATAGTACTTGTCATGATACTCTATGTTCAGTGTGCGGTAATTTTATGATGGACCCAAGATTAGAACAGAGAGTGTGCATCAAATTCTGTGCAAATAATCTCGGGGAAAATGCTACGGAGACCTCACAATGATTCAAGGGGGACAAAGCATGAGCCGTACACGCATGTCCGAGTGGCATGCTCGATTCAGGGCCATCCGTACAGTTATTGAAGACGATGCTCACACCGGTAGGCCGTCAACTGCGCAACGTCTGACATAGTTGCCAAAGTTCAACACCTCGTACGTGAGGATCGACGTCGAACCATTGAAGACCTTGCGCATGAAGTGGGAGTTGATATGGGACATGCCAACGAATTTTAACTGATGAATTGGGCATGCATCGTGTCGCTGCAAAATTTGTGCCAATGATCCTGACTGCTGTTCGGAAGGCGCAGCGTGTTGAAGTTTGCACGGAGCCTCGTCAGGCCGTATCTGATAACCCAACATTTTTGCCCAGGGTCATCACCGGCGACGAGAGCTGGATGTACGCTTATAACTCTGAGACAAAACAACAATCCTTCCAGTAGAAGAGCCCGAACTCACCAAGACCAAAAAAGGGAGACAAGTGAAGAGCAAAGTCAAGAGTATGCTCCTCATTTTCTTTGATACCAAGAGGTTGTGCACAAAGAATTCGTCCCACCAAACCAAACTTGGAAGTACAACTGTGACATTTTGCGACGGCTCTGTGAAAATTTATGGAGACGACGGCTCGAACTTTGGCGAAAAGGGAACTGGATGTTGCATCACGATAATGCGCCCTGTCACAATTCCTTGTTCATCAGGAGCTTTTTGACGAAAAACAACATGACGGTTGTTCCCCACCCACCGTACTCGCTTGATTTGGCACCTTGTGACTTTGCTCTATTCCCCAAATTGAAAATCAATTTGGGTAATAGAGTGACGTAGGTTCGACACAATTGAGAGGATTCAAGAAGAAACGCTTTCTGTGCTAAACACCCTCAAAGAACGACTTCCAAGATGCGCTTGGAAAATGGCAGATTCTCTGGGACCGGTGTATACGAGTGGAAGGGAACTTCTTCGAGGGTGACGGCAGTCGTTAGTCTCAAAGTAAGTTTTTGAGTAGATGGCATTACCAGTCCCGAATATTTTGAATATTACCTTGTATATTCATAGATATGTATATAAAATTGAAAATGTTCTGATTAGAGTGTACATTGAGCCATTGCCTGCTTACAATAACGTTACCAATTCGTTATAAAATTTGAGTCACCACAGATCCACCACTTAAATAGGACACTCCTGGAGCACTTTTCCTTTAGCATTGCCCACTCCTTCACAAGGAGAGGCAATTAACTAATTCAAGTAACATTGCACAACGAGCAACCAAAATAAGTGGGCAAGTGAGGTGATGCAAAACTTGCCTCTGCACTACTACATCAAGAAGTTGAGGAACAGTATTACTCTCACATCTATGGCTTTGTAACCTTTTCAGGAAACATTTACAGGTTGGGAGGCGAAACACATGGGTTTTCTTAACAGAGTGAATTTCTATCCGCGGTTCTTTCAGTTGCTAGTTAGAAACAGCTGCCTACTTGTTGCCTTTTTGTTTCGTCTTATTAATTTCCACAGCCAATCGCGATGGGTGGTGCCGTTGTCATTATGGCACAGGATGTTCAAAGTGAAAACCTAGAACACATGTAAGGTGGATTATCATTATATAGCAATAAGTATTTTGTTTTAACTATAAACAATAAACACATGTATGAATAAATAATTCGGCCGAATCTGATAGAGCAAAAAATTTATGAGCCCTTATTTTATAAATAGAGACTAAACTCCAAAATTTATAGGCAACAGAAAACTCGCAGATCTAAAAACGGATTTTGGTTGCGTTAGCTTAAGACTTCTGAACACAGAAAAGTAAAATGTGCGGTTCTAGTCACACTAGCACGAGATGTTGTACATTTTATAATGCTAAATCTTGACAACTGACGATGATATATTAAAAATTGGAATTTCTTCCTTTGCGAATCAGGTTTGAAATATTACCCCATTTTGATTTAATGCAGAGTCTTCATCATGTGATTTAATATACTTAGTTATTTTTGTGTGAAGTATCAAATTGCTTGTTTAAGTTCATCTATAATCTCTGAAATTATTTCGGTGTAGTTAATTAGGTAAGCAATTACTTGTTTGCAACAAATTCATTTTTAAAATAAATATCACGAATAGTTAAGTATGCTGCGGTATGGAGTTCTTCCGCACCATGCCAAGGTGGTGAACCACCAAAGAACTCGGGCTACACTCTGCAGAGTTGAGGAGGTTGATGCTGTATTAGGCCGCCCTACCTGTGGGCCAGGTGATAGAGCTACGGAGGGCGACGGTGCCGATAAGGAGGTATCTGCTTGCACCTGGTAAGAGTCTAGGGCCCGACCTAAGGGGGAGAGACCCACCAGGGGAGTATTTCAGGTGTGTTCCTTGTTGGGATAGGGAGGAATCTCCGCATAAAACACAATAAAACAGTAATGTAACAACGTTTTTCTCTTGCAAGGCGTGTTACATGTGAATTTTAAATACTCTGGATTTCTTCTAAATTCATTGACTATACAGTGCTATTTTTCTTAAACCAGTATATCGCTCCCTTCAACGTATTCATAAAGCTATTGGACAAATTCTGGTGGCTGCAAGGAGGGCCAGGGTAGCTTCTGTGCATCTTAGTAATATTTTCATCTGCGTGCTTCTTAATTTGTTTTTAAACTTACATTATGCATCAAGGTTGCCCACGCCGCTGCCCCATGTGCAATTATGACTGCAAATATGAAGTTGTGGTAAATTACTATTGCATTAAATGATACTTTGGATTTTCACTGTTTAATTCTCGCCAATTGCATGATTGTTTTCCGGATTTTTTTAAAGTTATATTTTTCATCTAAATATAATCCTAAGTACTTCCCTTCACTTTTTCTTGTGATTACTTGATTATTATATTTTATGGAAGGGTTTCTTTTAAACTTTCCTTTTAGGACCAAGTAAGAGGATTTAGCAGTTTGTAATTCATACGCATATTTTTTAAAATTGAAGTTAAATCATTTTCCCGTTCTTTCAATTGTTTCCTGCTATTTCCTTCAATTAGAAATACAATTTCATCGGCGTGGACAATGCTGTTCAGTACATTAATATCGTTATTTAAAATATCGCAAAGTGTTTCTAAGCCAATGCCACAAAAGATCAGCCCAAGAACCAAACACTGGGGACGCCCTTTCGTGATTGATTTATTTATCGCCTCACCTACGCCTTTTATATATATTCTCCTATTTAAACATAAATCTTTTAACAGGGATACAAGCATTTTGGAAACTTATTTTCTCGTAATCTTTAAAACAAAAATGGCTATCATAAGTTATCAAAGGACCCCAAAATATAAATTAGTAATGCTACAGTATAGTTGGAATTTAATCATTAAACTATTTTAATTGCTTCATTAGTTGCGTCTTCCATTGGCCTTCCTTTTCTGAAACCATATTGCTGATTATTCACATCTATCATTGTTCTAAATTATATTATTATTTTTGTCACTGATTGCTCAAACAAATGGTGTAATTAATGAGATTGTTTTAATTTTCTTTCGATGATAAAGAGAGAGTTTTAGCCCAACTGATAATTCTTTTGTTCACTGCCATCTCTCCACACACATTCCTTAAACGGCTCTGAATGTTGAGGGTGGTGTCATTTTTCGCTGCTCTCTCTCTCTCTCTTTTTTTTATAACGCACATCACTTAGAGGCTCCATTTTGAAAGCTAACTCCAGCTTTGCCACTTTGCAGAAGAAGATGAACGTGTGCGAGGATTCGAAGACACTACGCATAAAATATTGCGTATTTCCATTACACATTTGTCGAGTGAAGTTGTATTGCATTACTTGTTGAAAGTCATCATCGTCGTTATCGTCACTTCATTCACCAGACTTTCTACGTTTACAGTCTACAGTTGGTCGGATTAACTCTGCGGCGTCCAGTAGTTCTTTTACCTACAGCCTTATAATATGCTAGTTGTCTCTTGTTAATTTTATGTACACGGATTATATATTATATACGATACGTTCATAAATTTCTGGTCTCGCCGATAAGGATTATCGCTTTCACAAAACCCTTATCTGGTATCATACCTTATCTGTTAAGTGAATAATTGCAGCTTTAACTTCCGCTCCGCCGTGTTAGGTTGTTCAGATATAGTTGCATAAAAAAGGCTATGTGTAGAAGATTGTGACATGTTCACAATGGAGTATCAACCTATGATTAATTCTTCACAAAAGGACTTACTCCAAATGGAATTAAACAGCTATTGGATGGTGTATATGGGGAAGCATCCCCCTCATATTCTACCGTAAAAGAATGGGTTATGCTTTTCGAATGGGTCGAGAAAGCATTGAAGACGAAGAGCGTCCAGGTCGGCGCTTGGATGTGTTCACTCCTGAAAACATCGCTCTTGTGGAAGGAGAAATTATGGAAGAGCGGCGGCTCAAAGTTACAGAAATACCAGCAAGGTTGGGGCCTTAAAAACAGTCCTTCGATTTATTCATGAACATTTAAACACGAGTAAGGTTAGTGCAACATGGGTGCCTAGATTTCTTTCCTCAGTCCAAAGGCAGCAACGAGTTATCTGTTGTCAGGAATATTTGGAGCTCTGCCGTCGTAACGGGCGAGAAGTTCTGCAAACTATTGTTATAGGAGATGTACTATGGTACTCTACTATGATCCACTGTCCAAAAGAGAATCAATGGAGTGGCAGGCGTAAACCTGGCGAAGCACCGCTTCTAAAGGTCAAGGGCACTCTGTCAACCAAGAAGACCATGACCATAATCTTTTGGAACTGTGAAGGAATACTCTTCATTGAGAGGAACACCACAGTAAATGGGGAGCACTATGCTGGCTTACTGCGCAGACTACGTGCTTCCATCAAAGAGAAAAGGCGAGGAAAGCTGAGTGGTGGTGTGCGCCTTCTTCACAACAACGCGCCTGTGCACAAAGCTCTTGTTGCAAGGGAAGCTGTGAAGAAATGTGGCTTCAAGGATATCGACCATACTTCCTACAGCCCAGATCTAGCTACCAGTGACTATATTCTCTTCTCAAAACGCAAGAAGGACTTTCAAGGAAGGAAATTTAAGGGTGACGAAGAAGTGATGGATGCTGTTTATGCCTATTTTGCAGGCAAGATTTCTGACTATTTTTGGGAGGGGGATTGAAATGTTAATTCAAAAATGTGAGATGTATGTTTCAATAAAAGGTATCTATATTGAAAAGTGAAATATATTTTTTGTCTTTATCACCTACAAAATGGTTGGATGAGCATACCCTCGTACCTTTCTCATTTAGTTTAAACATTCATTTCATTTTCTGTAACAGAAAAAGCACCAAGTATTTTATAACATTTTATAAGTTCTTTTTTTTTCTCTTCTTCCGGAAATGATATATAAATAGTATCATTAATGTACGTAATTATTTTTTCACCCATTACCCTTTAATCCATTTGAAGAGAAAAATAAAAGTTAAAACAGACATCTGAAAAGAATTTAAAATACTAAAGGAAATTTATGCGTAAAGCTATGCAGCTACTCTAAGACAAGAAGGGAAATTAAAGTTATGTCACAAAATTTAACAGTTAATCAGTGTTAAAGTCCTTTGAGCTATAAGAAAAGTGTTTTAATATCGTCTAGGAATAAAAGCATACCAACATTATCGGAATAATGTTAGCATGAAAAAATAATTTACTAATTTACTGCTATGTGAACAAAGAACGAATAATGGTATTATTAGTTTTTTCTTCTAGTTATTATAAATGCTTAAAGATGCCAAGGTAAAGGGAAGAAATGGGCAAAAAATACGATTTTTGCTAGAGCTGTCTTCAGTTAAATACAGGACAGAACAAAGCGACCAGAAAAAAAAAAAAAAAAGAAATTCGTCAGAAAAAAAGAAGGAATGAAGAATTATAAACACAAAGAGAACAAGCCAGTTACTTGACGGATGATTTTTTTTCCCACTTATTTTAGGGAAACAGGTTGCAAGTTGTGTTTACATGCATGCTGATAGCCTGCTATTGAACTGTAGCAAGAATAAAATTGAATCACAGGAGCCAATTCCATTTGTGTAGTGAAAGGGCTGAAGGATGACGTGCCCAGGAAGTGTGTTATTTGATGTCAAGGAGGCCGACAGCTTCCCCAATATCCACCATTGAAATTCAATAACCCTCCTTTTGAAGACAGATAGGCGTTCCAAATCCATTAATGCCGAACGTTTTATCATACAACCCATTTCAGGACAGTTTAACTTCAACACTGTAACTCTTGAAAACATTTTGAGATATGCTAAGTGATTTCTAATGTTCTATCAAGCAATTGTTGCAAATCATTACTAAAAATCTCCTTCATTTCGGACAATCCATTATTATTTGTAGTATTTTAATACTTGGCTCACTGTGGAGATTTGAGCAGTTTATTATGTAGTCAGGTATTTGTTTTGATAAACGTTTTCGAAATATGAAGCTAAGTTGAGAATGAAAATAAAAATGTGTTCTAATTGCATTTACTTATAATAAATGCTCCGCAAAGCGCTACTGAATTTTACAGGAAAAATAAATACCGAGGGTACCAAAAATATATATACACACTTTCACAGTAGATATCTATTTAATATATTTCAAAGTTGGACCGAAAAGCAACAGTAATGTGTAGCATGATGTCCTGTGAACAGATGTGACTCACATACATTATGATAGCGTTGCTACGGGACAGGTAAATCAACAATGAACAAATGAAGACAAGATTATCGTAAACCAACAACGAACAAATGAAGCCAAGATTATCGTATGATTTTCTGTAAACAGATGTGACTCACATTACGTTATGCTACGTTGCTATAACAAAATGGAGCCAAGATTATCGTTTGAACAGCGGAAAGCAATTTTGAAGTGGTATTGGAAAACCGAGAATGTTGTTGAAGTTCAAAGTTAATGGAGACGTGTGTACAGAACAGAACCTGAAACGCCAGTAACAAATTTGAGACTCATGGTATCGTATGCAATGTTCACGAAGGGCAGATCTGGGAGACCTCGCACAGCAACAAGCCCCGCGTCCTCGGTTATGGTTTTGAGCACTCGCCGCAGAAATCTACAAAGCAATGTGCACGTGAAACTGGGATCTAACTCCGTTGGACTTCTACCTATGGGGAACCTTTATGGATGTTGTATATCGTAGAAAACCAGCTACACTGGTAGCACTTCGGGAAGAAATTGAAACGGCATGTGCTGCAATCGCTGAGGACACTTTCGCAAACGTTGCTCAATCAGTAGTTCAACGTACTCAGAAATGTATCAATGCGGATGGTGGGCATTTTAAGCCACTGTTGTAACTGTAAAAGTCTAAGATGATTAGTACTTATCATTTTCTGGTTGTGTGAATCCAGTTTTGTTATGTTAACACAGTTTTTACTTTGCTTAAAGTGTGTATACATTTTTTGGCACCCTCTGTATGTTTGTTGTATACTTCAGGATGATCCAAAAGGAATATGACGGTTTTTAGAGCCTTCTTGTGGGACGCTCGTATAGAATTACTTAATTTTTTTTCAAAGAATAAGTAGCAAAATGCCATTTAGTAATCAGAACTTATTTTTAAAAAACACATTTTTTAATTGGGCTCCATGACAACGAACACATTCGCGTAATCAGCTTGGGAAGCTTACTATAACTCGCAGCAATAAAATGTGATCAATATCCCTAATTTCACGAATTATGTTTTCTTTTAATTGCATGATGATCCGGGGCCTGTCGCAGTGCACTTGTATTATGCAGCCGTCAGATCTCCCTGGTCAGGCAATATCAGCAAATCGAGAAATTATGCGTTCAGGAAACAGAATACGCAGAGTGTTGTTTGTTTCACGAGCGATGTGATCTGTGGCACCATCCTGCTGGAATAAAAACTCATTTTCATCATTATCATTCATCTGAAAGTCCGCATTTCCGGTACATTAAATTCTACCCTAAATCTTCTCTGAACGTAGAGGGTTCAATAAATCTTGTAACAACATGGAATGCATGTTTTTCAACCTCCTATTATCAACAGTGTTGTTTACTAAATGGGCAGAAAAAATCGCTTAGTTACATAGCAAACACTATCATTACTGTAATGCAAAATCGCTAGAAACGGCAGCGTTCTAAAAACCATCATATTACATAGGACCGGTTGTGATTTTTAAAAAATAAGTTCAGATTAATAAATTGCACTGTGTTACTTGGGCCTTGAAAAAGTATATTTATATGATTTTATATGAGATCTCACAGGAAGGTTCTGAAAACCATCATATTCCATTGGGTCACCCTGTGTAACATTATTACATTGAAGAAGATTATCGTATGTGATCGATTGAAATACAGGTAGAAATTTACAAAATTAATGTCTGGGTTTTAAAAATTCCTGCATATAGCACAATAACAATTAAGATAGTAATTTATTTTATTGCGTAAAAAAACTCAAAAACTTTATTTTACATGCGGCCCAAATGCTAAATGTTTGTACCTTTTGTCGTTCTACACATATGAACACGATAGTCCATTTCTTCCCACGGATGTCACCGGTGATGATTTGAATATGCACTTCATATCAGGTAGAGCAGCACCTTTACGAAACCTAACAGAAAGAATTGCAAGGGGTTAAGGTCGAGTAACCGAGGTGACGAAGACAGGAGCATCTAATTGCTGATCTCCTGTTGGAAATGAGATGTTTGTTTCAAAAAGAAATCATGTCTATCTTCAGTTAACTGTGGTTGCAGCCATTCAATGATCAAATGCAGATAAGTCAGCCCCTTCGCTATCCCTTCGACAAAGAAAAACGGGTCTTGGAAATAGCACAGAACACATTAATTTTCGGAAAGTTGACGTTTTCTATCTCCCCTATGCGAGCCCCATGTTCATTGACTTTTACACTTAAATAAAAGATCGATTCATCAGTAAAAATCACCTACTTCCTTCCGCTGCAGTAATGCGATAAATGTCACTATGTATTAAAGCATGATGCAGTTCAAGGTGACTGGACTTCATTCTTAGGCGCTTTTGTAACACACGCCAAACTACTGTATGCCCAGTTCCCTGTTGCCCCTTGCAGTAGATTTCCTAGGGCTGCGTTGGTAAGCTTCTCTAAACTAGCCTACTCTTTCCCCCAACACAAAGGGACATTCTGTGATTTTTCCTTTACACAAGCACATCTTCTCCATGAAATACGTAAATCTGCGAATGGAATTGTCGGAAGGAAAATATTTTCCAAATTTCGTGCAGAAATGGTGGACCGAAATTGCTGATATTCCAGAGTACAAAAGCGTTTACCTTAATACTTTCTCCATGTAAATCCCTCCATTATACGTATGGACACGTTTTGCCGACTACCGAGCTCCTTGATTGGTTCGCCAGCATCAGCCGCCATTTTGGGCCTGGTGTCTGTGTTGTGCCATATGCTTATATGAAGAGCACTTTTAAAATGTTATTTTAATTTAATTAATATGCCTGGGTGTTGTGCATTTGGTTGTACAACAAGGAAAGAAAGGCGTTTCGTTATATATCATTTAAGGTTTAATTTGACACATAAACTGCATTCAAAATAACTTATGAAATGTAATAAAATATTTGTCAAATGCCTACGTTGTATTTAGCAGTGACTATTACTAAGTGTATTATACTTACAATATTATTACGTATTACTGTATACTCTGCGCTTATTATCGAATACATTTGCCATTTCTTTCAAAATTTTGATGAATGTATGTAATTAGTGAAGGGGTTTTGAAATTTTTTTATATAGAAATAGTTTGCCATAGTCATATAGTTCATTTGCAATGCCACTATTGCAGAAAAAATAATTTAAAAATGCAGCATGCTACTGTAAGATAACTAAATGCACGTTCATAATTGAAAGAAAAGAAATAGAAATGCAGATCTGTGGATTATGAATAGTTTAAATTTTCAGGCATATCATTTAGTTTATTTATCTCTTTTTCACAGGCCAATTAAAAATATAGGTTACTAGTTATCATAGCCATTCTCATTGGATCAATTTAGAGCAGAGAAATGTTAAAATACATAAACTGTTTGTTCTAAATTGAATTTCGTAGGAAGCCCTCTAAGCCCTCTACTTCTTATAATCCATTCTTAACTGACAGATAGGCCTTACACAGTTTATGTCAACAGTGGTATAATAAATACATTGCAACAAACAATTTAAATAGTGAATAGCAAAATATAACTAGAAATTATAATTTTAAGTTTCACGTGTTAAAGTGATATAATTAATAAGGCCTACCTTTAATATTGCGCTTTCTGTTTCAACCAATGAAAACTTCTTCCTCTGCCAGGTGATTCGTCATTGGCCCCTGAGTTCGGATGGGATACTATGCGAAAGTGCCGTAACTATAACTGACATAGTCTCAAAAGTATGCGTTTTCTGTCAGACATAGGCCTTCTAATGCAAAAATAAGAACCCAAGCCCACGCAGAAGGTATCATTCAACAGTAAAACACAAATATTTTAGGAATTAACTGCATGACAATCGAGTAAAACGACAGACACTTAAAACGAAGTCTTATGAGAGGGCCCAAAATGAAGCTTGCCCATACTTATATAATAGAAGGCTTTATCCCCATGCTGTAAACGCTGACATAGCTGCAAACTATTGAAACAAAGAACAAATATTTGAGAGCCCGAATGCTTTACCACCTGAGCCGTTATAGGATAATTAGAGATTTTATTCGTATGTATTAACAAATAAAATTTTTTATTCGCATTAAATTTTAATCTCTATTTAACATATGTATTTCTCGAACAATTTTATCATTACAGCACTGCTATAATTAATTAACACTTTTCAAATAATATTGCACATATTGTATACCTACAATATATATCGCCCACCATTCCACTAAATAAACCAAGGTCTAGAAAATAATCAACAATTGTAATAGAAGTAAGCCGTTTTGTCCTAAAGTTTTCTTATGTTTATCTCTTGATATAAACTCTAAAGTATTTTCTTATAAACTCCAGGGAAATATTCTCATGATCAAATTTAGAAGCACGGTGCGTTTTCCCAGGAACAACACAAGTGTCTGATTGCTGCAAACTGTATAACGTCGATGTTTACAGGGATAATGTGCACGCACAAAATAAAGAGAAAAGGGGGCGCTCTGAAGCATAGCGTTACTTCATTTCCGAAAGTTTGCAGAAAGAACGCTACCATACTGATCATATATTTAAGGCCCAATTTCTCCCAGAATCTGCCTAACTTACACTACAGAGCTGTACCGGGTATTATACCCACGGTAAATACGCTGGTGTGTTTCCACTATTAACATTTATGGCCCAAGTCTACTAGGGTAACTTTTAACGGGTTAGACATAAGCCTGCGAAAATTCGTTAGCTATGCTTGCTCCGCGTATTAACGCTGGGGGAAAAAAACTCATTCGTAGTTCATTATTTAACTAAAGCTACGCTCACTCGCTGCTTAAGCCTAACCTTTTCATAATTGTTGCTTCTCTGACGTCATCTCACGCGTTCTAGCAAAGCACTCACACATTAGTGCATTATTACTACATGATTGTAGGAGTTTGAATGTTCTGTATACCCTAAAAAGCTGATGACAAATCACAAATGTGAGCATTTGGAGAATTCATATCATCATAAATGTATTTGAGAAATTCTGTGCTTAATTTAATAATTCCTATAACTGCAAAAAAGAAAAAGAAAGGAAAAAGAACCTCAAGCCTGAAAGAGAGGCCTCTGAGCAAAATTTGTCGGCCGTTTCACGCCCTGAGTTGAATGGCACGCTGATGACCTGAGCTGTTAAAGAGCGTCCATAAATAAATCATTCAAAAAAAAAAAATTCCTACAAAGAGTCATAATGTAAACATTAACCACGTGGCTTTGACCGCGTGCCATTCTACTCACACAAAAGTAGTGCACAGCATGCATATTACGTAAAAATTGATACAAAATGTAATTATATTTGTATATAACTAACATTTCATATATTTATAAACATCCACAGTATTATTCATTCTTATTAGAATAAAGTCAAACCGGCACGTGTGGCCGAGGTCGTTAAGGCGCGGACTCTTGAGAGGGAGGTCTGCGGTTCGAATCCCGCCAGGACCGTCCTCCCTGATGGAATTTTTTCCAGGTTTTCCTCAGTCCTCATAAACGGCCAATTCCGGGGAGGTACTCTAAACTTAGGCCTGGAACGTTCCCTTCCTTAAAAAATCCTTTCCCAGTTTATCATTTCATCTCCATGTTTCATCAGTGTCCACCGCCTGTGGTGCCCTCAGTAGTAAAAAAGGACGTTAAACATGATTAAAAATAGAGAATAAAGTCATAGTTGTTAATAAATGTAACAAAATGGTACATCATGGTGAAGGTTCAATTCCAATAATTATTAAACACAAAAGAGGTAAGGCTCTAAGTACGAATGAGAAAAAAATATAGTTATAAAAAATTTTAAATAATTTTTCCCAAAATTATTCCACACTCGTAATAAAAAGTGCATTGAACATGTTGTGACAGTAGAAGAACAAATTTGGGAAATGGGCGGCTTTTGCCAACCGACTAGTGCTCACCTAAGCTAAATGGACATTTTCAAATTGCAGTAAGAGTGATGAATGAGATTTGTTAGCTGAATTCCTTAGGGTAACCTCTTCAATTATTAAAATATCATTATTATAAATGATTAAACTGGTCTGCACAATTTTTGTTGAATGAAAACTATTCATATTTTTACGGCATGTAATCTCACATACCAACCTTAGTTTTGTTTCATCAGACTAAAGTTTTTCAGAGATCAATATTATGGAAAATAACAAGTTTTATAATTTTTATTGAGAAAATACATAAAATTAATATTCTGAAAGATTTAAACAAACTCCTAAATAGTTCACTTTATTAATGAAACAATAGGGCTAAATCAGAACACTGGATCAGAAAAAATTGGCCACAAAGGAGCAATATAGTACCTGAAGAAAAATGTTAAGTATGTACCTTTGGTTTCTCCTTCTAATGTCCTCCTTCCAACACGTCATATTAACTTAGGCCTGATGAAGCAATTTGTTACTACTCTGAATAAGGATAGTGATTGCTTCAACCTTCTTGTTACAAAGTTCCCACAGAAAACTGAAGCTAAGATAGCAGCAGGTATTTTCGATGCACCCCCAGATTCGTGAGCTTATGCAGGATGAGACCTTTCCTCGTCGATGTCCGAGTTAGAAAAGTCAGCAAGGTTGGCAATCAAAAGTGACCGAAAACTAACTTTGTAACAAGAAATATGAAAACAATAAAGAAATTGTGGAGGAAATGTTACAATATTTTAGAAATCTAGGGGTAGAATGAGGGTTAAGGTGCATTTTATCAACAGCCATGTTGATTACTTCCCTGCGAATCTTAGTGCAATGAGTGAAGAACAAGATGGCGGTTTCATAAAGACATTAAAACAATGGAAATCACTATCAAACCATTGGGACGTGTAAATGATGGCTGATTACTGTTGGTGTTTGTGACGGACATATCAGAACTTCGAAAAAAGTTTATTTCTCCCTAATATTTATTAATATTTAAGTTAAAACTAAACTACAAAAACAGTTTTATCTGAGCTAAATGTCTTAAAATTTAATATTTCATACAAATATAGGTACATTATTACATTTGATATGACTATTTAAAACCCTAGACCTGAAAAGTAAAACTAAAAACATATTTGAATTCAGGGCATTCATACTACATGAATCTAGGTGAAAGAGAAAGCAGGCACACATCCACCTTGGCATCTTCTAATGCTTGTTGTACAATATTTTTCGGATTATTTTCCGCCCATACTCTACAATTGCGAGCATTAAAGACTCCATTTAGTTCTAATTGTGCCTCGTCTGTACACAAGACTTTGTACTTTTCTTATTTCGAATTTCTGCTAACATTTGCAAAGCGAATGTGAAACAATCTGCTTATCTTGTTCATTGATTTCAAAATACATTTTCATTTGAATAACTTATCCACAAACGCTTTGCAACTTTATTAGCACTACAAACATTATATGCAGAATTTTCATTGACTTCCTGGATTTTTGGTCAATCTAGAGGTACACGCACTTCGTTATCTAATGATCGCATTTTATCGATAACTGCACCATTTCCTCAAATTTGTTCACCAGTTTACAAAATTATTTCACATAACAGGGTTCATTTCTCATCCCTCGGTCTTGGAGGTAACCATACTTGCCTCCTAAACCCAAGATCGCAGGTTCAAACCCGGCCAGCATCGATGACTTTTTTTTTCGGGCGTAAAAATTCTAATTATGGCTTCCTTCGGAAGGGAAGTAAACCCGTGGGTCCCGTGTCGTACATTTACGGCACGAAAAAAAAGCCTGAAAGAAGAGGCCTCTGAGCAAAATTTGTCGGCCGTTTCACGTCCTGAATAGAATGGGACGTTGATGACCTGAGATGTTAAAGAGCGTCCGTAAATAAAACAAATAAAAAAATTATTTCTCATCCATGTAACATTTGAAATCTCAGTGCACGGGGGGCATTGTCTATTGCATTTGTAATAATGCAGTAAAAGCAAAACAATTCTTAACACAATTGTTTATAAAATTCTAAACCACATTTAATTACATAAGCATAACACTTTTACCATAGCAAGGAGAGTTAAACAAACGCATATGAAAATAAAACCCCTCTAAAGTATAATGATATCAATATTGAACGAAGGTCTTAATGTGTACATTAAAACTGCGAACTGACCCTATATTTCACAATATTTATTAAAAGAAATAGCAATTTTCTGCTCAGGATATGAGCCTTTAGTAAAATATACGGTTTAATCTATAATATATAAGTATAAAATCCCTCTATATCCTTGGTTATTATTCTTATTAAAGATAAAAAAACAGGGTAATAAATTATGAGGCTGATATAAAAAATGAAAATCTCTGAAATAGAAATGCGTACTTAGATATGAATTAATCGGTTATGATTTCAGTAATGTAATTTATTTTTTTTGAATAACAGAAAACACAGTGAAGGAAAGCTACTTGAAATGTGCAAACTTTACATACCAAGTTGAAATATTGTTCCAGTAAAGGCGAAACGTATTACTGGGTTTCCGGCTTATAGAAAACGTTGCAAGGTTAAAGACTTCCGTGTTCGCATATGACAAACGACCGTTGGTTTACACTCGCAAGAGATCTCGGAGTGGATATCACACATAATTCTGATGGATTGCTTACGTAAACTTTCTCAAATAATGAATGACCGCAGTCGCAGACAGGCTCGCTGCTTTAAAGCAATGCTCTTACATTGTATGTGATGCGAGTAGTATTGACGTAAGTTAACCTTCAATTATACACTTGTTTCTTCATGTAAACCATGCAATTTTATCACTTTCTTCATCAAAATCAGAAATACAAAGATGGATTGGATTTTCATTGATTAAATGGAATACAGTCAGCAGCCGTTTTTAATGTAAAAGCGTATCGAAAAGATGTTCCAACCTCGAAGTGTCCGGGCGGTTAAAGATATTACTTGATATGTACATTATACCGAGGGTGCCAAAAAAATGAATACACACTTTCACAGTGGATATCTATTTAATATATTTCAAAGTTGAACCGAAAAACAATAGCAATGTGTTCTGTAAACAGATGTGACTCGCATACATTATGATAGCGTTGCTACGTGACAGGTAAATCAACAATCAACAAATGAAGCCAAGATTATCGTATCATGTTCTGTAAATTAATGAGACACACAATATGTTATGCTAGCGTTGCTTCAACAAAATGGAACCAAGATTATTGTTTGAACAGCGGAAAGCAATTTTGAAGTCGTATTGGAAAATCGAGAACGTTGTTCAAGTTCAAAGGCAATGGAGACGTGTGTACAGAACAGAACCGCCAACGCGAGCAACAATTGTACTCATACGAGACAAATTTGAGACTCATGGTACCGTATGCGATGTTCACAAGGGCAGATCTGGGAGACCTGGCACAGCAATAAGCTTGTGCACTGGATCCAAGACACTATCCTAGGCACTGGATAGGACGAAGAGGTCCGATTGAGTTTTCACCGCGTTCTCCTGATCTAACTCCGTCGGACTTCTACCTATGGGGAACTCTTAAGGATGTTGTATACCGTAGAAAACCAGCTACACTGACAACACTTCGGGAAGAAATTGAAACGGCATGTGCTGCAATCGCTGAGGACACTTTCGCAAACGTTGCTCAATCAGTAGTTCAACATATTCAGAAGTATATCAACGCCGATGGTGGGCTTTTTGGGCAACTGTTGTAACTGTAAAAGGCTAAAAGTCTAAGATGATTAGTGCTCATCATTTTCTGTTAGTGTGAATTCAGTTTTGTTATGATAACTCAGTTTTTTTTTTCCTTGAAGTGTGTATACATTTTTTTTTTGCACCCTCTGTATTATAAATCAGGTAATGCGAATTCAAATCTCGCACAATTTCTACATATTTTCAAAATTATTTTCGTTGTTTACATAATCAGCAACTGGGTATAGCGTTAGTTTTTAAATAAAAGAAGACGTTTCTATGCTTGTGGTTTTAACATGTATCTTCACAGATTTACCTTAAAAATTAAATGTTTATATTTGAGACAGATTTTGGTGACAATTGACAATTAAGATAAATATAAAAACAAATAAAAAAAACTTAGTCCAATATCCTTCATGCTCGAAACCGTTATTAGTTATTTTCGGCTGGAGTCTACTAGCCGGCGAAAATAATTTGGCTTTTCTGCGAGGGAATTCCACGCGTCTTCTACTCTGCGCCATAGCTTGACAGACGTAATGGGAAATGGTAGACGCAAATCTCGAAGAGTCTCCTTTATTTCTGCCCAAGCATTCTCAATAGGATTTACTTCAGGTAATTTGGGAGGGTGAGATGTGCTCTTGCCTATCAAACCAACGCTGAATCCTCCTTGACTTGTGAACGCTATGGTTACTCTGCAGGATTATTCCATCGGGATGACTTTCTCTGACATTTGGGGCTAAAATGAGTTCCAAAAAGTCACAATAGCCCAAACTCTTTAACCCTTCAGGTAATCGTTTAACAACCTTCGAACGAAATCCAGCCCCAACACGAGACGCTTACGCGAATACTTGAGCAAGATATCGGTGATCATTGGTCAGCACAGGCGCTCATTATGAAGACAACTGCACTACAGCTTCGTCCACGAGGACTACTCTCAGCCAATTGCATGTTCCTAGCGTCGATGACGTATGCAATAAAGTCCACGACCTGTTTATCACACAGGATCTCCTTACTCGCAGCTAAGTAGTTGCCTAAACCTAACAGCGACTGTAACGGTCTGTAAAGAACCGGGAAAGCGACAAGCCGCCTTCAGTTGGGCAGCGGATGAAAAGGGCCTTCTTTCTATCTCTGCTAAGATGTTCATCGTTCTCTCAAGTAGAAAGTTATTTACTTTATCGCTATTATACCTGCCAGTCTTCCCTGTATTGCTGAACCCAACGCCTCCAAGTTCGTTCTGGTATGCCACCATATCTATTAACAGCCTCAGATGGCGAAAACTCCGCGTTAATCAAATCTAATACATCGTTATGCTATAAAAAATAAAATAAAATCTTCAACACTCCATTCCGGTACCTTGTTGACTATATCGGGACGTATATTCCAAATTTTATTATTTATTAAAAATTATTTCATTATACATAATACATTTTACAAATCGTAATCTATAAAAATAAAATATAATACAATTATAAACTAAATAGAACATAGAATCAAACAATTTTTAAGTAATTTAATAATTTACTTGCTACTAGGGGCCAGTAGTTACCATTAGCTGGTAACCAGCTAACTACAAGAACTAAATTGACCGTTGGAAATCGAACGGTCAGGGTGCTGCTATCTAAGAGAATTTAATTTACTATTTTACTTTTAGTTCCACATTCTGTGTTCACTTCTTATTTAAATAATTATTTATCTTTAGGTTTTAATGTTTATGTATTCTTAAACTTACAATATTAATACATGTTTGAACTCTACTTTCCCTAACTTAGTTCACTTAATACATTGAGTATTCACTTTAAGTGCTTGCTATTCTGTCACTAATACTATTTGCACATATAATCCTTACTAGCTACTCTTCAATTTACTTTCATCGTTTATATAACTTATCTGGTATTTCATTACTATTTATCACTCACTCATTAAACACTTAAACACTTTTACTATCCCCTTTTTAATTATCACTATTTCCTTCTTCTTGTATCGCTTACCCACGACTCTCTCTTCTCCGTGATCCTTACCTCCCCTCCATTTATCTCCTCCTTTTGTAGTATGTTATTTACTATAACAACCATGTCTACTCTCGGTCTTCTTACTTCTTTACTAGTTAAATGGTTGAGTAGTTATTGGTGACGTGTTAATGATATTTATGATCGATTATCACTCCTTTCCTCTATCTTTACTCTTCACTCGGTCTTCTTTCCTCTTCTCCTTCCCCCACTTTCTTTCTCTCTAATTGTTATGCTGTTAGTTATTGTTTTGCAATCATTGATATAATTATCACCAACTTCTTCTTTTACACTTGCTCCTTTCTGTCAGTCCTGGTGGTGTAGTGGTTACCATACTTGCCTCCTAAACCCAAAATCGCGGGTTCGAACCCGGCCAGGAACGATGGATTTTTTCGGACGTAAAAATCCTAAGTATGGCTTTCTTCGGAAGGGAAGTAAAGCCGTGGGTCCCGTGTCGTACATTTACGACACGAAAAAGAACCTCAAGCCTGAAAGAGAGGGCTCTGAGCAAAATTTGTCGGCCGTTTCACGCCCTGAGTTGAATGGGACGCTGATGACCTGAGCTGTTAAAGAGCATCCATACATAAAAAAAAAAAAAAAATCGCTCCTTTCTTCTCCTTTCTTCTTCATCTCCATGTTAAGGCACCCATATCTCAATTAAAAGAAAGCATGTCAACAGCAAGTAGTCCTGAGAGTTAAAATTGTGGCCTTTAGTTCGGGCAGTCGCTAAGAGCTAGTAGCAAATGTGCTGAGCGACTCGCTTAGTACTGAACCAAACCCAACATGCTGTCGTTTAAATACTGGGATAGAAAGTATTGTACATGTATCGAATACGTTTATTATAAATTAAGTCATGCAAATTTATTAAATGACAACATAAAATATTTTATTTTAATAAAAAGAAAAATCACATAGTTTCCTTTCTTAATCAGTGAAAGGACGTTAGAATTGACAGAAAGACGGTGATGATTTATATATAATTTATTTTATAATTGGACTTTATATTTAAGTATGTTATTCATAAAAATAAAGAAAATGTGAAAATGAATAAAATTTTATCAGATTCAAGTGGAAAATCCCCGTAGGGACTTAGGTTTGAAGGGAACTTATTAATATATCCAAGAACGTGCCAATTCTTTCTTTGAGTGATTAATGTACCACTCATGCTGACGGCACAGAAATTTTAAAAATTCTCCTCTTGTCCATCGCACATGTAACGCAGATCACAAAGAAAATATGAATAAAACATTAATTCCTATTTATATCACGCGGTCATCAGCTACAGAAGAAGGGAAAAAGGGATTTCATGGAATTATTTTTCATAAAGCGTTCTGGGAGAATTAATAGGAAATGGTATACGCAGAGTGAAATTTAATTTTACCATGAACACTCCCACCATGCTGTTAACACAAGATTTCACGTCAAAGTTATTTCCACATTGTCTTTAAACCAATTTAGCAAGCGTATGACTGAGGGGTGAGCATGTACTACTTCAGCTTTCGCTCATAATAAACACTTCTCTCAGTACCGAGGGTGCCAAAAATGTATATTCACTTCAAGCAAAGAAAAAACTGTGTTAACATAACAAAACTGAATTCACACAAACAGAAAATGATGAACATTAATCATATTAGAGTTTTACAGTTACAACAGTTGCTCAAAATGCCCACCATCGGCATCGATGCACTTCTGAGTACGTTGAATACTAATTGAGTAACGCTTGCGAAAGTGTCCTCAACGATTGCAGCACATGCCGTTTCTTGTAGCTGTTTTTCTACTGTATGCGGTACCACGAGTCTCAAATTTGTCTCGTATGCGTGCAATTGTTACTCGGGTTGGCAGTTCTGTTCTGTTCATTGCCTTTGAACTTCAATATGATTCTCTGTTTTCCCACTACCACTTCAAAATTGCTTTCTGTTGTTCAAACGATAATCTTGGTTCCATTTTGTTGTAACAACGCTAGCATAACGTAATGTGAGTCACATCTATTTACAAAACATCATACGATAATCTTACCTTCATTTGTTCATTGTTGATATTACACATTACTGTTGTTTTTACAATTCATACAGCAAATAGACTTTTACCACGAACTTTAACGTGAAACAAGTAATTTAAAAAGTTGTATCAACACTTTATAATAATAAAGACTGCAATTGAAAATCTACTAAACAATTGGTATATCTAATGATATCAAATATCGAGAATTATTTTTTTATTTGTGTCCGCAGCAGAAAACAGCATGTCATGCCAGTTGACTGTCGTAACAATATATAGTGTCCGGCAGACGGTTCTCCGTGGGCAAGTAGTCTCAGTTTCTTACCAGAGCAAGTACAAGGGGCGTTCAAGAAACCCTTAGAAAAAGATAGAAATAAAATTATTTTGACTAGATTTGTTTATATTTTTCAACGTATTCTCCTGTTACCTCCATACACTTTTCCCAGCGTTTCTCCAACTTTTTAAGCCGCCCAAAAAGTAGGATTTTGCAAGGTTCCTCAAAATAGACATCTATTTTTGAGAGATCTCTTCGTTGGACATAAATTGTTTTCCGCCGAGTCATTTTTTCAGGTTTGAAAATGAGTAAAAATCGCTGGGGGCCAAATCTGTTGAATACGGTGCATGTAATAGTAATTCGAACTTTAATTGCATATTTTTCGCCATCGAAACTGCGCATTGTTTTGATGGAAGAGAAGCTTTTTCTTTGCCAAATGAGAACGTTTCTCCTTAATTTCTTCCCTCAACTGGTGCAATAACTACGCGTAATGCTTTCTATTTATCGTTCGTCCTTTCTGCAAGTAATCGACGTAGATGATTTCCCGTGCATCCCAAAAACATACGACCATCAACTTTTCGGCCGATTTCACCGTCTTCGCCTTCTTCGGAGCCGGTTCCTTTGTCTCTGGAGTGCAGTAGTATATCCATGTTTTTTCTGTAGTTATGTATCGACGCTAAAACTCTTGAGGATTGCAACGGAAAAGTGCCAAGCCAGTCTCCAAAGTTATCACACGATTGCGTTTGGTTTTCATTGAGAGCAACCGCGGCATCAATCTTGCCGAGATTTTTGTCAGACTCAATTTTTCGTGCAAAATTGAACGCACTGTACCTTGTGATATGCCTGTGGCTTCAACTATTTCGCGAACTGTATGATTCTTCGATCACCCAAAACCATATCGTGGATTTTGTCAATCATTTCTGATGAAGTCACTTCCATCTGACGTCGCGAACAATGTGCATCATTTGTGAGTGTATTGTCAATTTTTAAACTCATATACCCAATAGTAAACAGTGCAAACACAGAAGCAGATTTGCCAACTCGGTTTTGATATATTTCGGTGTTAAGCCTTTTAAACAGAAGTATTTAATTACCTCGCAAAACGTTTTTTCTCCCTCGTCTTTCTAAATAAACACAAGTTTGTTGCTTCAATCGCCATGACAACGAAACCACGTGATTGATATAGCCGAAACTTTAACCGCAGTCTAGTGAGAGATGCCACGTACTAAAAGCAAACATTTCTCGATACTACGAGCGCCATCTCTTGGATTTTTAAGGACTTATTAAACGCCCCTCGTATTATTTCTGTCTTTGTGTTACCATAACTCAGTTTGCAATTAAGAGATGAGTATTACTCTTTGTGTTACGACATGCAATTAAAGGCTCCTGGTGCAGGGTATTAGTAAAGGGAATTTTATTTTAGGTGTACCACATTGAAATGTTACCCCAGTAACAGAAAAACTAAAGTTTGCAGGAATAACCCTCATACAGAAGAGGAACTTAAAAGAAAGTATCTGGTTAGAAACTGGAAGAACTAGAAACAGAGGTAAATTCAGATTTATTTAAAAAAAAATGTTACAAATGTATGACTGCTAATGGATATCACTTAGATCAGCTTCAATAACGCTGGTTAGCAATCATTATGAAATAAAGCTAATATACTGCGCATGCGTTATTGATAAAATTTTTTGCGACCAGAAATGGAGGGAAAGTTATCCATCACGCGACGTTGGCCCCGACCGGCTTGCATTCATCTGCGGACGCAGGGCCAAAATAACTCTGTGTTGTCAATATGCGCGTTGCGTTTGTCAATGGTCAGTCTGCTTTGCTGCAATGGACTATTAGAGAAAAAATAATTATAATACAGAAAACTGTCAATAATAATATATTCTTAATTCCCAAGAAATGCTTATGTTTGCTCTAGTCATAAGCATTGAGCAGGGAAGATTCTATTTAGATTATTGACAATACTGGTCAAGCTCAAAGTGCCTTCTATCTCACTTGGAAACTTTTCTGGAAGCCCAGTTGTTCTAAAGCTCTCCTAGTGGGTACATTTGGTTAAAATATGTATTCATTTTCCCTCTTCATCACAAACTAAGTTGTTTTCTTTATCAAAATTATTTGTTGCTTCCGAGTTTTCCTGCTTAAGAAACCACGCCAACATAGTAAATAAATCCTTCCTTGCAAAAAAGACATGAACTAACCACATACACACACATGCGCGCGCTTTACTTTTCTCTTGCAATATTGGACTCAGCCTGATATTTGTCATTTCTTCTTTCATCTGTCAATTCGTTGGGACTATACATTCAAACTGATGCTTTTTGCACTTGGCACGAGGTGTCGAAAGATACCCTTGAATCATTTCATCATCCTTTTCTTTCTATGAACATATTTCATGAGGAGAGGAAAAATATCTTTGCATGCTCCTACAGTTTGCGGGACCTTTTCCAATTCCAAGCACATTTTGTCAGAAATACATTTGAATTTGTGATACAATAATTAACTAAATTTGACATACTTTATAGTTATAATATTAGTTACTCGATTTTCCATTGATAGACTTGATATGAGAAAAACTTTTTATAATTAATTATTTCTTATTCATTATGATACTACTTTTCACATTTCCACAATTTGTCCATTTATTATATTTTACTTTTATTTACCATCATATCCCGTTCCGGCCAATTATATTCTAATTAATAACTGCCTTTATAAACAATTCATCATTAAAGAGGAACGCACATGAAATATCGTACGAATGTTGAAACGAATTGAAATCAATGCATATTTACATTTACAATTGTATACAGTTCTGGCGAACTCCTCTGTTGATCTAATTTATGTTTTCATTTTTAGATTACATTTTGCAACAAGGTAAATACTCATTAAAATATTTATCATTTTAAAAGGCAAAGAGCACTCTTTTGGCTTTGACGAATTCCATTTTAATTTTAAAACTTTCCAGTAAAATTTCCCCCTTATTTTTAAATTTAATAATTTATTTATTCTGGTAGAGCTAAGGCTATTAGACCTTATTTTTCGTTCTACCAATCTAATAATAATTACATGAAGTTATAGCGACAATATTACAATCACAACATTGACAGTAAAGTTGACAATACTCGTATACCTATAAACCTACGTAAAGCATTATGTATATCAATATATGTGTGCTAACACATAAATATTGATAATGAAAAATGGAAAATATGAACTTAAGAAGATTAAAAAAAAAAAAAACAAACAAAAGAACAATAATACACACAATTAAACCCTGACAATACTGGATTTTTTAAATTGTTTATTTAAGGACGCTCTTTAACATCTCAGGTCATCAGCGTCGCATTCAGTTCCGAGCGTGAAATGGCCGACAAATTTTGCTCAGAGACCTCTTCTTTCAGGCTTGAGGTTCTTTTTCGTGCCGTAAATGTACGACACGAGACCCACGGCTTTACTTCCCTTCCGAAGGAAGCCATACTTAGGATTTTTACGCCCGAAAAAATTCATCGGTCCTAACAGGGTTCGAACCACTACTATGAATAAGATAGGAGCATTTATGATAGTAATAAAAATAATAGAATGAATAATTGTACAGCAGGATAAAACAAATAAATGCATGCATTGTTAACACAAGGAATCTGAATCTAGGGTAATCGATTATTTCTAATAATATTAAACAATTTTTTAAGAAATGCTCCTAAAGTTCAGCAGTCTCTGACATCCCACCAAGGATGGCCGAGGTCGTTAAGGTGCGAACTCGTGAGCGGGAGGTCTGTGGTTCGAATCCCACCAGGACCGTCCTCCCTGACTGGGGATTTTCCCAGGTTTTCCTCTGTCCTCATAAATGACAAAGGCCGGGGAGGTACCCTAAACTTAGGCCTGGAACTTTTCATTTCTTAAAAAAATTCTTTCTCAATATATCATTTCATCTCATGTATCATCAGTGTCCACCGCCTGTGGTGCCTCAGTAGTAAAAACGGGCGTTAAACACTATTCATTCATTCATTTGACGCATTCGATAAAGTTTGGCCCATTCTTTTACGAAAGAATATGAGGGGGATGCTTCTCCATATACACCGTCCAATTGCTGTTTAATTTCATTTGGAATAAGTCCTAGAACTTAATAATAGGTCGATACTCCATTTTGAACATGTCACAATCATCTACACACAGCTCTCTTTATGCAACTATATCTGAACAACTGACCGCAGCGGAGCGGAAGTTACAGCTGCAATTTGTTTACTTGACTGATAAGATATGACACCAGATAAGGGTTTGGTGAAGGTGATAATCCTTATCGGCAAGGCCGGAAACTACCTACCCTCGTACATTTCCATCATCTTCCTCATCTTCTATCTCAAAATAGTCTAACCGAACGGTACAAGATTTGAAGATGGAAATCACCACTCCCTCTGTCACGTCTTTGCGATACTGAAGTGTGTCGCTGACTAGAGAGCTAGAGTTAGCGCTTATCTCATTACACAATACATAACAAATACAATTCACTAAGTAGCAAATAGCTGGTCTATCACAGTTTTATTGAAAACAATCGTCATTTGACTTGCTTTTAAATTTTTGAAATGTGATGTGCTTCTGTCTTCGGGTAGAATCGAGTGATGCATTAAAGTGTTTCTGCAACAACAGTGCTCCGATATTCGCCATATATGAACACTAATTCTGCAGTATAGCGTTTTTAACAAATTAGGGATGTTCCTCTGGTAGGCGAATCTTTAGGAGAGAACCTTTCGAGATGTGAGTCAGAACCAGCAATTTGGTGGGGGAGGGGGGGGGGGCGCGTTACGGGCATGGAAAACTCCCGAAAGAAAGTTCAGAATGGAGGAAGCCCAAGAGGTTTGTTCTTTGCTCTCAGAAGTGGAAACTTTGTTGGTTATCTTTATTTCTTCAGAGAGGAGACTGAGGAAAAAAAAAAAAAAAAAAAAAAAACTTCTGCAAAGAAAAAGTTTTGCGTCTTCCGCAAGATTCAGCGTAATATTGAATATTCGAAAAGTTTCTAAATATATCGGAGAATTACGGTAAAGCTGGCAGCACTCAAACAATTATTAATACCAATAAATATATATTGCTGATATTGTTATGTAAAAACATTCCCACAGCTGTGCCAATTCTGGTTGTGCCAATTTTGTGTTGAGATATCCCTTGTCTATGTTTATGTTTATTCTGAGTAAATTTGTGACGTGTAAATAGACAGGTAAATATAGTTGTCTTCATTATGGTCATAATCGTGCTATTTAACCGCTTTTAGTTCATTCAAGTAGGTACATTTCATTAATTTTTTTAGGATGACCTATTGACTTTCAATTAATCATTAATCATTATTAGATTTTAGATACACTAAGATGCTTCAGGCATCTCTGGGAATTTTTGACAAATTTTAATACACGTCCCAGTAAACCTAGCAGTGTATCAAGGACTAAATAATGTATATCCTAATTGGTAAACCTCAGCGTATGTTGGAACAACGCAAAGCAGCAGAATGTGCCTGCCAAATGCATAAGAGATATGCTTATTGGTCAATAATATCCAATGACCTTTGGCGCAAACCATTAGGAAGGTGAATTTATGGCTATAAATAATTATACTTTTTTTGCATTGAACACATGTGGAGGTTTAAGCAAGACAATTTTCTTTAGGTGGAGAAAACAATTTTATATAAAACTTATATAATTATTTGACACTACCTTTGAATGGCTAGATCTGGGTTGCAGTTCTCCCAAACGCCTAATGTACAAAGGTGAATTTAGTTAACATTCATGAACTTCTTCTTTATTTCTTCTGAAAAGCACGTAAATCAAACAGTGCAATCACCGAGTAATATGAAACGTGACAATTCTTCAATACCATTTCTTAAACTTGTTACTGAGGGTGCCAAACTTTCACAGTAGATATCTATTTAATATATTGCAAGTTGGACCGAAAAACAACCGTAATGTGTAGTATGATGTTCTGTAAACAGATGTGACTCACATACATTATGATAGCGTTGCTACGTGACAGGTATATCAACAATGAACAAACGAAGCCAAGATTATCGTATGATGTTCTGTAAACAGATGTGATTCACATACATTATGATAGTGTTGTGACAGGTGTTGTGATACGTGACAGGTAAATCATCAATGAACAAATGACACCAAGACTATGGTATGATGTTCTGTAAACAGATGTGACTCACATACATTATGATAGTGTTGCTACGTGACAGGTAAATCATCAATGAACAAATGAAGCCAGGATTATCGTATGATGTTCTGTAAATAGATGTGATTCATATATATTATGATAGCGTTGCTACGTGACAATAAATCAACAATGAACTAATGAAGCCAAGATTATCGTATGGTGTTCTCTAAATAGATCTGACTCCCATTATTTATGCTTGCGTTGCTACAACAAAATGAAGCGGAAGTAATTTTGCAGTGGTATTGGAAAACCGAGAATGTTGTTGAAGTTCAAAGGCAATAGGGCAAAGGGGTTTCCAACGCGTTCTCCTGATCTAACTCCGTTGGACTTCTACCAATGTGGAACTCTTAAGGATGTTATATACCGTAGAAAACCAGCTACACTGGCAGCACTTCGGGAAGAAACTGAAACGGCATGTGCTGCAATCGCTGAGGACACTTTCGCAAACGTTGGTCAATCAGTAGTTCAACGTACTCAGAAGTGTATCGACGCCGATGATGGGTATTTTGAGCAACTGTTGTAACTGTTAAAGTCTAAGATGATTAGCGCTCATCATTTTCTGTTTGTGTGAATTCAGTTTTGTTATGTTAACACAGTTTTTTATTTGCCTGGAGTGTGTATACATTTTTTGGCACCTTCTGTATACATACACACGCCACACTGAAGCTACTGCTGCTGTAACAATGATTTGAGTAGAATCACTCACTACACCCGTTTAATAACATGAGGTGGAAATGTAATGTCCGCCCAGGCTTAAGCACTAAAAGTATATGCTTACCAATCCGCTAATCCAGGTTAGTGCCTCGTTTGAGACAAGTTTCCCAAGTGAGAAACTTGAGACGCCCAAGACCTGCGGACTAGTTTATATCATCAACTTGTTAAGTTTTTAATAGGAGAACAGAGTAACCATACGTTTTCAGGTCTATAAATCCTCTTAGCAGCGTTCTAATAATAACAGCGAAGCCTAAACATTAGAAAGCGATGAACATTTCCTTGAGTGACGCACTACAAGGTTTTAGAGTTTGATGATCCAGTACAGATGCCATTTTTATTAATAAACAGATAGTGGAAAATTATTTAGAGTATAATAAACCTTCATTACTGGAAATCCTGAATATGTTTGATAGCCTAAGACTGCAATCCGTATTAGACATTTAAAAAACATTTGATAACGTACGAAATGCTTTAATAGTATTCACAAAAACATTTATACTTATAGAATGGCACAACTGAAGGTCAATGAAAATTTTTGGAATAAGCTACAATTGGAACATAAATAATACTGCGCGGTCCATTTCAAACTTGCCGCGTTCCTGTGGGCCGTACGGTGCGCGTTTACTGGGAGAACCGACAGCTACCTCACGGAAAGAAAATCAATCACCGCTCGGCAGCTAACGTCTTGTTGAAAACACGCGAGCTACAGTAAACCCCTTGTTTACAATGGTGCGGTACGTGTCGAGCAATGAATATTCATTGTTGAAACTTATAAAGAGATAATCTTACGACAGATATGCACGTAAATTTAGACCTCGTTTTCCTGCAGCTTCTATCCCTTCAAGCTCATGCGTAACTGAATTGTTTAGAAAGTGGCGGGAAAAGGGGTATATTAAAGACAAAAATAAAAAAACGAAAGAAGACAGAGGAGAAACTTGCAGATGTTTAGGCAATTGTAGAATTCTATTGCTGTATTTTAGCTACTGTTGTTGAATTTGGTAATGGATTGTGTCTTAATAGAACTAAACCGAAAAATGGATATATTATGGATCACTATTAAATAATTGATGTGGCTTTTATGTACCTTCGTATAGCATTCTGCATTGCAAAATGGAAATAAAATACACATGTGTTATAAACATACTGTTACATTCCGTATTATAGCTTAAAAACTTACTGTCTTTCTTTCTCATTAAAACATATTTACACTGCTGTAAATTCTATTGTCTGAATAAAGTTTTTGAGTTCTGTAAGTATTTTAACAATAGTTTATCTTGTTACATGGGTCAACTATTAAGTTTTATTTGTGTTACCTGCCTCATTAAATTTGACCTGACATACGAGTATATACTGTTGGTACGTAGGATAATTTATTATCGTAAATCATTGGGTTTTTCATTTTCTGTTATCATGGAAGTTAAATTTACGGTCATCCTCAAGGTTTTCTTTATCCTAAGTCATAAAGTCCGGAAGAAATTCTGAAATGTACCTCCTTTGCCCATTAATTTTCCCATTTGGTGAGTATTTCTTCAATAATTTTTGTAATAATTGTGCACTTTGTTTCTTATAATATACTACTTCCAGGTTACCATCTGCTGCTTCCTCTTTTGCTGTTTTATCTGCGAGTCCATTGCCTTCTATTCCTGTATCGACCTTGATTCTTCCAAAGTCAATAATTCGGTTCTGTTCTTGAAGACTTTTGGCGTTTTTTTTTTTTGTGTTATTTCCATTATGTTCTAGTAATTATTTCAATTGCGCTCTAACCGCCACGGGTGGCCGACGTCGTTAAGGCGCGGACTCGTGAGCGGAAGGTCTGGAGTTCGGATTCCACCGGAGCGTCCTCCCCGACTGTTTTTTTTTTTCTTCAGGTTTTCCTCAGTCCTCATAAATGGCAAATTCCGGGGAGGTGCCCTAAACTTAGGCCTGGAACGTTTCCTTCCTTAAAAATCCTTTCCCAATTTATCATTTCATTTCATGTATCATCAGTGTTCATCGCCTGTAGTGCCACAGTAGTAAAAACGGGCGTTAAACACCATTAAAAATTAATTTCGCTAGTATTGCTTGACATTAAATTCGGCCCAAAACGAGAACAATCCAGCTATTGAAAATCATGTAAATTAGAACAAACCCTGTGTAGATAGTATTATATCTACAAAGTGCTAGCATTTGTTTTTGCGTGCAACTGCATATTCGTTTGCAATACGCTTTTGCCAATTGAGAAGTGTTATTTGTTAAGCTTACACTTTCAGTGTAATTCAGTTTTGGATTCCACGCGACAGAACCATTGCATTTCTTCTAGGAATTCTTTGCAATTATTGTCGATTTACTGCATAACTGATGTAAAGAGTAGAGGGGAGTCATTCTGATGCCGATGATTTTTAATCTAAGGACGTTGAAGGCAATTCAATTCTGACGCAAAGCAAGGTGATACGGAAGTTGAATTTTTTATTAGAAAACCTCTGTTTTATATAAGGAAGAACAGGAGCACAAAATGAAGAATGGTGTTTACATTTAGGAGAACAAGTTCCGATAATTTAGTCCCTTAATTACGAGAACAAGTCAACAAAGTCTGAGAGTTTTTTTTTATCGCGCGTACAAAGAAACATTGTTGAAACATTGTTCCACGATGAAAACGAATCAAAGTCCTGATTGGTGGACAAAAAACAGAAGATCGTTCGCGCATGCGTCTGTACTCAAGGGACACAAACTGTAAGTCAGTTGCCAGCCGCCTACATACAAAATATATGATTCGTAAAGAGCAATATGCTATGTTGAAGTTTTGCTTTCGTTTGCAGAAATCCGACTTGGAAGCTTACAGGTTGTTGCAGCAGGCATTGATGATGATTTCTGCCACAATCCACAGCACTTCGATGGTTCAAGGAATTTAAGGAGGTTTCAACAATAAAGCAAGGCTGTTCAGGAGCTCCATCAACAGCAGTAAACGAAACAATGATTAACACAGACCGACTTCATTGTTTCTAAAGAACAACAAATAACATTTGACAAACATGCTACACGTTTCCCATGGCAGTACATTTTCAGTTCTGCATGATCACTTGAACATGAGACGCGTTTGTGTGAGGTGGGTCCCAAATTTCTGACTCATGAACAGAAGATGGTGCGAGTGGAAGTGTGTAGGGAACTTGGAGTATGTCCCCCATCCTCCATACTCCCCAGACTTAGCCCTCTGTCACTTTTATTTCCTTCCCTGTCTGAAAAAGGAGTTAAGGGGGAGCTTTTGGAATTTCCTAGGCGTCGTGAAAAAGGCTCAGGTGGAATTAAAGAAGATGTCAAAAAATGACTTTCAGGACTGGCAAAGTGCGTTCAACTGAACGGAAAATATTTGAAAAAAAAAAAAAACTGCACCAATGTGAACCGAGCCTAATGTATTCCATGTGTAAAAATATAAATTCTCAGTCTTTTTTGACTAGCCCTCGAATATTGAAATGCGAGCTCTGATATCTAGGCGGCGCAAAGTCATATATTTTCAGGGAGGCTATGTACAAAATTAGCCCTGTATAAACAAAGTATTGAAGAATAAACCGGTGTATTTGAAGCAGAAATAAAACAAATGCTAGAAAAAAAAAAAGAAAAAAATATTGTAGTTATACAAATATAATTCAAAGCAAACAGCAAACACTTACTGGTATTTCTTTCTTCGTTTCCGAACCTTTAAATACCTGCAGGTAGCAGCACAGGGAAAACAATTCATTTACAATAAATCAACTCGAAGATTTTACAATATCAACCGTTCAAATCAAAATGGTTTAGGGAAAGAATTCCTTAATATTCAGAATTTATGGAACAGTCATATTTTTTAAAACATGCCACAGTTTATGGAAATATCTTCACAAAAACATTTTCGACAGCGCACCTAGTGAATGGTGTAAAGAACTAAACAACTCTCTCGTTGATTTGAGCAGAAATGCCATTGTCAGTATACAATATCGATCTTGGAAAAATAGAGATTAAAGCTCTATGCTGTGTATTAGCTTACCTACAAATACAACTTCTAGAACATTTTAGGCTGTTATTAATTATGTGTCGGGCAAGCGCTTTGGCATACAACAGTAAACCAGTAATAAAGCTGCATATTGTAACAGTAACAAATAGCAGAAGTTAGCTGATATTTAGAGCCAGTTACTAAAACTTAAAAAGCTGTGCTGTGTTTGTGGAAGATATAAAGTAAGACTCTTGAATGCATTCCTGAAAACCACACACAAACAAACTGCAGCAACTTTTGGTTAAACTAGCTCTGTCAAGCAAAGGTTAAAAATGCCCTCTGCCCCTTCTAAACTCTGAATTTGCGGGCTGCCAAAGTATGCGTTTATTAACAGTAATAGAAAGAGGTATAGCTTAGTTGGTCCTGGTGGTGTAGTGGTAATCATACTTACCTCCTAAACCCAAGATCGCTGGTTCGAACCCGGCCAGGACCGATGGATCTTTTCGGGCGTAAAAATCCTAAGTATGGCTTCCTTCGGAAGGGAAGTAAAGCCGCGAGTCCTCTGTCGTACATTTACGGCGATAAAGAACCTCAAGCCTGAAAGAGAGGCCTCAGAGCAAAATTTGTCGGCCGTTTCACGCCCTGAATTGAATGGGACGCTGATAACCTGAGATGTTAAAGAGCGTCCGTATTCTAGCGGGTCCGGTTCGATCATTGGTCGGACATGGTGACTGGGTAGAGATATTTTCCATCAGATAGCTTTAGAGATAAGCGTTTCAGGTTCATTTGCGTCATAATTTCATTCTTTCCGTTTATCATCTATGCAGTTAATGGTACTTTTGCAAAGACAAAATAATTTCAATTAAACTTTAACCCATAAAATCCAAAACATAAGAAAATACACGCAGAAATATTCTACTTTTATTGTCAGCTATCTGATTATAGTTGTTTAATCATATAAATAACCACCATTAAATGTATTTACATACGATTTTATTTAAAATGTATCATTTAGAATTTTAAACAAAATGATACCTTATTTATGCCTGCATGTTGTATCAGAAATGTGAACAGTCAAATATCAGGTATTTTAATTTTTGGATTTTTAAAACCACATATTCATGTTGCGTTAAACCCTTAACACCAGCAAGATGTTCTTCAAAACCCCTGTATGTAAAATTTACTTAATTATTTATCTGAAATCAGTGAGGCGTATTCTTGCACATTCATACATAGATGCATAGTGGCCCTGTTGTATGCAATGGGAAAAAAATAGTATTTTAATTGTTACATTCTTCTAGGGTGATTTTTGTGGTACCCTTTAATATGAGAAATGGAGTTTAAGGTACCGGGAACAATTAAAGTCTCAGTTAGTTGACAATTTTGCTTATACACCAAATTTCTCATTACCCAGGTCACTGATGTATTCACATGCCCGTGACAGATAAATATTGTTACGACCAGGGATGGCGAACAATAACTAACCCATAACCCTATTAAATCCGTCAGAATTCTGGCGTGATCATTGAGGGATATACCTCAGAGGAGATAATTAACATGCAAATTAAGTTCAAGCTTACTATACATTTATTTATCATTTCTAATGGTTCACATCATTCATATACTGGTAAACTAAGTCCCCTTATATTCGGGACAGATGCGCATACTGAAGCCTGGACGCTCTGCTGATTATCGACTCCCAGGCGCTCCAATTCAAAGTCTGTGATACCAATATGCAGACCCGTGTTTCCCGACAGAACGTTCTATCGAATATCTCAAATCCATATTTAAAGGTGGAAAATATAATAATATCCATTTTTCTCAGGTGCAATAGTGTAAGTCCCTTAACTTAGACGAACTACGAGTTTTCTATGAGATCACTGAATCATGAGATGGAATTTATTAGCTTCCACCTTGCCGAATAATTAATTTTATGTAGCTTTTCTATTTTAATCGTGATTGTAATATCATTTTTATTTCCTGTACATATGTTGAAGTATTGTGTTTAAGATGTTGTTCTTCTACCAGAGTGCAGAAATGCCCTAGCCATAACAACTGGACCTGGCGATGAGAATGGAGGAGCCTGTTGCCTATTATAACAATATGTTGTATAGATGACCCCAAAGCAAAACGGGAAACCGACCGCTATTACTTGGAGAAATTCTAAAGCAGGGTCTTAGTATATGTTTCCTTTGTATGTTGTCTAGAGAATTTTGCTTTTATCGTATTATGTAAGGGTAAGCGTAATAAACATATTCCAGCTACGGGAGTGAAAAGGCAAGGCAATAATCTCTCGATGCTTGAGCTAACTGTATGTGAGGGTGACATGCTAGGAGTCATTTAGACACGATAGCCAACAGGAGAAATGAGAAGGACATTGTGCGAGTTTAGTATATCCAATAAAAATTCTTAGATGAAAGAAAGTATTCTAAATCTTTCTAAAATCATATTTTGAAAGAATGAAGATGGCGTTGAAAAAAATTCAAGGTTTATTTAAGCCTATCATTTTGGGATTTAGAGTAAGAGGGTTGTTAATTCTGGCTCAGTCCAAGCAATTAGAGGTAGATTGGCATGCTGGGATCTATTTGCGAACCACACTAGTTGGTTGAATATGGGCATTTTCCTAGCCAAATTGCTCGAAACTAGAAGCAATTTTTTAGAACGCAATAACTAGTGTAACTATAAATAATATATGTAATATGTTTCAATTCACATATCTGTAAATAGCGTTGTTCATATTTTAAAAATTTAAACCCATATTTATTCATTTTATTAATGATGTTTTTTTTATTATTGTTTGTTCCTCATTCAATTGTGTATCATATTTATACTTGTATAGTCTACGACCATACTTAAAATATATTTGTAATGAGTATATAGATTTTTATAACAATAAAGTACGCCTATTACTACTACTAAAAAAAATAAGTAGAAAAATGCTGTCAAATACAGAACAGATTAAGTTACTAAACATGAACATTATCCCTAGCAATCTAGTTACAAAGCTGTTATCTTTTAAATTTGCATGTATTTATTGAATATGTACTGCCATCGTATGTGTGAGGAATTTTTGGGAAGATCATAAACTTGATGAGTTGGAGGCAGTATTTTTTTTAATACTTACGTGAATCACAAGTATTAATGTTTTGTTTATTCAAATTCAAATATGCACTCGCAATACGCTGAACATATTTGGAGGAATGAAGTGCGAGTATAGTAAGATAAATTTTTGATAGTTATTGAACTGACTTTTTGCAACATTGTTCTGTAAAAATATAGGCTTTTTGTATTTGCATGGTGGAGAACATTACCTTATATTTATAATTTAATAGTGTCGAGCATAATAGTGAGTCAGTGTAGTGTCACAATGGCGGATTTGGTACTGTTCGGCACGTTAGGAGAAAAGTACTAGAATTTCACTAAATATAAAAGTATTTTTCTACATTTTTTCTATAGCTCCGTTATCTAAAATCTAAAAAGAACGTTGCATATGCGCTATGTTTTTTGTATCTGTTATCCCAAGCAGAATAATAATCGATTGTTGTATGCATGTTTATATTGCAATGTTATTAAACAATTGCCCATCGTCTAAAACGAAATTATTTAAGAGCATTCGCTGATTTCCTAAATTTATTTGTAACTAATAACGCGACAATAGGGGTAAGAGGTAGTCAGAGATAAATCATCCTTTATTCGTTACATCCTTTTTCTAAATTAACTAATAAGTACGAGTTATCAAAGGAAGTAGCTTAAACCTAATTATCGTTATAAACCAAACTATACTGATCCTTTCATGATGGAGTTAGTTTATTGCTATCTGATTTATATGTTTGATCAAATAGTTCGCCTTAATATCCATAGATGGCCCTGCAGGGATCTGGGCTCGTTCATTCTACTTCATGTCCCAGGAAAGAAAGAGCATCCGTTTAACTTTTGAAACTAACGCGTCATCTTTTCCACGCATGCGCTAGGGTCTCTCATCAATTCTGGCGACCCTTTCCAGGGCATATTGCTATTGCAATTATAACAACATAGGTATGCAATTCCTAAGTACCCATGCCACAATATTAAATGCTTTTGAATTCATTTTCTTATTTGGGGAGGGGGTTCGAAAATAAGAATTCCTTACATGCACATTTCAGATCACTGGTTAGCATTGTTCTACTTTTGGTACAGGTCACACAGCAAATGAATCACTAAAGTTTTCAGTTGGAGGTTAACTGATTAGCGACTAAAGTTTAACACAAAACTAATCTAAGCTTTGGAAATGTCCTTTCACACTTTCATTTAAATATGCGATAATTGAGCACAATTCAAATTTTGAATAAGTTTTTATGTATTAATGCGCGGATTAATTTTTGCCTAAAAATGCATCTTGCGTGAATTAAACTTATTGTACGATTTCTTAAGTTTATGTACTAACATTTAGCTTATAATATAGTTATTTAAAGTGTCTATTAAACGCAACGTATGTTTTAAAATATATCTTAACTCTTAATGAAAATAACTACAAATAATTAAAAAGAGACATCATTAGGGACAAGGAATGTTAGAAAAATGAACATCTTTCTTTTCCTAATTTATCGTATATGTAAGCAGTGTGTGCTCAAGTCCCAAAGATCATTATGTATTTTTATCAGAGGTCAGAGTGATGCAGAGTACAATTTTCCTCGATTAAATAGAAAGCCGACACCATTATCTAAGAATGTTTCGTACAAGGGGTTTAATTTGTTGCTCAGACTGTATTTCAGAACCTTTCTCTGGAAAGTGAAAGAGCAAGGTATGTTTTAACAGTTCACCTTATGGAAGTACATTTCATTTTGCTTCAATTTGCTAAGCACGTGCTTTTATTACTTCCGCAACGAAAGATACATTAACATTTGAAAGTTGTGCCTGTTGCGCATGTTTCTGGTCGAGAAAGACTCTTCTAAAATCCACTGTGTCCGTACTATGGACATTTGAACAAGATTTTAAATCCCATGGCTGATATCAACTACTTCCATTCTTCTTCTTCTTCTTCTTCTTCTTCTTCTTCTTCTTCTTTGCGAATTACACACGAAAAATGTATTTGGAATTCCAAGTGCTATTTTCCACATCAACTGTAAAAGTACAAATATGGTTGTCATTTTATGACAGTAGCATACCTTGCCTCTCTTTCAAACAAGTTTTACGAAAATGTAATTCTCTGGTGCTAATTTAAATCTGTCACTCTTTAGCACCGAAAGTTTTAGTTTAGTTGAGTGGTATTGAACGGTACTTTAAATTCTATGATTCGTATAGGTTCTGCAACACATTATTGAGGTCTGTAGCGACCGCCATTTTTCATAATTATTTGTTGAATAAAATGTCAGTGTTTCTAAACAATTTAAAAAGTATTTTAGACATTACTAACATATTTATTAAGTTGAATGAATGATTGAATTTATTTCTTCCAGTTTTCAATTTACATGTAGATATAATATTTCTAACATATAAATAGAACCATTTCCATTCAGTTTTCACAAACAAGAATATTAAAATCAAAGTATACAATTTACATTTCCATATTCTGAGTACACGTAAACTTGGTACTATTAAAGCATTTAAATTTTCCACTTAATCACCTTTAATTTATGGAGTTGCATTATCTCATTGCAATTAACACTGAGTTGAGTGTTAATGGGGATATGTATTCACTTCTAGATAGTGTCATTGTCACATTGTTGTTCGCATTTGTCTTGCTCATCTTCAATAAATATTTTTGGCTCACCTTGCTGATGTATTTTCCAAATTTCTTTATAATTTCGTCTGATTTTAGATTTAAAATTCTTCTGCCTCTTATTTCATTCAGTAATTTTCTCAATTTTCGCAAAAGGAACTGTTTCCTCCGAAACTTGGTTTGCTTACAGTCTAATATACAATGCCAGGTACTATCTGATTCTGCACACATAGGACATATCTCCTTAATATATTCATTTCTTATCTTACTTCTATTCTAAGCCATACCATTCTTTCCTTTCCTGCCTTATCACAGGTTTCAATTCATCTTTCTCTTCCCCTCACATTTTTAGTGTGCATATCATTTCAGAGGTTTTTTGACATTAAACATTAGACCATATTTTCTGTTTTTCCGTATCCTCATTTTTGTTTATCTGTTTAAAAATTCATTTTCCCATTCTAACCCCTGATACCATATCGATCCCATGCCCACTTCTTGTAGAATCTTTTGGATTTTAGATATTCAAGCTTCTCTCCCCTTAATTTTTTCCTTGTGCTACCAACACCACTGTTTGATGATATTCTCCTCTTCTAGTCGTCTTATTCTATTCCAATATTTCAGTACTCACTCTTTCTACAACTTTATTTTTATAGCCCAGCTTTCTAGTTCCATTAGAACAACCTCGTTAGGTGAAGATCTAGGTAAGCCTAGAACAAGCCTATAAAATAATCTATTTATTGCTTTCTATCCTCCACCTATACCGCCAATGGAGGCCAAGGTCATTAAAGCGCGGACTCGTGACGGGAGGTTTGGGGTTCGAATCCCGCCAAGACCGTCCTCCCTAAGGTTTTTTCCAGGTTTTTCTCAGTCCTCATAAATGGCAAATGCAAGTTAGGTATCTTAAACTTAGACCTGGAACGTTTCCTTCCTTAAAAATAAATCCTTTCCCAATATATCATTTCATTTCATGTATCATCAGTGTCCATCAACTGTGATGCCTCAGTAGTAAAAACGGGCGTTAAACATTATTCATTCTATCCTCCACCTGGCCCCCAAATGTTTATTCCATACATCATTCTGCTATTTTGTTGATTTGATTTATTTACGGTCATACCGTCACGGAGACCGAGGTCGTTAAGGCGCGGACTCATGAGAGGGAGGTCTGGGGTTCGATTCCTGCCAGGACCATCCTTCCTGACTGAGGTTTTCTCCAGATTTTCCTCAGTCCTCATAAATGTAAAATGCCGGGGAGGTACCCTAAACTTAGGCCTAGAACGTTTCCTTCCTTTCAAAAAAAAAAATCCTTTCCTAGTTTATCATTTCATTTCATGTATCATCAGTTCTGATATTGCCTGTGTGCTCCAGCAGTAAATACTGGCTTTAAACACTATTAAAAAATGTTCTCACGTCATGAGGGTCCATTCAATTGAGGGCCGATCAATTTTGCTCGGATCTTTTTGTTCTTTCAGGCTTGAGGTTGAGGTTCTTTTACATGCCGTAAATCTACGACACGGGACCCACGGTTTTATTTCCCTTCTGAAGGAAGCCATACTTGGGATTTTTAAGCCCGAAAAAATGCATTGACCCAGACCGGGATCGAACCCGCGATTTTGGGTCTACGAGGCTTGCACCTGTATAGTTCCAATAGATCACCAGGACCGACACAGCATTCTGCTCTCCACTATTGAACCACGTACTCTGCCTAACCATTTTACTTGCATATTTTATTTGCACAAGATCTGTTTTTCCTTCTGTTAATGTTTTCTTTTTTGATCATTCCATTTCCCATTAGTCTAATCCCCAGGTAATCAATTTTTTGACAACTTTAATTTCTGTGACTTCTTACCACAATTTCTCATTTTTTTTTTAATTTGAAACCTTTCTTCATCCCCACAATCTTGGATTTCGTTTTGTTTATCTAAAGACCCATTCTCCACAAAATGTACCTATAGATTCTAGTGATCGTTTTAATCCTACACTCGATAAGCAACTTATTAGCAGATCATCTGCAAAGAGCAGACCGGTATCTTTATGCTATTTATAGATGGCGAATGTACATTACTTTTACTAATTTCTTCTAAAATATTATCATTAAATAGATTTAAGTTAGAAGGTAATAGGCCTTGGTTTATTAGAAACTAGTTTTCGCTAATCTAAGTTCAATGGTATAATATATAATCCTACAAATAGAAACTGTTGTAATCTTATTCTCGAAATTTCTGTTTATTGCTTTATTATTGAGTGTTTTTTCTGTTTGTGTTTGCTCTTAGTTTAAAACTATTATTAACTTATAGCATCTGTTACACTTTGGGATAATTCTATTGGTGCCCTCAGTGCCGTTACAGCATTGAAGTACAAAAGGTTTATGCAGAGAAGGGGCATCGTTCGCAAAGTTGGCATTCCCATTTCTTTTGCCGTTTGCCAACAACTGCGAGTGAGAAAATGCTTCCCGTGCCAGGAATCGATTCAGAACTCTCTCTACAAAAGACACCTCCGAAGAACCCCAACCGCAGCTAACCCCCATCTCCAGACCCGGTAAGATGGGAAACTGCACAAAACTCGGAGAGTGCACTACCAACTTTTAAACTGAAAAAGAAGCTTTCGCCTCACAGTGACGTCACAGATCGCCTTTGTCTTTGCCGGAGGAATTCTATAGCCATTTGTGTAATTGGAGAGACGGCAAAGCAGTCACCTGCAATTTCACTCAACCCCGTTGCCAAAAAGTTGCATTGCACGGGTATGTAAAGTTGTAGAAGTGAGCACAATTGGGGAATACTAACATTTTCTGACTAAGCAATTTCAAAACAAGCTTGCAGAAATGCGCATAAAGTTTTTTACGTGTTCTTTTGTTTCAAAGTGTATTCTAGGTGAAAAGCGAAATCGTTACAGAAACAGACCATACTTAAGTATCTACGTGAAAGAAAGAAAAACAATAAAAATAAGAATTAGTAAACTTCACAAAAGAATATTCGGAAGATATTTGTGTCACATCTCATTTACCTCCTTTTATGACAGGATCAAATCGTGGGTGACGATTTTTGCATACGGATCAACATTTGTTCTTCAAAGCTATTTGCAAATGGTGAAATGTCCAATGTCTTATAGCGAACGCCGAGTCAAACTAAAGGTTTGCAATCTGCAACGCTTCATTTCTAAATGGCTGATAACACTTCAGAGTCACCATCAATAGATAACGCACTGTGATCCTTCGCTGCTGTGCTTAATGTGTACAGTACCGGGTGAGCAATGCTTGACGCAACCGTAGGACCGGCCTGCAACGCTATGTCGACGGAGGTGGGGAGTATATTCCCCTCCGCTGCGTGAGGCTTTAGTGTGAGTTAAAATCTTGCGCAAGCAGCACGTCTTTGTTAGGCGACGCAATACAGTGTATTGAGTGAAATGGGGCAATACAAGTATTCTATTCCCCAAAGAGTATTCATATCTGCCTACACCGCCACGGGTGGCCGAGGTCGTTAAGGCGCGGACTCGTGAGCGGGAGGTCTGGGGTTCCAATCCCACCAGAACCGTCCTTCCTGACAGAGTTTTTTTCCAGGTTCTCTTCAGTCCTCATAAATGGTAAATGCTGGGGAGGTACTCTAAACTTAGGCCTAGAACGTTTCCTTCCTTAAAAAATCCTTTCCCAATATATCATTTCATTTCATGTATCATCAGTGTGGTGCCTCAGTAGTAAAAACGGGCGTTAAACACCATTCAAAAATACCTGCCTACAGAATCAGAGCATGCTGTAAGCAGATTGCTTCAGGAGATTTCCCGCTTCCCCGATTTAACCCCCTGCGATTTTTATCTCTGGGGAGCATTAAAAGAGAAAGTGTCTAAAACAAATCCACATACTTTAAATGAACTTAGAGCTAAATGTCTAGAAATTGCTGCCATTTCTCAGGTGGAACTGCAGAGTTCAATGAGCAATATCCTGAGCAGGTGTCAGAAATGCTTGAACAACCAAGGGAGGCAGTTACAGCATTTCCTTGCTTAATATACATGAGTAAGTTCTTTTTAAGTGTTTATGTTATGTACGTTACGAATAACTTATTGCGACATACCGTGCTATATTTATTGCGAATTTCCTGTCACCCTCACCGCCGACATAGCAGCCAGCCTCGCCTACCGGCCACACACCGCGAAGCCGGTTGCGTGAAGGATTGTTCACCCTGTATAACTCGAATTTGACCCGTGATACGGCCACCTCTACCTTAGGGATATTTTTCTATGAAGACCTCATTGAAGGCTTAAAAAACCCAGGTTCTCAATCATTTTGTGTTTCAATCCTGTGAACTTCTATGGGAATGTTCGTTCTATTTAAGACTATTATAACTTTTATTAAATTTATACCTATTCGTCACAATCATTCTGGTCGAGAATACACAAGAACTGAAATTTATCTATACTCCATTAACACTTGGATAAAAATTAAACTTTGCTTGCCATTGACACAATAGGAGCGTTCTCGGCAGTTTTTGCAAAGAAACTGGCAGGTTTAAAAATGTTGTGACCAATATTCTAACTGCATCTGTACATTTTAATTATTTTTGTTGAGTTAAAACATCTCTGCTTTTAAAACGCGTGACTGCGGAACAATGTTCTAGTTAGAGGGAGGGAATACGAAATGTTTGCATTAATGCGGATTGTTGGGTGCCGCTGTTTATGTTGGGATACACAGTGGATTCGCATACTGATCCCTGGAAATATATTGCTTTACATAGCCTGCATATTGTGGATACAGAACGTGGTGATATTCAATAGGAAGGAGAGGTAAAGCACTTGAATGGTAAAACAAAAACAAAGAGGACAAGAAACAGAAGAAATAAGCAGTAAGAATCAATTGTTAAAATAATGGGAAGAATGACAAGAATAAAAAGGAGTATTAAAGCAAAAACAGGAGGAAAATAAAATAAAGAAAGAAATAAGCCCAATCATCTTAGAATAATAAGCAAGTTTTTGTACCTAGATTACCCCTTGTCTCTTTGTACACCTTATACCTGTTGGTCCTGGTGGTGTAGTGGTGACCATATTTGTCTTATAAACCCAAAATCGTGGGTTCAAATCCGGCCAGGAGCAATGGATTTGTTCGGGCGTAAAAATCCTATGTATGGCTTCCTTCGGAAGGGAAGTAAAGCCTTGTGTCCCGTGTCGTAGATTTACGGCACGATAAAGAACCTCAAACCTGAAAGAAGAGGCCTTTGAGCAAAATTTGACGGCCGTTTCACGCCCTGAATTGAATGGGACGCTGATGATCTGAGAGGTTAAAGAGCGTTCGTAAATAAACCAATTCGCAAAAGAAAATTGTAAATTCGAACCGGAGAAATTTTCGTAAAATTTCGAGGGTAGCCTTATATAAATGACATAAGTTCCATGATAACACAACAAATAAGATTATTCGCGTTCAGTGTTCCTAACTGTACGGATTTATGCGTAGATTTACGTCGTCATCTATGGATACGCGGACTATGAAATTGAATCTATGGATTTTTGACAATATTATTTTAATATGTAAGTGATAAATCGATAATGCTCTTTTATTATTTCATTTTAGTATTTTTAGCGGACTACCAGACATAAACAAGTCTGTTTTACATTAGTCAGTCATGATAACATTGGACATACGATTGAATATTTAAAGAAATAAGAAATCACAAATGGAGTGCGTTGTGTTCTGCCTGAGCCTGCCTCTGGTTGCATTAATGCGAAGCCAGACTGCATTGTTGCGTTCAACAATTTAAAATTGATTATTGCGGGTATGGGCGAGTGTTCAGTTCTTCGCCTCACTCTCAGTTTCAGTTGTGAACGTGTGACTTGTACTTTTTGGGTTGAAAGTATGGAATGTTATGTTTTTGCTTTCTTAGCTTTTTATATTTTCATTATTAAAACTGTGCACTTAATATTTGTTTTATGAAGAACATACAGTAAGTACATGAAATACAACTCAATTAACAAAGACCTCCAATACTTGTAGTACTGTAGTATATTATACGTTACTCTTGTTCTTATACCTACTGCCAACAGTATCTGATAATACTAACCACCTTTTTATATGCCTGATCTTCCGTCCCTACTTTGACTGCCATAAACCACAGTTAAATTTTTTCGCGACATGTTACTCAAAATCTACCGATTTTTAAATCCGATATCCGAATTTTTTAAAACTCCTGTACGGACTTTGACGGGAAAGGGTTTGGCAATGCTGTTCGCTTATAACTGAATTCTGTATAGGAAAAAATCCTACTTTATTAGCAGAAGAAAACTAATTAATTCGAACCGGAGAAATTTTCGTAAAACTTCAAGCATGGCCTTATATAAATGATATGAATTCCATGTTAACATAATAATAATAATAATAATAATAATAATAATAATAATAATAATAATAATAATGCATGTTTTATTGTGCGAGTTTTAACACATTCAACTGTCAACGTGCAACTGTCGCATTGGCCTTAGGGCCGTACATGCCAATATTGTACTTGTAACAATCAAAATGGTCATACATACACACACATACCTACTTACATACACATAGATCTACATGCATACATGCAAAAGTAACTTAACGTTTTCTATTAGTAATTTTATATACAAACACATAAACATGGATTCTGTTCTGATCT